>OX463778.1:40690076-41009643 GCA_949825025.1 Siphlonurus alternatus | reverse complement strand
AAATAATATTTACATAATTTAGTTGTTTTAGTTTTATTTGTTTATATTTTTTAAAAAAAATGTGTTGGATACGTTTGTTTCGTCCTTTTATTTTCTACAAGTAAAAAATATATATGTATAGTCTATAGTCAAAAGTTGCTAGTTGCTATAGTAAGGTTCATATTTAACAGTTTTTTTTTTTTTTTTTTATTTTTTTTTTTTATTATTCATAAACGCTCCGATATCCTTTGGCTCGGTTCGGCCAGTGAAGTTCTTCGTTAAAAATTACATACAAATGACAGAGGACGTTACAAACACGACGAAAATAAAATTAAAAGTGAACTACAGTATGCGGTCACCACAGTCTTAATTTTAATGTAACTTTGAACACAAATATAAAGGCATTAGTTCTTGTTCTAAACATTCCTTGTTCCATATAAAAAGAACAAGAATTAAATACTGATATATGGAGTCTTTCTGTGTGCTCAATAGCTCAGGAGCTCAGGTCGGTGTTGTCTCAGGGACATGAAGAAGATAATACTCGATCAGGTTAGCATATTGGGTGCCGATTTAAACTTAGAACTAAAAAGAACTAGGTTTACATTGGTGTACATACATAACATGACGCCATTCTTTAACGGAGTAAGCCAGCAGCATTATTACCTCGGCTGTCAACAAATAAACCTCCACAGCACGCGATTCTTACATACTCCACTTGCTTCAGAAATACCCATGAAACTCTGTTGCCTTCTACACTCTCTATTGCACTAGATATAAATAGCATTAACTATAATTATATAATGTGTGATGTTAAAAAAAAATCACAATAATAATTGTGAACACACAAAAAAAATTGTTTTGAAAACAATACTAATGTAAATATTTATTTATACTTAAAATAATCATCAAATATGCACATTTGACATTTTCTAATATTTATTTTATTGATAAACAAATTTCCACTACGTTGATCCTGCACGTACACAAATCAATTAAGTTTTAAACACAATTAAACAGTGAAAATATTTACCATAGTACTGCTGCAATATAGTATAATAAACATAAACAGACAACGCTCAACCATAACTTACTGGGCAAAATTATTATTGATGTGCTGATACAGAGTACATACAATAATAATTATAGCAGCATTGTATAGGGTCACTAGGGTCACTGCTCTTAATAATTACTTTGTACATGCAAGCATTATTTTAATTATTTATTTGTAGTTAGTATAATTGGATATTAGTTTTTGTTTCAAGCAAATCAGCTTGCTGCTTTGATTAAAAAATATATATACATATAATATTTCAAATAACTATTAATATACAGTATAATGATGACAAAAAGAAGAGCACTATATATTGTGATTTGAAACGAATGTTTTGAGAAAAAATAAGTTGATTTATTGAAATATTGATAACCTATATAATCTACATATTTTTTGTATTGCATGAGGCTCTATCCTTTTATCAACGAATACACACGCCTACAGGAGGCGTAACTTTTAGTAAATATTTAAAAATAGTTCCCAGCATCAAGAAGTAATATAAAAAAATATAAACTGAAGTAGCACAATTTGGTATACCCCGTATTCAATGCAGTAAAAAGGAAATTATAAGACTTTTCAATGTTTCAAAACTTGCAGATACATAATATCGATATGATGGTTATTAATGGAGTATTGTTCTCAATTTTTTTTTATTGCATAAATGGATAGAGGGTGAAAAGTTATGCTACCCTGATTTTTTTTTCCGATTTTTTAGAGCCCGGGAAGTATTTTTAAAAAATTATTGAAAGTCCTATTTGTGACGTCACGCGGCGTCAAGTCCTATCTTTTTCTTAAAGAGCGGCGTCTCGTGACGTCACAAAAAGAACTTTCAATAATTTCTTAAAAATAGTTCCCGGGCTCTAAAAAATCTGAAAAAAATCAGGGTAGCATAACTTTGCACCCTCTATCCATTTCTGCAATAAAAAAATTTGAGGTCAATACTCCATTTGGCAGCAGAAATATCAATCTCAATGTTCATCATTTAATTGCAGAATGAGTTGAAAATCATAAAATAGGGAAATTGGTAAATTATAATTTTAATTAAGCCTGTACTAGCAATAAGTATGTTTAGATTAATGGCTCATAGATTGTAAGCTATTTAAATTCACAGCATGATAGAAAAAAATGAAGCTTTATTAATTTTTCTGTCAATCAATAATTCATAAAGATATTAATTTTCATGAGCACTAATGATCAGTATGTTTATTAAATTAAACAAAAGCAGACATTAAAAAATAAAGAAAACATCGTTACTCTAATTCACGTTAGTTTTTACAGACAACGCTGTTGTATGTTTACATTATTAAAGTAACAATAAAATTATCATGTAAAATATTAAAAAAATAATAGACTGCTGTTTTACTCTAATTTTACCTGATCAGTAAATAATTAAAAAGTAAATTTTATTTTCAATTTCATGAGAAAAATAGCAAGTTATATTAAAAAAAGTGTACATTATTTGAAAAAATAATTAAAAATTTAACTTGAAGTACTCTTTATGGACCATTTATTAATTCCATATTTTTAAAGATATTTTTAATTAATTTTAATTAAATATGCTACTTTATATTTTAAGGTAAATATTTTTTTAATGTATTAGTAAGTATGGACAACATACATGAAATTTTTTTATTGCAGAAATGAATAGAAGGTACCAAATTATGCTACTCTGAATTTTTTCAGATTTTTTTGAGACCCAGAACTATTTTTAAATAATTATTGAAAGTGCGGCCACGCCCCCTGGAGGCGTCAATAGGCGTCCAGTCTCCATCCTTTTTATTAAGGCTGCAGGGGTGCCAACTGAAATCACAGGACTTTCAATAATTATTTAAAAATAGTTCCGGGTCTCAAAAAAATCTGAAAAAATTCAGAGTAGCATAATTTGGTACCCTCTATTCATTTCTGCAATAAAATTTTTTCATGTATGTTGTCCATTGCATAGAGCACATTATGTATTACAGTCTCTATACAACTTGAAATATTGTACATGATATTTTATTACATTATATATATTTTTTAATATTTAGAAGATTAACGTATGAGAGTTTTCATCTGATGAAAAGATTTATCTTTTAATATGAGCAATAAAATTGTTTCAAAAAGATGATTAAGGAGATGAATTAAAGTATAACATTCTAGACGGCACTTGCCAGAGAGAAATATAGTGGTAGGAAGCACGTTTGATTGACAGGCTGGAGCAATAGCACTGAGCGTAGACGTAGCAGTTAGCTATCTGCCAACACTACTTATTATACCACAATGGTGAACGCAAAAAAGAACTTTGGGCATAGAAGTTGGTGGTGGTATAGAGTGTACTTATGTACTTACGTTTTTGACGATCAATAATGTATACATACATGTGCTGGTGAGTGAGAGAGAGAGAGAGAGAGATGCTACATCATTCTACATTGATGTTCAATGTTGTCTGCAATAAGCTACCCTCCTCAACTGTACGTACATTAACACGCCTGCCTCTCATTTTCATGATGCTTTTCATCATCATCAATGTTAAATATTTCCCGCTTCTTCAATTATTATTCTAAAAACAAATATTGCTATTTGTGTTTTGTGACAATGTTTATATTTAATTATTAAATCATGTATTAGTATAAATAATAATGTTATTGGCAAATATTATAACATCCCTATCAGGTATTATTTTAATGTTTTTTAATCATTGTATTAATTATAATATTAAAAAAATATGTAATCGAATGTTATACGGTTTAAAGAGTTAATTTAGTCACCATATTTTTTTTAGTATGTGACAAAACTTTTGCTATCAAAGCGATTTTATGCTTTCCCTATTAAAACAAGTTCGTAATTCGAAGATTAAAATGCTTTTAATCACCACGTACATTAATCTACCTTTTTAAATGCTTTTTGCATGTGAATTAGAAACGGTCATTGGATTTTTTTTTATTACTTTGTCTCATCCTTTCTGGTTTTAATCAAAAGCGAAAGCTCTCTTTTTTTTTCCTTTAAATTTTCCCCCATTTATGCCTTTGTCACATTTTTTATACGCATCCTTGTCTATTCAGTGCCATATTATATAAGTTGACAGGAGACGAACAGTTTATATGTATAGTAGTTACATGGAACATGTAAAAAAAAAAAGCACATAATAAAATTTCCCTTGTGATTAATTTTGAACAAAATCATATTTTTAAAAGAAATAATATTTTAAATATAAATAATAAGTATTTTGAACAACCATGACGTTATATAATTTCAATTTAAATTTTTCTAGTCAAATTTATCGGTAAAAAGCATTATATTTTTAAACATAAATATTATATGGATCAGCTGAAATATATTATGCTTTGCAGGATTTTTTCTAAGAAATAAATATTTGTAATTTTAGGAAATTAAGACCAATATCAAGTTTAGCTATCCTAATTAAAGTTAAGTTCACTTAATGATTGCCCCCGCTGCGGGAAAATGATCACGAATGTTCACTTTTTGCTTCAGCCTGTTTACAAAGGCGAAGCACCCCGTTATGCAGCTGTGCATATAATGTTGCATAAGTGTCAGGATATTAAAAAAAAGTGGCCTTTGCCATTTTTAACGAACATAATCATTATATTTTAACTCATTTTAACAAGAACATAAAAAAGTCTCTCTCTCTTCTGTTAGCAAGTGAATAAAATAAAAAAAAAAAACATGAAATTATTAGTGTATTCTGTGTGTAAAATTGTAAAATCCACCCATAGATTATTTGTGCTGCCTTTTATTAGTTCATTACCCACCCTTCATTTAAAATTGTGTATAAGTTCAAATTAAACTTTTTAAAAATTTAAAATCGTACAATATTTTAATTTGATATGTTATATAATTTAATTTACAGAAGAGAGAGAGATTCAAAAGTTATAAAAAAAATTCATATAATGCTTAGACTGTGAATTTTTCACGTCCTTAAATTTAAATATCTTAATGAGCAAATAGCAATTATATTAACAGACTGATTCTATTAAATTTACTGAAATTAATTAAATTAATTCGGTGCTTTCTAAATAAAGCTATTCCAAAAATTATGTTCTTAATGCCATACAATTTTTATGTTTAAAATTTCTAGTCCATTAACATAAAATCTGGACTCTTTTAGCCTTTTATTACAATTTGCTATAACAAATGTAGACTGTTTACTCTGTAAATTCACGCACTGCATGTTTGAAATAGGCAAAGAAAAAGAGAAAAGTGGAAGCGGGAGGAGGGCCCATGTTCCAGTCGACAAATTGCCTACTAGGACAAATTGTACTACAGCGAGATCCCCTCCCCCCCCTTTACAACTGTGTAATATGTGCAATGCCTCAGTAAGCCGCTCCAAAACAACAACAATTATTTATTATAACAAAGGATTAGCCTTCTCTAATTATGTCATTCTTTAAAAGGAAGGAAAAAAAGTTCATCAAAATTCTATACTACTATTTCAAAAGAGTATAAAATATTTTCATGCAAGAATTATAATTGCTTGATAATTTTCTGTAGGTAAGCATAAAAAAAGGGGGGAGGGGATTGAAAGAAACATCACTGCAGTAAGACAACATTTCACTTTATTTAGAAAGAAAAGTCACAGCAACTTTATTTTCTGACTTAAAATTTTAAAAGACGAAATCTCCCCCTTCTTTAAGATTTCTGTTGTATATAAAAATACATTACATAATATATTCTACTTAAGGGTATTGTTAACCTGGTATTAACCTTTTTTTTTTCTTTTTATAAAGTCAAAGATGTTTTTTTTTTTTTTTTTTTTTTTTCTTTACCTTGTTTGTCGATGTAAATTTTTACTCTGTATGCATTTTGTTTTGTTTAGCGTAAGAGATGAATATTTTCCACATTAAATTTTAATGAGATGGGAACTTTCATCAGGGTTACAAAACAAGCTGTGCATGCAAGTAATGGAAAATGTATGGACTACAGAGAAGACTAGAGGATAGGCTAGTGTAGTTCTAAGAACATCAGGCCTGAAATACTTCGCTTTATATATACATATGTACATTTTGCATACGTTGAACACGTACTGTAATATAGAAGGTAACGCTACCTAAATGTATATGGTCTCTCTCCTCCTCCCCCCCCCTCTTTGTATAGTTCAGTTGAAATATGATAGTTTGAACTACAAAGACAACAATAAAATATTATGAAATACGTGTCTATCAAATATAATTATATTATTTAACTATTTCCTAGTTCTGTATCATCATTATAGTAGTTGTTTACCTCTGAATTATTCTGTAACTGAGAGTATATAATATATATTATAGTTTGTTTGACTATTATTAATTAATATCAAATACAACTATATTGTATGGTTATAATTTATATTTATAATTACAAACGTTTGTTTATTATATGTTACATTTCAGTATCAACTTTAATTGACCTAAATTATGGTTAAATAAATACGTATATAAATCATCTTTTGATTGCGTGGAATTGTATTTTATAGTAAGTTATTATTATGATATAAAATGATATTATGTATAAATTAGTATCAACAACACTGTTTGTTTGTAATATAATGTAGACTTGCATATAATTTTCATAACATCCTAAGAAAAATTCTCTTAATATTTTAAATAATAATGAGACAGTAAATAATTTCTTACTCATTCAAATGACTTTTATTTGTAATTAAAGCAGCAGCTAAAGTTGTCGCGTAATTAATGTATCCTTTTCATTAGTAAAATTAAACCTTTTAGTCATTATAATTTATCTGAAGTAGAACTGACTGTAAGTTTACAATATAATTTTAAAGTACTAATTCATGTGCAGTATATTTTTCATATTATTTTTATGTTGATAATGGGATCAGTGTTTCAAATCTCAGCTTATCGCCGTTGCATATCTGTTAACAGTTCATGTGATAATATACCTGCAAGCAAAAGAAAAAGTATAAATACTAAATTTAGAAAATGATCATCAAGTAGACGTAAGCTGAACCATCAAGCATATATCAGTTTGGTAGTTTGTATCGTGCGTTCGAAACCCAGTGGTGATTCAAAACTCGCTGTAAAAAGCTTTCAAATGAAGACCTGCTAATGTGATAGGTGCTCTAACAGTTTAGTACCAGGAGGTTTTGGATGAAAAAAGGGTTCTAGGAGCACTTACTACTGTGAAGTTGCGAGGAGCTCATGAACCGCCATTTTATTTGAGGTTTCCATGGTTTCTTCATCAGATAACAAACGATATGAATCCACCATATCTGAGAGCGTGGTATGATACGAGGCACGAATATCCCCCAAAGACTGTTTAAAGAGGTATAAATTTTTATTAACTTATACTACTGTGCAGTTTCTTCTTTATTAATTAATAATTAATGCTAATTATTTCATTGAAGATTTCAGTATAATAATTCAAAATTTACTATCTGACTATATTTCTCTCTCTCTCCTCTCTCTCTCTCTCTCTCTCCTCTCTCTCTACTCTCTCTCTCTCTCTCTCTCTCTCTCTCTCTCTCTCTCTCTCTCTCTCTCTCTCTCTCTCTCTCTCTCTCTCTCTCTCTCTCTCTCTCTCTCTCTCTCTCTCTCTCTCTCTCTCTCTCTCTCTCTCTCTGTGTTGTATAATATACCCTTTTTTATTAGTGTTTCATTGCTATCATTCTACCACCATTTTAAGATGATGAAAGAGGAAATTAAATTTACGAAAGCATGTTTTTTTTGTTCTTTTTTTTTCTATCTCTCTATATAAGAGACAGACATGAATTTCTTGAATGTAAAAAGGAGAAATATAAATTTATATTCATAAGAAAAAAAAAATGAGTGTTTCAGACATCTTGGTATATGTTTTCTTGATGAACGTACTTGAGTGTGTAATGTTTTAAATCTGGTATAAAGTAGCTTGTCATTTCCCTGGCTGCTCCTGTTCCGAGTTTGCTTGTGTCTTGGTGCTCCTGGTGTATAACCATCGCACCCGCCTGCTGCCGTCTTATCTCGCTCCACTTCCAATCTCAAGTACCATGGCGTCTCCGGCCGCTCCAGCCAATCTCCCTCCTTGCACTATATCTCAGAATCCTCGCCGCCAATTTTCCCCGCCGTTTCCCCTTTAATTTGCGCTGCTCATACCACCGTCCCTGTCTTCTGTAACCTCCACCCTCCCCCTCATTCCCTACTGACTGTTCCATTGCTTTTCCTTCCTGACTCGTATATATAGCTTCAAACTCATTTATTCCTATCACTTTCTTAAAAATCCTTTATTTCCCTAAAAAACTCTTTGCATTATTAACTAATAGCATACCATTTCCATCTTAAATGTCTACAACTACTTTTTATGTGGCTATTTAGTTTATATTTTCTTTTCTATAGATATTTGTAAGTGTGAATTTAAAGTACGTTAAAAATATTGCTTTAGTATTATATTTAATACTATAAAATCTCATCAAGATTAAAATTTAATTGATTTACATTACGTAATTTAAAGAATATTTAAAGAATATATTTTTCAATACCAATGAAAATGAAATTATTTTTTAACACTTTTATATGTATTCTTAAAATAAGAAGTATTGAATGTCAGTGTTATGATAGCTAAAGTAAAACAATTCTTTTCACGGTGTGACGTGTGCTACTTGAAGTAAATTTTTTTCGTCTTATAGAAGACGGCAACACATTCGTATCATGATAGGTGGCGGACGGGCACAAAGAGGCACAAAGATAAGAAGAAAAAATTTAGAAAGTAGAAAAAAGTTGAGTGAGTTTGGTAGCGGTTTGCAAGAAGTGAAGGCTAGTAAGATCAAGTGTCTGGGAAATAAAAGATAGAAGAGGAAAGCTTGAATGAGATGGATGAACGTGACTCAAGATCCAACGAATGGGTGGCGCAGAAGCCAAGACCTTTCGCATGTACTTACTACCGCACACATACAAAAAGTACTTTATATTATATATATAAAAAACTCTTAAACTTTATCAAATAATAATAAAAAAAATACCACTAGCCAGACTGTATGTAAAAATATATAAAAATTTAGCTTCTAAAGGTTGTAAGTTTCTACTTGCTTTAATATAACTAGAGTTTCATTTTATACAGATTTTACACTACAAAAAGTTGTGAGCTAAAGAAAAAAAAACTAAAAATATGTTCACTAAAAGTTAGTGATAAAAAAATGTTAAATGAAATAATGGAATCTCATGTATTGAAGTTGTGGTAAAAAAGTATAGAATTAAGATTTCCTACCTTTCCAATTTAAATTGTTGTCGTATATATTTTGCTGGTGAACATACTTTAAACATGTAGACCCCAGGTGCAATGAGTGTGCTCTTTAACTTTGCTGTGTAATACGCTAGCTTCTTATTGGACTTTAGTATGGTGGCATCAAGGGACTGCAGGCTAGGCAGGTTTTGTATATATAGGCAAGTGTAGCACTATCAAGGTAATATATACACATATAAAACTAAAGAGTTAAAAGGGAGAGAGGGTAAAGAGGGAGAATATAGGAAAAGAGAGAGAATTGTATCATAAACGAGAGAGAGAGAGAGAGAGAGAGAGAGAGAGAGAGAGAGAGAGAGAGAGAGAGAGAGAGAGAGAGAGAGAGAGAGAGAGAGAGAGAGAGAGAGAGGGTGGTGGAATCGACCTCTCTCCTCCTTCGACGCACATGTTTTTCGTTCGACGTAATAGATTCACCCGTGTACTCAGTACACCTTCACTATAATATTGGCTTCCAACCTATAGAGAGAAAGCAAACCCTTGCTCACTCATCGTTCCCACAAATAAAGCCTTGTGTTTTGCTTGCCTAAGTTTGTATCTAGGGGGTTTAACATTGACTGACTAGCTGATATTTAGTGTAAAGGTATATTGGAAAGCAAAGGGTGAGAGAGAGAGAGGGAGAGAGCTTGTGAGAAGTGTTCTGTTCAGTGATATAAATACGACAGATCAGATGAGAATATTGCTTCATGTTCGCCTTACAAGTTTACTCTGTGGTCTCGTATTCACTCTTCCGCATTAATGTAAAATACTACTCTCGATTTATCCTATTAATGCATATGAGTATCACATGCAAGATCAATTGCATTCCAAATGATAATCATCTTAAAAAAATGTTTGATTTTAATAGGAAGAACATGTATTATCTTTATATATGTTGAATTTTATTTCACTTTTCGGACTTTTACTATACCTTTGCCGGTGTTCGATGTAATCCTTCTGTGTGTAGTATGTTGCGATGATCACTTAGTGTTCGTGCACGTCACTAACACTTGCATGTACTACACATATCCATATGCGTACACACACATACACATACAATTTCCTTTGCACGAAAAAGTTATTTACTAATCTTTATTTATTTATTTTATTTTTATTTTTCACCCAAGTTACAAAAAAGAAATATACATGGTAAAATTGTTTTATATACGTTATCACCAAAAGTCGAATTCGGGCAAAAGCCGAAAAAAATAAACAAAACTAGTTTTGCTCAAATCGAAGTGAGCAAAACCCGACGGAGACTTCTACATCGGGTTTTGCGCGTTTCCATTTGAGCAAAACTAGTTCTGCGCATCAAGTTATGAACAAAAACCGAAATGAGATTTTATTACGGCTTTTGAGCAAAATTTGAGCAACACTAGTTCTTTGCATTTTTCAAAGACAATTTATTTGAGATTTTGAATTTGAGGATCTGCGGATCTCTCTAGGCAGGCATGGACATATGGAGCTGTCCATAAAGTACAAAAATATTTACAGGGCTACAATTCAGAGTTATTAAAGTTTTGCAAAGACTGCCAATAAATATTTAATATTTAAAATATTATAATCATGCAGAAACGAACCAAGCAAAGAAAAAAATTATAACTACCTGAAAACGTGAGTTAAAATCTGTAGTTACTTATTATAGGCTTAACAACTAGGCCTTTGCCTTTCTTTTTCAACTGGCAGTCTTTGCAAAACTTTAAATAACTCTGAATTGCAGCCCTGTAAATATTTTTGTACTTTATGGACAGCTCCATGTCCATATGCCTGCATAGAGATCCGCAGATCCTCAAATTCAAAATCTCAAATAAATTGTCTTTGAAAAATGCAAAGAACTAGTGTTGCTCAAATTTTGCTCAAAAGCTGAAATAAAATCTCATTTCGGGTTTTGATCATAACTTGATGCGTAGAACTAGTTTTGCTTAATAAACGGAAACGCGCAAAACCCGATGTAAAAGTCTCCATCGGGTTTTGCTCACTTTGATTTGAGCAAAACTAGTTTAATAATTTATTATTTCGGGTTTTGAGCTTAACTTGATGCGCAAAACTAGTTTTGTTCATGATTTTTTTCTGCTTTTGCCCGAATTCGACTTTTGGTGGTAACACATATAATATATACGATGCTTTTAAAATTTTAGTGTTTCAGTGGACAGTGTATACATGTGACACTCCTATATGTGTGTTATTAAAAGCCCTTGCTCCCTTCGAAAGGAATGGTAAAGGAAACTCTTGCCCTGTGAGTTCTCTTCCATATCCGTTGGATCATCTGTCGACGCGTGGATCATCAAACGATCTTTACTAAAGGCTTTTTACTGCAATTGTTAAAATGTCAAAGCAATTCAAAATTAATTACAAACGGTGTTTTGTTTGGTTATAACTTTTTTCAATTAAATTACAACGGAAGATTAATCTATATTATAAATTAAGAAAGTGAAATGAAATTTAATTGATAGGCTGTATATTATTATATTAAATTTTAAGGTATTTTATAATTTTAAAACTCAAACTTTTTCTCTTTTACACAGCTAACGTAAGAGAAAAGGAAACTTGCAGCAGAAAAGGACATTTATCACCCTATAAATGAAGGCATTGAAAACACTAAAGTACAGATTTCCGATCCTGAAGTTATCTTGATAAATTAAACATGGTACGCCCTAATGCGCTTTCCATGTGCTTTCAACTTCCTTTTTTATTTCATTACATCAAACACAAAAAACTATCTTGCAAAGTGATGCAAAAATTGAAAAAAATTCTCTAAATTCAATCACTAAATTTGGTGTAATTTTTTTATAAACTTTAGAACATAATTTTACGTTTGCCCTAATTATAATATATATATTGACATAGTGTAACATGAATATTAATGCTAAAAACAATTTTAATACAATAACTATGAATGGAAAATTTAATTAAAAGGTAATTAAAATTAACATATCATTTTTTTTTTGTTTGTGTGATCCACCTCTACATGCAGGATAAAATTACCACTATGGTTGAATATTTGAATATGGTTTTATATATAGCATGCTGACTGTTACAGAATATTACAAAAACAAAGTATAATTTTAGAGTTTGTTTCTATTTATAAATAAAATCAATATCATAATAAAGTTAATGAAATGATAAATTATTAAACTTTGTTCCATTTTTTGTAATAAATGATAAACAGGTTGATACAAAGTGAACGTTTTTATATTATTTTCCAGCTGTGATTGAGAGCTTAATTATTATATTGTGAGATTAAAACACAAACATTTTTTTTAAATTAAAATTTTTTGTTTTATTTTAAATTTGCATGAAAATAATGTCAAAGGTACGTTCGAAGCAAGCAAGTGTCATAAAAAGAAACAGTAAAAATTATTTTATAGCTTAAAAAGAAAAAGAAATACAACACTTATAAAACGTGCTAACGAAATTCTTACAACACGATATATATGTGTAGAATTTTGTAATTTTTTAGATAAAGAAAATAATTTATTTTAATAAGAAAAGAAAATTAAGAAATTTGAAAGTTGTAGTAAGTTCATTTAAAGGCCCTATGACCATTTCACAGTATTAAGTCCACAGTTAGTATTGCCTCAGTATGATACGGCTGCATAAAAATTTGTTCCAGTAGCAATAATATCAGAGATAATAGCCGATGAAAAAGCACCTGTGACGTCATTTGTACCCATTCTTCGGCGACGGTATAGGGAAATCCCTGCAAAAGATAGGTTCACTCTAGCTGCAACCACGGACATAATTTTAATTCTGGATTGTTGAAATTTAACCAGGACACTCTTGATAGTATTTGTCAAATTTAATATCCTGAAAGAATTTTGTTGTTGGCATTTACACGGAATGAATTATTGCAGTAGCAAGATAAGCCAAAAATTTAACATTGTTTTCCTATGCAACATTTTTCTCTTCTTGCTACTGCAATAAGTCAGTTTGTGTGAATGTCAACAACAAAATTCTGTAAGGATATTTGATAAATACTATCAAGACTGCCCTGGTGAAATTTCAACAATCCAGAATTAAAATTATGTCCGTGGTTGCAACTAGAGTGAAGCTATCTTTTGCAGGGATTTCCCTAAACCGTCGCCGCAGTATGGGTACAAATGACGTCACAGGTGCCTTTTCATCGGCAATTATCTCTGATATTATTGCTGCTGGAACAATTTTTTTTTTATGCAGCCGAATCATAATATACTGAGGCAATACTAACTGTGGACTTAATACTCATGAAATGGTCATAGGGCCTTTAATATTTTTTTTCAGGTTTATTTCTTTATTGTATTTTTTTTTAATCGCTAAAGGAAAATTGCGTCAGCAGCTGTTACCTGACGTGAAGATGACACTCCGACCATCCTGCAGCAGTCTTGCCTAGTGACAACCTGTCAAACAACCAAGAAGTCACTGCCTGCCAGTCGATACAAAAATAGAATCTTTAGCCAAGGCGATATGCATTATTCAAATTTTGTTCATAAAATATCTACCTTACTTTTTTATTTAAATTTAATTTAAAATTAATATTCAGCTTCAGTCAACTTATGAAGGGTTGTAATATGATTTAGCTTGACACACAATTCATTATTGTCGTAAGGATATTTTTAATGCCATATAATGTAGTATCGACCTCAATTTTTTTATTGCAGAAATGGATAGAGGGTGCAAAGTTATGATACCCTGATTTTTTTCAGATATTTTAGAGTCCGGGAACTATTTTAAAAAAAAATTATTGAAAGTCCATTTTGTGACGTCACGAGGCACCGCTCCTTAAGAAAAAGATAGGACTTGCCGCCTCGTGACGTCACAAAAAGGACTTTCAATATATTTTTTAAAATATTCCCCGGGCTCTAAAAAATCTGAAGAAAATCAGGGCAGCATAACTTTACACGCTCTATCCATTTCTGCAATAAAAAAATGAGGTCAATACGCCATTTATATAACGCAATATTTTTTGAACGCAACAATTTTATAATAATAACCCTTAGTTAAGCGGCACTTTTCGCGCGTAGGGATCCTCGTAAGAAACGCCCGCGAGATTTTCTTTTCGCGTGGCAGAGGTGTTCCCGTCCGGAATCGACCCGGGAGACGGGGGCGCGGGGTGGGGGGCCTCCCGAGGTTTCCGGAACCGCCTCCCTAAAATCGAGTTTCCGTTCGGGAGGGGCGCCGGAGGGCGAGAGAGGGCGGAAATCTCGAGCCGGGGACGAGATTTCGGGGAAGTTGCGGGCCTCCGGGGGCCCTCCCCGGCGTCCGTCCTCGGCGCCGCGGGAGGGGTGGACCGGTCCTCTCGGAGGTTCATGAAGCCCTTTCTCCACTTTCGCCCCTCCTCCGACGGGGCGGGGGCGAGACCGCCCCCGACCCCGCGGGACGGTGCGGCGTCTATCGGACCTCGCGGTTCTCGTGGCACGCGACCGGCGGCCCGCCGACGCGCCTCGAGACGAAGCGACCGATCCGTCGCGTCTCTCGCGCCTCTCGCCGCGAACGCGCGTCCCGTCGGGGGGTCGCTCGGGGCGGGGGAACCGCGGAAACTTTATCATCGGGGTCGCCCCCGACGTTTGCTAACTCATCCGGGCACGAGAGTAGGTTAGGTCCGACATCGGTCGATTGACACGGCCGATCGAGCGGACCACAAATGAACAGAGAGCTTTTTTCGAAAGCGGGCCTGCTTTCCGTCAACGGGGACGTCAAAGTCGGGCCCACCTCTCTTTGAGCAACTTCGGGTGCCATTTCGCGATTTGAAATCCTGCCTCCGTTCGAGGGGCGTGTTCGCGAGAATGACGTCGCGACACCTTTCCATTGCGATTTTAATACTTTTCGTACTTACTCGATTGAAACGCTCCGTTTCCCGAGCTGACCGTGCGGTCGACGGGAAAAAAGTTGGGTCGTGGCATTCAGACGCGCCCACATACGGACGGATCTACATGACGTTGACAGCCATGACAGGGCGTAATGCCGCGTCGTCGCTAGGTCTACGTCTCACTCGCTTCATCCGAGAGGCGGAAACGGGACTCTCGATAGAGACTTCCTGGGGGAGTCTCGTGCCGGTCCGACACAAGCGGTGCACTATTTATTATACATTCTGGAAGGTTCCGGGGCGGTACGAGAAAAGGCCGCCAGGTGGCAGCACGGCTCGGAGAATCACCAGATATAGTGGCGATCGGCGCGATCGCCGTCGAAATACTTCTACACTGGGTTCACAGATGGCGCGCAAATCCATTTATATGACACGTGCAATTTTTGGCCACCACCGCGTCGTCGCGACTCTCCATCTCAAAAAGAAGAGAAAAAAGAAAAAAAGGACCGGCGACCACCCGCACCCCTAGTCCTTATTATTAAACATCACTTTCGGGACCCCAAAATTAACCAGCGTTTTCCTATGCTGGGACGCACTTCCTTTGGGCGAGCGTCTGGGTTCATCGGAACCCGACGAAACTTTTCCTGGGGGTTCCCGGGGGTGGCCGCCGTAACCAGGAAAATAATAAAAAATCCACGTCCGGGGGGGGACTGGGGGTGAATTTTTTTATCTAGATTTTTGGGGTTTTTCGGCCTCCGAGCTCTTCCGGTGCCCTGCGCTGGCCTTGGCCGGTGGAGGTCTTTGCCCGGTGAACTTTTGTTGCTGCCGAGTCGTGTTCGGTTCCGGACACCGGACACCGTTTCAGCAGCGCACGCCGCCCGTGAGGTTACGTTTGGAAATTTGGGCTCTTCGGTGTCGTGTGGTCTGTGTTTCGAATCACCGTGTGTTCGAGTGTTGGTGCGTGGTGTGTTGTCGTGGCCGTGTAGTGAGGACGTCATGCTATTGCGACGTATTACGTGTCACTTTGATGTGTTACGGTCCTCTATCATGCACTTTGAATCACAAATGTGGACATCGTGGACACGGGGTGACCTTGTGCCGCGTGACTCCACGGCTAGGGGATCTCCTCCCTGAGTTCACCTTTTCGTTGGTTTCGATTTGTGTTTTCTGATACGTAAACAAACAACACACAACGTACTAGTGCTACTTTTTCCATTTTTTATACATACAGTGTTTCCTGCCATTGGAAAGTTTATGGTTACCAACTTCAACAGCTTCTTTGTCGTTCAACTTTGAATGTTGGTGGAAAAAGGCAAGTCTACCATTGGTAGAAAGAGTTCTGCTAACTGGGATTGGCTGAAGCTTTTGCATATCGTCAATGCTTTGAAATTATTATAATTTATTAACTTTTTTTGTGTGACTGCTGCCATCCCATTGGCTGCTTCTGTTTAGAGGCAACGTTGCAAAAGGGGATCTGACTGCTCAGTGCAGTGATGTGAAATTCGCGCGAAGATTGGTCCGCGAAAATGCGCATGCGAATATCCGCGCAAGTGCGCGCATATGTGCGTAAGATAGTGTCAAGATGGTGGCCGCCCGCAAATGGAATCACGTGAGCACAGATATTGTAGACATTCAGAAATTCGATATTTTTCCCATAGATGGAGATGCCATATGGTAGCACATTCCAAGCAAACTACTTTCAGGTGTGACTTATCCTTATTATTAAACATCACTTTCGGGACCCCAAAATTAACCAGCGTTTTCCTATGCTGGGACGCACTTCCTTTGGGCGAGCGTCTGGGTTCGTCGGAACCCGACGAAACTTTTCCTGGGGGTTCCCGGGGGTGGCCGCCGTAACCGGGAAAATAATAAAAAATCCACGTCCGGGGGGGGACTGGGGGTGAATTTTTTTATCTAGATTTTTGGGGTTTTTCGGCCTCCGAGCTCTTCCGGTGCCCTGCGCTGGCCTTGGCCGGTGGAGGTCTTTGCCCGGTGAACTTTTGTTGCTGCCGAGTCGTGTTCGGTTCCGGACACCGGACACCCTTTCGGCAGCGCACGCCGCCCGTGAGGTTACGTTTGGAAATTTGGGCTCTTCGGTGTCGTGTGGTCTGTGTTTCGAATCACCGTGTGTTCGAGTGTTGGTGCGTGGTGTGTTGTCGTGGCCGTGTAGTGAGGACGTCATGCTATTGCGACGTATTACGTGTCACTTTGATGTGTTACGGCCCTCTATCATGCACTTTGAATCACAAATGTGGACATCGTGGACACGGGGTGACCTTGTGCCGCGTGACTCCACGGCTAGGGGATCTCCTCCC
The DNA here is from genome assembly GCA_949825025.1 of Siphlonurus alternatus. Lineage (NCBI taxonomy): Eukaryota > Metazoa > Arthropoda > Insecta > Ephemeroptera > Siphlonuridae > Siphlonurus > Siphlonurus alternatus. The sequence goes on along the minus strand of OX463778.1, from coordinate 40,992,335 downwards.
TGAGTTCATCTTTTCGTTGGTTTCGATTTGTGTTTTCTGATACGTAGACATGTAACGCACAACGTTCTAGTGCTACTTTTTCCATTTTTTATACATACAGTGTTTCCTGCCATTGGAAAGTTTATGGTTACCAACTTCAACAGCTTCTTTGTCGTTTAAGTTTGAATGTTGGTGGAAAAAGGCAAGTATACCATTGGTAGAAAGAGTTCTGCTAACTGGGATTGGCTGAAGCTTTTGCATATCGTCAATGCTTTGAAATTATTATACTTTATTAATTTTCTTTGTGTGACTGATGCTGCCATCCCATTGGCTGCTTCCGTTTAGAGGCAACATTGCAAAAGGGGATCTGACTGCTCAGTGCAGTGATGTGAAATTCGCGCGAAGATTGGTCCGCGAAAATGCGCATGCGAATATCCGCGCAAGTGCGCGCATATGTGCGTAAGATAGTTTCAAGATGGTGGCCGCCCGCAAATGGAATCACGTGAGCACAGATATTGTAGACATTCAGAAGTTCGATATTTTTCCCATAGGTGGAGATGCCATGGTAGCACATTCCAAGCAAACTACTTCCAGGTGTGACTTAATTATTATAACTTTATATAAAATTGATTATTTTCGTAAATAATGCTCGGATTTACTCCCAATTAGGTCTAGGGGGGGTTATAAAATTAAGGTGCAAGTAATGCGGGTTGCATACTTTCAGGGGCATGTAGGTTGTGGTTGCATACTTTCAGGGGAAGTTTGGTTGGGTTGCATACTTTCAAGGGCATGTAAGTGAAGGTTGCCTACCTTTAGGGGTAACTTATAATAACTTTATATAAAAACGAATATTTTCGTAAATAATGCTCGGATCATCTCCCAATTAGGTCTAGGGGGGGTTATCAAATTAAGGTGTAATTAATGCGGGTTGCATACTTTCAGGGGCATGTAGGTTGTGGTTGCCTACTTTCAGGGGCAATTTGCGTTCGGTACATCATAGCATTACGAGGTTTAATTACAACTGGCCACCTCTTTGTGTTGAAGATGGGCAGTGTCCGGAGTAAGCCCATTGCCTTGCTCGCTCGAACACGACCGGACGCTAAGAAAATAATTAACTCGAATCTCCCCAAACTCCTTAAAAAAATTATTAAATAAAATAAAATAAATAATAATAAAAATAGTAGGGGCCTAACAACTGCGTCTGACTCCTTAAAAAATTATTAAATAAAATAAAATAAATAATAATAAAATAGTAGGGGTCTAACAACTGCGTCTGAGTCGTTATCTGAGCCTGTTCATCTTCGCTAATTTAGAACACTATAATATCTGTCAACATATGGCTGAGAGATTTTTGGAAGTGCATCACTGCACTGGGTGGAAAGCAAAACGAATTTATCCCAGGGAGGGAGCAGCGTATTTTTATACTTGAAATGGTCACCCATCCAAGTATTAACCACGCTTGACGTAGCCTGACTTCAGTGATCTAACGAGAACCGGTCAATGCATAACGCCACGCTCCACCTCTACTCTGAATTACTCTGAATTTTTTTAGATTTTTATGAGTCCTGCAACTATTTCTAAATAATTATTGAACGTTCTGTAATTTAAGTTGGCACCCCTGAATCGTTAATAAAAAGGATAGGACAGAGACGCCTGTTGACGCCTCCAGAGGGCGTGGCAGCACATTTAATAATTATTTAAAAATAGTTCTGGGTTTCAAAAAAATCTGGAAAAAATCAGAGTAGCATAATTCGGTACCTTCAAATCATTTCTGCAATAAAAAATTTTCACGTAGGTTGTCCATTTTGCATTAAAACACCGTTATGATGTCACGTACTGAATACTTATATAGATGGCAACATATGATTGACAAAATTATTTAAAAGACTTGAAAGCAAACGAGCGTAAGCGCGAGTTTACACCCCACCCCTAGTTAATTAATATAACTTTGTATAAAATTAATTATTATCGTAAATAATGCTCGGATTTACTCCCAATTAGTTCTAGGGGGGGTTATAAAATTAAGGTGCAAGTAATGCGGGTTGCATACTTTCAGGGGCATGTAGGTTGTGGTTGCATACTTTCAGGGGAAGTTTGGTTGGGTTGCATACTTTCAGGGGCATGTAAGTGAAGGTTGCCTACCTTTAGGGGTAACTTATAATAACTGTATATAATAACGAATATTTTCGTAAATAATGCTCGGATCATCTCCCAATTAGGTCTAGGGGGGGTTATCAAATTAAGGTGTAATTAATGCGGGTTGCATACTTTCAGGGGCATGTAGGTTGTGGTTGCCTACTTTCAGGGGCAATTTGCGTTCGGTACATCATAGCATTACGAGGTTTAATTACAACTGGCCACCTCTTTGTGTTGAAGATGGGCAGTGTCCGGAGTAAGCCCATTGCCTTGCTCGCTCGAACACGACCGGACGCTAAGAAAATAATTAACTCGAATCTCCCCAAACTCCTTAAAAAAATTATTAAATAAAATAAAATAAATAATAATAAAATAGTAGGGGCCTAACAACTGCGTCTGACTCCTTAAAAAATTATTAAATAAAATAAAATAAATAATAATAAAATAGTAGGGGTCTAACAACTGCGTCTGAGTCGTTATCTGAGCCTGTTCATCTTCGCTAATTTAGAACACTATAATATCTGTCAACATATGGCTGAGAGATTTTTGGAAGTGCATCATTGCACTGGGTGGAAAGCAAGACGAATTTATCCCAGGGAGGGAGCGGCGTATTTTTATACTTGAAATGGTCACCCATCCAAGTATTAACCACGCTTGACGTAGCCTGACTTCAGTGATCTAACGAGAACCGGTCAATGCATAACGCCACGCTCCACATCTACTCTGAATTACTCTGCATTTTTTTAGATTTTTATGAGTCCTGCAACTATTTCTAAATAATTATTGAACGTTCTGTAATTTAAGTTGGCACCCCTGAATCGTTAATAAAAAGGATAGGACAGAGACGCCTGTTGACGCCTCCAGAGGGCGTGGCAGCACATTTAATAATTATTTAAAAATAGTTCTGGGTTTCAAAAAAATCTAGAAAAAATCAGAGTAGCATAATTTGGTACCTTCAATTCATTTCTGAAATAAAAAATTTTCATGTAGGTTGTCCATTTTGCATTAAAACACCGTTATGATATCACGTACTGAGTACTTATATAGATGGCAACATATGATTGACAAAATTAATTAAAAGACTTGAAACCAAACGAGCGTAGGCGAGTTTACACCCCACCCCTAGTATCATTTTAAAAGACATCATTATACTGAATTGCTTCGAAGTATTAAAAATTTAACTAAATATATATATATATATACATATATATATATATATATATATATATACACATATATATATATATATATATATATATATATATATATATATATATATATTAAGGGCATTGGGTGTAGCACCGGTAGTTGGTAACACTGACGTATCTTCACCATGTTAATTTTTGATCATTGCTCCTCGGAGTAATTTTTATGCTAGAGCTAAGCTGATTGCTGTAGTATCAAGATAATTAGTAGCCCAAGTGCACAATTTGACTAAATAAAGCCTGATGTAAAGAAAAGTATTTTTTTATATTTTAGAAAAAAGCATGTAAATTTAAAAAATTACTAAAAAATAATTTTCTTTAAATCAGGCTTTATTTAGCCAAATTGTGCACTTGGGCTACTAATTATCTTGATACTACAGCAATCAGCTTGGCTTTAGCATAAAAATTACTCCGAGGAGCAATGATAAAAAATTAACATGGTCAAGATACGTCAGTGTTGCCAACTACCGGTGCTACACCCAATGCCCTTAATAGTATAATAACACTCATGAAAATGAATTTTAAACATTTTTATTTTATGTAGTAAAACTTGATTTGTATAATTAATTAAAATTTATAATTTATAAAATATAACACGAACTTGTTTTGCGTGAAAATTTTTTGTTTGTTATAAATTAATATCAACTTTAACAATAAATTTCATGAATGATTGATTAGAAATATGAGTAATAACAAATTGTTTAAATTTGAGTAGTGAGTTGGGTTTGACCGCATTAATTGTCACGATAAGAACATTGTAATGATCATTAGAGCTGCACGAGTGGACAGGAAAATTGACGACGAGGGTAGACGACGACGTTGGTTCCAGGGAAGAAGAAGGGCGAGGGTCAAACATTGGGAGAAAACGGAAGAAAGGAGGGGGAAACGAAAACTGGGTAAGGAAACTGAGGCCTAGGTAACCTGACCTAACGTAATTAACTACGAGACCATCTCCTAACTCGTACTCTCTTTCTCTCTCTCTCTCTCTCTCTCTCTCTCTCTCTCTCTCTCTCTCTCTCTCTCTCTCTCTCTCTCTCTCTCTCTCTCTCTCTCTCTCTCTCTCAACAAAGTAACTACTTCCTATTGCTTGAAGATGTCGAAGAACACCTTGTAGCTCTTCAAACTTTCTTGAAGAGACTTTGAGGTTGTAAATAGAAAGTTCCTCGTACCATGTAGGCTTATACTTTACCACAAACCATGGATATTTTTATGACAGCATAGTTTATGCTTTTACTATTATATATATAATGAATTGATCAAATTACATGTGTTCTTAAAAGGTAGCATGTTTACCACGCAGTCATTCCTATTCTTTAAAAAAAAATACTCCACACTTAAAAAAAATAATGCTAATAATTAACTTTTGTGTTTATAGTATAACCAATTACTGAATGGGTAATTTAAATATTTAATATACTCTTTCTATATAAAGGTAAACTTTACATGAGATACCAAATTTCAAAACTTTTTTTTAGCAAAAATATTAAAATAATTTTATAAACGAAGCCATATTGATGAAACTTTAATGATAATATGAAACCATTTTTCATCAAATGCCCATTTCCACCCTTCAACTTTTGCTTAGTGGTTATCTGTGTTGCCGGAATCAACTCTGCATTATCGGAAGAATGATGTAACCAATCAAATATCAAATCATCCCGTTCGTTATATAAAAAAAATTAATTACGTATTTTGGAAATACAAAAACTAAAGGAGATCAAAGGAATTGTCAATATAAAGAGATAGTATATATAATTAGTTAGATTTCCTTTGGAAATAGTCAGTAAAAACTCAATTAATAATGTAAACAACAGTCATAAATATGTTTCCATATTTTCTTTAATATACATATCTCTTAGAACTCCCTATGTGCCTGGTATTATAAATACGATTTTATTTATTATTGGTGATGTAAACTTTCCAGGTTGATGTTCTGTTAGACGAACGCTAAAACATTTCTAAAGGAGAGCATTACTTAAAATAATGCAGTTACTGAACATTGCACTAAAATATAATTAAAAATGATTTTTAAATTAAACTTCAGAAGACCAATGCTGTGCTGGTATTTAGTTTTCTAAGTAAAGTAAATTTTAATCAGTAATTGTTACTTTTTCCCCTTATTAATTATTATTATAAATTTTAATAAATGACTTTTCATAATAATTGAAATTTATTTTGTAAGAAAATTTAAAATATCCATATTAGGCTTTTGGAGAATAAGACTTTATTAATATAAGTGAAAACTCCTATGGGACATTACGGTAAATATGATATATTTAAACATCAACGTTTAACTGAAGGGCCCCTTGAGTAAATGTATAATATTTGCCTGTTTAATATTCACCTCTCTACGTAACTATATAAAATATAGAACATAATTCTGAGAGCACCAAGTTATGTTTTTCACCTTTGATAAACATTCATATACATAAAATTCTTGCTTTGTTTTTATATTTTTAAAGGAAGCTATGAAGGAGATTCATAAAAAAATTTAATAGTTTAAATTACCTTCATAAAAAAAGAAAAAAAAGGTTTACATACATGCGTTTGCCGCATTATTAAAATAGCTTTGTGAAAATTAAAAAATAACTGGTTTTATTTTTACTATATATATTTTTAATACTTCTCTTAATTTAAAAAAAAAATGCAATTCTTTATTTTTAAAAAAAATATGTGCATATTATATTTTTGTATGAATAAATTTAATTGTTTATAATACGTTTTTAAAATAAGGTTCAACAAAGAATGCAATTTACTTTATATTCTTCAGTGTTAGCAATTTAGGTTTAGCTTCCTCAAAGGTATTTTTTTCCCTTTTTTGTTGCTGAGTCCGACGTTTTGGTGGTTAATCTGCCGGCTAGAGCGGCTGCCGCTGGCGGGACGTCATCAATCAGAAGCTCGGACTCGGGTACAGTAGCTGACATGTGGAGTGGCGCCATGTTGTGACGTCACAATGAATTTAATCTCCGCGTGTATCTCAGAAATGTTCAAAATTAATTTAAACCATGTAAATTCATGGCCTCGGAAATTTTCCCTGTGCAGCCTTGTTACTCACTATGCCCCTTAAGAATAACACAGGGCATTGGGAGTAACAAGTGTAAAATAATCTAAGGCGACGAGTGTACCTTATATTTTTCTTTGATTTTGGTAGAAGTAAAATGACACACGTTCATCGAAAGATATTATTTTTAGTGTTGTTTTCACTTGATTGTAAATTGAATTTGATTGATAAAATTGAATTGGGTAAATTAATTAAACTGAATATACTGTATAATTATTATAATCTAATATTCAATAAAATCTGTTAATGTTATTTTCAGCAAACTTTGTCAGTGATGAAATAAAATTCTGCAAAAAAAGTTGTCCTTCTGTGTGAAAATTATATTAATATGGTTTCATTTAATAGTAATGTTGCAAAACTCTGCAGTCAATAAATTGAAATTGAATATAAACAAAATTTCGAATAGGTTAATGGAAAAGTGTCATATCAGCAAACGTTGAGCTTTTCATGGAAATATTAATAATAAGCAAATATTGATCTCGATCGTAAAGGCAAGTTTAAATTATATTTCTAAACTTGTGTATATTTTGCACGTATACTTTTAATGAAGATGGAATTAAAATTTAAAAGTAATACTTTTGAAAGGAAGGAAAAACTTTTTAATTTAAAAATATTTTTTATACAAAATTTATATTCTTTGAACTCCCAGTCTGTTTTGAGATTAATCCTGAGTTATTCTTTTATAAAAAATATACTTTACTTTTTTCCTTTATATTTAACTTAAATCTGATTTATTTAGAGTTTTTTTAAATTATTATGGAATATAAAGTTGTATGCAATTTTATTTTATATAATTATTATGTGTGTTTGTATTTATAATTAATTCTGAAGGCAACACGTTTTATTTTTTTTTATAAGTTTTCTCCATATTTAATACATAATATTATATTCACTCACAAAGACTTCTTGCTTTAGATTTTATAAAGCTAACTAGAGGAAAACAAAAACTATAATACTTCCTACTACTTGCAGAATATAATGAAAATTAACTATGTCGTTAACGTAAAATGCATCATGATATGAGAAATGAGAGCACTTGACATTATAATCGTAATTTATTCTTTAATAAATTCATCTAGGTTCTTTTATATTTTCATTAAAGTAGTTGAAAGTGTGAGTCGTGTTGGTTGGAAACTGGAATGTTGTAAATTATTTCTAACAATATAAATAATGGAAACTCACAGAAGCAAATCAATACAATCAGAAGTAATTTTTCTTATCTTTATACAAGAAAAGTAGCCTTTATTGAAAATTATATCAATTATCATTTTTTGAATCTGGTGTTTTCAATTGTTAGCCCACATGAGAGTTAATTATGGGATAAAAAACAACTTTTTGTAACAAACATAGCAAACTGTCTGTTAATGTATCCAGAGGTCTTCATAGAGCTCATGTGTGACCATGCGAAGTCCGGTCGGTGTGCATGTCTTCAGGACAAAGGCTGAGTGACGCCGGCGGTTCCACGGCGGATGGGCATGTTGTTAAGTGATGCGACGTCATCGTCTCAAGGCAGGCTGCTGCTGGGCTCACGATCGATGTACCATTGTTCTCTTGGTGCTTGTGGTGCTCGCTTGTATTGTCTAGCTGGCTGCTGCTGCGGCCATGGTAATGATCCCAACAAAACCACTCGCTTTCTTCCTTCTATCCTCCTTATTATTTATATCCAGGCAGAAAAAAATATATATCACAAGCAATACTAAATTTACAATATTTTATATATAGGATGCCAATTATTACTTTTAAAAAATATATTATTTATATGGAATTGTTGTAAGATATTTATATTTAAATAGAATATTTTCAATTGTAATAAGTTTTACATTGTTATGATATTTAATGATTTCAATATTGATCATTATATTGAAGTTATATATTATACTGTATACCACGAGATAGCACGAAAATTTTTATCGCTCAGTAATGGGCGAGTAGTGAACTTATTGTTACTGGGTGCATCTTACATCCCTTTTAATTGAAAATCTACATACCTTTGTCTGTCAGAGTTGCATGTGCGCCAGCAATTCAGGGCACATGCAAGAATCAATACTTAGTGTAATGTACATAGTGTTATACACTTATTTATTGCTGACATGATTATAGAATAGACTATAAAACAAATATCATTGTAAACTTTTCATGAATTAATGAATTACTAGTGCAGAAAAAATAACGTCTTACATAATATATTATTATCTGATGAATATATGAGTGAACAATTTTGATACATCTTGTGAATAATCAGTAATAAAAATTTAATATTATTCATATTTTAAATGTCTGAAATTTAATTATTATAAAACATTTTGATCTAAAATACATATATTAAGGTCTCTTTAGACATAATATTTTCATAGATTTTTGAGAGTAGTCCCTAATGCTTGTAATTGTACTAGTTTCCATGTATTCCTTTACCCCAAAATATAAATGTAATAAAAAACACAATTTTTGCGGCAAATGTAAGTTTTATGTACATGTACTGTACCATTACCATAAGGTTTCCAATTGCACCGAAAGCCTCGTGATGATTACGTCACTTACATTCTGGGGCAATAGAGGCTTCAAGTCAGCTGATTTTGCGGTGTTCCCACTGTCCTTATAAACCTATGTAAAAAAGACTCGAAATTGCTTTTTTGGCATAAAATACATTTTTTGGAAGAAAGTAAGTTATTGATATATTATCATCAGAAGCTCCCTAAATGGGGGGGGGTGTAAGAGATGGTTTCAAATTTATTGCTTTAATAGTTATCGAGAAAAAATTTAAATTTTCTAACATGGTGGCTTATGGAGAAACTTTTTACGCCGGGGAACACCTTGAAGCCTATGAATTTCGTAAAAAAAAAAAAAAAAAAAAAAAAAAAAAAAAAAAAAAAAAAAACAATGACGAACTAAATTAGTAGTGGTAGAATAATATTCTTGTGGTGCTGAACAAAAGTATTACATATTACATAATATATATATACTCTATTTACTGCTAATTATAAAAATACGTACGAATTTGTTACTTTTTTAACGTTATGATATACTATAAGAATTTGAAAAGTATCGCAGGACACTTTCTGTTAAATATAGACTAAAAAATTTGAACATAAAAAACTGATTATCTTTAGAATCGTAGGTATAAACAATTAAAAATATATTGAAAATTGCAGTTCTAAATAATAATAATAATAAAAAATTTAGAAAAGTATACCAACTTTTAAAATTAAAATGTCAAGAGAGAGAAACTCAATTATTGAATGGATTAGAAAAATGCAGAGAAATTTAGAAAAAAAAAAAAAAAAAAGATTGAACTAAAACTAAAAGACCAACTCACACTCTTTGAAAATGATGCATGAAAGAGGGAGGCTTCTGAAAACTTTAGAAACTTTTGAAGAGGCTAAAAATAATTTTGAATTTATATTAAGTGGAGATTTTATAATAAATGAAATTCTTAGCTGAAAATTAAGAGAAAAAAGGAGTGACTATATATGCAAAAATAAGATAATTAATTACGCTGCAATTGAAAGAACTGGAAGTAGAAGCCATATTGACAATGTTATTAAACCTAGGAAAACCACAGCTGATGAAGAATTGAGTTTAAAAACCGGGAAATTAGAAGCGGAAAAAAACATCATAGCGTGCTGAGAAGAGCTAGTTCACTTGGTGATTAAGAAAATTGCACCCTTTTGTTTACACTTCAACTTAGTCAAGCCGTGAAAGAACGTCAAAATCTCTGAATAACTTTAATGAGAGTCCGATACAAAATAGCAGATTGTATAATAGCAAACACAAATAAGCAATATATAAAATAACTGGAAATGTACCAGTAGGCATTTAAAAAATATATATCAATTTTAAAAAAATACTAAACTCCTTTTTTTTTTTTGTTCAATAAATTCATACAGTATTAATAGGAATCAATTTTAATAATAATTATACGCAGTTTATACAGCTAGAAAAGTTTATATTTTATAATGTGATGATTTGATTTGCATGTTACTTATTTTTTTTCTAACTAATTTGATTTTATATTCATTACTTACTTTTTTAAATAGGTCATCTAGTGCTACTTTTGTGATCATTAAATATATTTTTAATTGGATATGCATGCAGGTCATTTAGCGTTGCAGAGTCACATGCTTAATAGTAATGAGATTAAACCACATAGCTGGTAGTAAAATTAATTTTAATGTAAATTTTAATACATCATAAAAAAATATATACAAAAAATGTTGAAGCTTTGTATATTGCAGTCAGTAAAAAAGTAAATAAATTATATTTTTTAAAAATTAAATTTTAGTAATAAAATTTATGTATTCATTTTTACTTAAATTTTGTTACATATAATAAAGACCAAAAAAAAAAAAAAAAAAAAAATGAATGAATGAGCTGACTTTTAAACTTCAACATTATTGTTCTTTAGTTTAAGATCTTTTTTTATATAAAATAAAAAGAAGTCTAAAATTTTCAGGAAGGCTTTTGTATTATGTCGCGGATTTTTATTTCGTGACGTTGTCTGAGAATTTTACGTTACTTGCTGAGAGCAATATATCGATCACCACCAACTACGTGATGACGTCACAGGGTGCTCGGGGCGCTGGCGGAAGATAATTACGGGGAGCAGGTGATGCCCCCCTTCCTCATCTCCCTCCCCCCTTCTCCACTACCGTGGTCCATACTCTTTGAAGACCAGCCTCCTTTGTACGTGACAAAGAATTGTTCGCGCTCTTTCATGTGGGTTACTGCTTTTTTTTTTCACCCTCAGATAAAACCTGCAGAACTGCTAATACTTTATATACATGATACATAAATGAATATAAAAATACATTGGAGGTATTTTTATATTTTTACTTAAAAAATAAATGTTAGCTATAAAATATATACAATTTTCATGTACTGTATACGCATTTGTAAAGAATGTTATAAATTTAAGACTGAATGTGATAAAAAAATTATACTAACCTCATAAACTTTAATACAACATGATAGAATATAATCCTAATTTTTATATATATGTTATTTTTAATCATTCTAAAAGCAGAAATTTGGTCAATTGCAAAATTTAAATTAATTATATTGAAGATTAAAATTTTATAAATTCAAATAAAATATAGACAGCAAAAGTTCAACATGATATAATAAATTATACGAGGTTCAATGTTGTTATTTTAAATATATTTTTTTGATAGTAGTAATTACATTTTACAATCTTATATTATACATCATACATCCAGAGAAAAAGAGAAAGAGAGGAGATTATGTAGTAAAATATGTTTTTATTTTCAATAATAAAGAAATAAAATGTTATTAAATTACTTTAACACAATAATATAAAAACAGAAATAAATTAAGCCAACGTTATTAAAGAAATTAAATTTTTTACAACAAATTTCAAGTCCTTGTACTGTAGTATGCTTTTTCCCTCTCTTTATATAAAATTTTCTGGCATAAAATTGAAAGCTTTTGTAATATATTATTTATATTAACATCATGTCGTGCTAGTTTCAGGGGAATGATAAACTGAGGCTTTTTAATTTAACTCACGTCAGGTTACGTTATTCCATGCATCTAATTCTTAAGTACGCTACCGCTTTCGCTGTAAACATTGTAAAACATTGTGCAATATGATATTATTCTGGACAATTTTTGCTGTAACGAAGCTTTTTATGGTTTCTGTCGAGTCTCATTATTTTTTTCATACACTTCTAAATTATTTGTGGTTCTTTTATTTCTCACTGCAGCCCTTTATTTTTAACGCGTAGTAACTATACAGGTCGAGAGTGTGGCCACATCGTGTAACTATAATAACAAAGCAGAGGATGCTATAACACTCTTCAATGATAAAATTTGCAAAGTAATTTGGTAAGCTAAACTTAACATATTATACAAAGTATTTTAATTATATTATTATATATAATTTCAGTATAATATTATCTCATTTAAATAAAAATTAATTCTTTTGTTTCTAAATGCGTGCATTTATGCATCAATGGTGAAATAACTCAAGAAATAGATGCAGGATAAATAAATGTAGAGTTTAAATCCAAAATAATATTTTGTTTCCCTTTTTTTTTTCTTGTCTCCCCACTTTCTATCAAATTTAAAGTAAATAGATAGGTGGACACTGTTTGTTTGTATTTTAGAAATTTATATCAATCTTATCCCCTCAAATTTTGCAACTTTTGAACCATAGAAATGGAGCAAGTTACATTTATAAGTACATTAGCATTTGGTGACAAAACATTGCTGCCTCTGTAGTGCTGAACAATTTGCCTAACTTTAGGGTGCAGCGATCCGGACAGTTTTTAATTGTTAAAGTGCACCTGTAATTGATTTATGTATTGCAAAACCATTATTTTTTGTAAGTGCAAAGGAATATTTGCTTTAATATAAATATATGTCTTAAAAATTGCTTTTACAAAAGAAAAATCAGAAAAAAATTAAATTTGTGTGACTCTAAGATACAATAATAACAAATTTTGCAGCACATTTTTTTTCTTCATATTTTGCAAAGTTGTCATTTTCTTACTCTTCTTAAAAAAAAAAATGAAACCTTTGACTTCAATTTTAGAACGAATGGAAAAAGAGAGGAGAGGGTTATATTTATAAAAAGCCCAAAATGAAAACGTTCACAGCACAAAGACATAAAATGTCAAGAAGCTTTCTTTTTAAAAACACATATTTCTGTTTAAAATAAAAATTCAACCATGAGTAAGAGTTACGCAACATTTTTATTTTATTTATATAAAATGTCAATAGATTCTTTTCACATTTTTATTATTTTTATTTACATTACTTCTAGCATTATGTATATTTATATGTAATGTGTTATATATATGAGAATATTTTTTATATAATATATATATATATATTATATATACGTCTGTCTGTATTTATACTCTTGTGGTAAGGCGAGTGAGGTGGATGTAAATCGCTCTCTTTACGAATAAACTCTTATAGCGGATGAGGCATGCATGCCTAGATATATACTACATTCTAGCTGGCTGGCTGGCTGTTCGCCTCGCGTGTATCTGTGGGCTTACCCAGGCAAATAATATCCCAAGTGCTCCTTGTGCCCCAGTAGCAGAGTCGTAGCTCTGGCACAGCAGCTTATATTCTCTCTCTCTCTCTCTCTCTCTCTCTCTCTCTCTCTCTCTCTCTCTCTCTCTCTCTCTCTCTCTCTCTCTCTCTCTCTCTCTCTCTCTCTCTCTCTTCTCTTTCTATGTTTGTGTGGTTTTTGCGGTGTGTGTAACGGACGAAAAGAATGGAGAGTGACTGCAACGTTAAAGTAGGAGTAAGAGAACGAATAACGTGGCGGCCAGTAGTTCCTCGGCCTCTTTCTCTTACGTACAACAAGGAAAAGCTTTGAACATAAACTTGTCTATAGTTCTCTACATCTTCTCCTCTTAGCTTCTTGTCTACGTGTAGCCAAAGTCTATAGCTGGCAAAACACTTTCAAATGCTCTTTCACCTTTGAAAATACTAAAGTAAAATTCACTTTTTACTTTACAAACAAAAAAACAATAAATAAATAAAAAGAAAAGGTTATATCTCCACTACTAATAGTCTAGAAAAATAATTTTTAAAAGTTTGGGTTGCTCAAAATTATTTTGTTTTACTTTTTCAGTGCGTTTATAATTTAAATTAAAAAATAAAACATTATTTTATAGGTTTTACTGCAATGTTTTGCGACTTGAATCACGTTTATAAATAATTAAAATTTTCTGATTAATATTAAAAGTTAACATTACAAAATAAAATACATTATACACTGTTTTTACAAACAGAAATATGAGTTTCATGGTATTGAAATAGCATACATGTAATAAGTTTTATAATTACATAATTTAGTATACAAAAGTATAATTTGAAAATTTTGAATCTTTGGTAGATTTCTTTGTTGGTTGGCAAAATCGTATTTTCAAAATAGTTGAAGATAATAATTATTATGATGACTTCTGTTCTACGTAATGTTATAAAATATTTTTTCCATGAACATATTCGTTAAAAATAATTGTTTACTTTCATTCTTTAAGTTTTAGAACCTAAGTTAAGTACATTAAAAATAACATAGTAAAACCATCAAATTTCATATTAAACAACAATGCATTACTCTTAGTGTAGTAAACATTGGTTCGAATGTTACGAGATTTGAATTTTTTTTTAGACAAATTTATTAGCTAAATGTTAAGTAATAATAAACTAATATAATGTAGTAGCAACTTAAACATTACAAATAATGTTTGTTTCGTTTTCATATCAACCACATATTGTATTCCTTCTTCATTTTAATTTCCAGCAGTATGTTCGATTTGTATTTAGTAAGGCAGCTCTAGAACTGCACAGTGACGTCATATGATATTGCTCTGAATATTACTATAGTGTCCTCATTTCTGTATATTTTTTTTAGTGGATGACATTCTCTGTGAGATGTATCGCTGTGTTGAAAATGGAACTGTTGTGTGGTGGCTTACAATAAAATATCATATCACTTCCAACAAACTTATATCTATAAAAATTTCAAACTATATATAGGACCGCGGCAGTTTTAAAATGATAGTGCAATAAAGAAGTAAGGCCAAAAGAAATAAGAAATGGCTTATCTTTATTCTTATCAATAACTCAGTTCAAAAATAATCTACAAATTTTGTAATAATATGCACAGATTTTTATATATATAGTTTAAAAGTTTATACAATATTTTTTAAAGATACGAAATAGGTAATAACATTTGTTAGAATAAAAATTAAACATGGCTCCATATCATAAGACCTAGTTATCTAAATATTCTATAATTAAATCTCTTTTTTCCCTCGTAAAAAGATATAATTAAAACTTATGACCATGCTGTACTACATTTAATTAAAGTATAAAAAAGCCACGTGAATAAATTTGTTATGTTAAAAATATTTGTATGCAATCTGATTTAAAATATGTTATTAAAAAATGTGTTTATTTCTTTTGTTTACAGAACGAAGCAGTATCAGCAACAATGTGTATGGGATCAACTGTCAACCCCCACACACAGATAACAATGCTAAAACAAAAGCAATCGCCACCTACAATCGATCCCTCATTATTCATCAATAAATACAAACATTCGGCGAAAATATGAAACTATGAAAAAGTGATTATCAAATTAATTAAAAAATAATTAAATAAAAAATTAACAATATTAATTAAAATGATAATAAGACTTAAATAATACTTTTATAGATAAAAAAAATATTAAAGCTAAATAATGATAAAATCTTGAGTTTTTTGAGTTTTTTATGAAATGTAATTTGTTTTGCTATGGGTGCCAAATTTACTAATTTACTTGTTATAATTTGGATGTGGGTGATCGTGTGGGTTGGATCAGTGGAGGGTGTTCCATTAACTACCACCAGAGTAGTACACACTCGATACGGGAAACTACAGGGTTTCATTCAGGCTGCATCAGCAGCAGGTACAAACTCTGGAGGTCAAGCGGGGGCGTCCCTTAAGCCCGTGGAAGTGTTTCTCGGTATTCCGTACGCTACACCACCCGTCCGCTCGAACCGATTCAGTCCCACACGCACCCCTGCGCCCTGGGACGGAGTTCGCATGGCAGACACTCTGGGACCTGTGTGTCCGCAACGTCTGCCAGACATAGCTAACGAAACAGCTGCCCTAGAACGAATGCCCAAAGGAAGAATAGAATATTTAAGACGACTAGAAGTTTACCTCAAAAATCAGAGTGAAGATTGTCTATATTTGAATCTTTACGCACCTGCACAAGGTAAGAAAATACATACTTTTTTTTAAAAAATGTTTTTAATTTCATATTTCAAGATTAATAAATATGTTTTTTAAATAATTAAGTGTAAAGGTAAGTTTTTGATTTTCAATTCTATACTTTAACTTTTAAATTATAATGCTAAGTGTGTTTTTATAAATAGAACATCTTTACTTACCAATTTGAACAAAATTTTCCAAAAACCTCTTTAAAAAAAAATGAAAACATGTTATTGCTGAGTAGAGCTAATGTTGGAAATTTTACATTCTTAAGTGTTTAAGTACACAAACCCTAACAACCAACTCTTTTAAAACAAACAGACAAAGGGTTTGTATTTATTCATCTAACAAAGTCAATGTTGCTTTCAGTATAATAATTATAGGTATGTAGTTAAAAACTCATAAACTATAATTCAATATATATATATATATATATATATATATATATATATATATATATATATATATATATATATATATATATATATATATATAAATATATATATATATATGTTCTTTTACAAAAAAAAATAAAAAATCATTGAAAGAAAAGAACAATTGATATATTTGTTTAAATAAAAACAAAAAAAAGCTACTTTTCAAAAACACACATAATAATATATTTTAAATCCTTGGTAGTGCATCTATATTTATTTTTCTTTGTAAAATAACATTTTTTTTTCCATCTATACTCCCTTTGAAGTTTCAACCTACAACAGTACGAGAAATAACATGCTTGTTTAAAAATATAAAAATTGAACTGATATTTTGTGTGATCTCTACCAGATAACAATGCGGCAGATATCCTCTGTTTTGGTCAATGTTGTTGACCCAGGGGCACTGTGATAGAATTCAGTTCATCGTTCTTTGTATACCAGTCGTAGAAAGTGATTTTTGTTGTTGTTGTAGATCAAAGTCATATTCAGCTATTGTCAGGTTTATTAAAAAGTTTAAAAAAATATGTTTAGCTTATATAAAAAAAAAGTAAAAAATTGTGTAAATAAATAAATTAACGTAAAAAATATTGTTAACAATTTTTGTAGTTTTGTCATAGCAACTCTGTTTTAAATACACAGTTTCAATTTAAGTTTACATATTTATTGCAATATTAAAATATAAATAATATTTACCACATAGATAACTATTTAACTGAAAGCCATACACGTAATTATAATTACAATTATAAATTATTTACATATAGCTAGATTATAATAATTCAAATATCTGAGTGGTATAAATTTATATTATAATATATTTAAACTGTATAGATTATAGATGCTTCAAAATATTCTCAAATATTAAAGTTTTAGCAATTTATTAAAGTTTTAATAAACAATTTCATTTAATTTATCAATGAATTAATAATTATTATTTTTTTAATTATGTTAACAATTACAATTTATGTACATTTTTTTAATTTTTCTTCATAAAAATATACGTGTTGTTATCCTTTTATATCTATAAGAACATTATAATTTTATTTTAAATTAATTCATCTCATATGAACAAATTTGTAGGCACTACAAGTGAAAGAAATAATAAAAAAATAAGAGAAAGAAAGAGGCAGATGGCTAGTGCTTTTTGTTCTTTTACTTGGTATTGGTAGCGGTGGCAGCAAGCAATGGCCGACTTATTGCGGGCGTAGAGGACGGGGTTACCCGTAGTAGTAGTAGTAGCATACAGTAAAGGCAGTGGTGGTAGAAACATTGTGGACATTTCTGAAGTCCGATCACGCGTGGCGAGATGAGCTAAGAGCAGAGAATACAGAAAACTCAACTCTTTTTCTCCCACTGGCCTCCCTCTCCTCTATTTTCAGTACGAGTCGCAACAACCACAGCCGTCAACAGAAGACTGTCGATCTGTACCCTCAATATAGCACGACACGATCAAAAAGAGTGACTTTCTACTGCTACATAAATATATATATATATATATATATGAAATAGGGAGAAAATAAGAAAGGATACAAAAAATATTAAGCAGTAAAAAATATAGAAATGAAAGGAAAGTAATAATTTTTATTTATTTATATATTTTATACGAGTAAGAAGAAAAAAATTTAACGTACAAATTTTTGACAAGCTTATAGTAAAGAAAATATATTTCTACTCAAAAGAGGATCAAGATGACATGAAGAGTAGTTCAGCCATAAATATCTATATCAGTATAGTATTATATAAGAAGCTTAGTATAACCATGGGATAAACGACTGCTGCTAGTGCACTGAAATCAATAAGAACCTTCTTTTCAATTCAAATAAATCATTAATATTGCGGAAATATTCATCTGAAGGTGGATTTACATGGGCGATGTTTGGAACTCAACGCAACGTGAATAATGCGCACTTGCTGCATGTAGCCAGAGCTAATCCTCTATTGAACCGGGTAAAGTCACTTCCGACAGTTACAAAAAAAAATGATAGTTGAAATTTGTAAAACAAGCAAATAACCAGAATTTGGGCCTCCATAAACCGGAAGAGAGTGACTTTACCCCCTAAAATAGAGGATTAGCCCTGCATGTAACTTTCACTGGCGGCCATATTTGGCGATTAAAAAGAGCATCAATATTCAATGAGTGATATCGATGTCATAGCTTGGTGAATTTGCTTGAAGCATACGATTTCAAAGTGTGTCAAAATTGCTTGATCATGTAAATCTGCCTTTAGCCTGTTGTGTTAAGTAAAATATACAACATTATACTTACTTTTATTGCACACTCTTTACGAAAGCGATAATGCCATGAGATGGTTCCAAATAGATAACTTATTTCTTCAAATGAATTAAGTTATAAAGATATAAAAGATTAAAATATTGATTTATGTTTTAAAAATCCTACAACTTATAATAAATCATATTTTATTAACTAATTTTTATTTTATATAATTATCTTCAATCTCATATATATTAATTTAAATAATATGATAATAATATTTTAATATAATTTCATAACTACACACATTTTTTTTTTATTTCAGTAAATATTTACACAATGTTGTACCAGCCAGGGTTATAGTACCCTATCAGCCGCTACAGAATTACATACATTATTGTTCTTCAAGATCTTGATGAATATCTGTGTTAACAAAATAAAAAATCACTATTAGTATTATTTTACATTCTTAATTAAGCTCTACTAACATTTAATGTAAAATAAAATACATGTATTTTTTCTTCAATATAATATATTATGTACATTTAAATGATAATTAATTATATTCAAAAATCAATATAGACATAAAATACATAAAATAGCAAATTTGATATTCAAAATTGAAAACAAAAACATTTATAATATATGAATTCATTATGCAATCCAAAATAATTAATAGTTAAAGCTTTAATATTTAATTAAAAAACAAATTTAAAGAATATTTATGTAATATAGAAGTTCCACTTTGTTGTATTTTATATGCAAGGCCATGCATGCACTTACTGTAAAATCTAATGCTAATGGTCGTGCACGCTCATGCTCTATAGTTGATATTGAGATATAAAGTTTTAAGCAACGTATATACACACGATACAACGATGCCATACGGAGGAGAGAGAGAAAGGAGTATCCGCATTACTTTGGGTTAATTGTAAAGCTTGTGGGAATATCCACACACTCGTACGCACTTGCTAGGCTCCATGAAACAAAGTGGAGGCGGCACAGCAGCGAAGTCTCTCTCTCTCTCTCTCTCTCTCTCTCTCTCTCTCTCTCTCTCTCTCTCTCTCTCTCTCTCTCTCTCTCTCTCTCTCTCTCTCTCTCTCTCTCTCTCTCTGATACTTGCTTAATGGAAATTTAGCCAAGGGGAGTTCCAACCACCAGACGACGATGCACGCTTGTATATAATACGTTTTACCAGTAACATGTGGCGACCTACAAACTGCCACTTCATCAAGAATTAACTCCTTTTACTATCATACTTACTTTCAAAATATTAATTGTTATTATTGTATATTTAACATTGTAATACATAATTATATTATGAAATAATTAGTAAATAAATTTTTCATTCTTTATATCTTAAACGGTAGAAGTTACTTAAAAAATTCATTATATTGCAAATAATGAGAAAAATTGAAATCTATAAATAAAATATATTGCAACTGAAACACAATCGAATTTAAGTTTTATTTTGGTGATGTTTTCAAGGAATGTAATCCAAATGCGCTTGAAGATTGTGGTGGCGATTTGTAGGCAATCGAGAAAGAGAGATTGTGGTTTGTGTCCACAGTTTGTGTCCCAGCATTTGCTGAGATGTGACTGAGGGAACCGTGGAAAATTTCAATCAGAAAAGACACTTTAATCAACGGAATTAGTAAGTGAATTGCGGTGGGCAGAGAGTGCAAATAAAAAAAAGTAGTTTATCAATAAAAGGACGTTACTATTTTTTTTAAAAAAATATATAGCATATTCAAATAATAACCAACTTTGCAATGCTTCGTTGCTTGGGGTGATCTAACAAGGCCATAGCATTGTTACACGGGTTCTAGATAATATATATTGTTATAATTAAGTATTACAACAGTTATTGCAGGTAAAAATATTAATTATTATCAGTGAATTATCACTATTATGAATTTGGCTATTTTGTTTCAAAGTATAATTTTTAGTAATTATGCCTCTATATTATGCTTCCTGCTTTTTATTTATGCTAAAAAAAATACACTATCGAGCATACAAAGGCAATACAGATGTCACCAATTAAACTGCTGCAGACAATTTAATTTAACCTTTTAACCTTTTCTTTAAGAGAGAGAGAGAGAGAGAGAGAGAGAGAGAGAGAGAGAGAGAGAGAGAGAGAGAGAGAGAGAGAGAGAGAACGATTGCTTTCATTATCGAAAATTTTCTTAAATAAACTGAAAACTATTGATTTTCTGAAATATTTAAAATAATAAATGCTATGCGATGAGAATAAAAGAGAATTATTAATTATCTAATGATTGCAGTTAATCAATAATATTTTACATCACATTGTGTTTTTCAAATTCTCCGAAGCGAATGTGAATTTGTTTTCTTAATTATAATTATAACATAAAATATTTAAATTTTGCCTTTAATTTAAAATGGCATTTAATTTGCTGATGATCACGGTTCTATAGATATTTACATTATTTCATAAATCTACAACTCTTTTAAATCTAATCTATTATATTACGCATGATGACACCTATATTTTATAACAAACTTTTAACAGGAATTATGTACAATAAATATTATCTCTCACCATTAGCATTATAGTTAAAATTATGTTACACTTTTAGGGAGCATAGGAGGGTAATTTTGTTTTTAAGTAATAAAAATGTACTTTCAGATGAGCTGCATGTTTACCTCAGTGACGTGTGAAATGTTTTTCCTTGCTAGAACTATAGGGGGATAAGGTAGCAAAAAAAAAAAAAAAAAAGGAAATTGAAGTTGGAAAGCTAAAAGCTGCGCAAAGGCTTTTACTTGGTTGACTGGAGTCGTTCGTAACTCCTTGTTCACTCGGTTTGCTCGAAACCACTACCATACCACCCCACTGTTGCAGCAACAGCCACTGCCATTCTATACTAAGCCACGAATGCCCGACGGGTTGCCTGCCTTGCGGCCTTGCAGGGGCTTCTCCAGGAAGTGTTCTAATTATCGGGAGGGTAAACGAACAAAATTGGTACCAAGAACAACTCTATTCAATATAACTTATTATGCTTCTTAATTAAATTATTATATTTAAATATATTTTGAAATTTTCATAATTTATTCTTAAATTGAATTATATAATACAGTATTATATAGTGATTAATTATACGAGAAATTCTGATATCAAGTGACATAATTGAGTTGTAAGTTTATACACAATATTTCTTGGATAAAAAAAAAAGAAGTTTTTTTGATGACGTCACTAAAAGATGAAAATCACGCAGCTTGAAATTGCTACGACCTCTTTCTCACTCCCTGCTGAGCCGTACCGGCGTAATCTTAACTTTTTAAAAAAGAAGGAAATGTCGTTGATACAAAAATAACTTTTTATAATACACAGTATGATAAATTAAAACACCTTTTTTTAATACAAATGAACTGTAATTCTACATTTAGCAATTGATTTATTTTCTATAATAGCAGTAAAAGATTATCCTTTCACTTTTTGTCATTATATACGTTGACATTAAAAGTTTTTTTTTCCTTCTGACTGGTTGGCCCTAAGCTTATAGGGACTTAAAAGAATGCGTCGTATTCGACTTCTTAGTAGATGTCGAAGTTTAAGAAGGAGAAGGAAGAATTCTGTGAATGTTGCTGGACAGCTGTCCTCATATGCTGGGGTACAAGAGAGAGAAATTTTTGCTAAGGAATCTAGACGTTCTCCTAGCCTTATATTTACCACACCCAAAGTTCTCTCTCTTTTGTCTTCTGAAACGATTCTTTCTACTATGATGCTCACAGTCGATGGTTTAGTGTCAAGTTTTGATAAACGATTTTTCTTTTGTAACAAACATCACTTACTAACCCTTAGTCTTTAGTAGAGTATGAGATGCACAAAACAACATGGCAACTTTGAGATTTAGCTCTGTGTACGCCTACTCAAGTGTGTGACTTTCACCTCTCTCTCACACTATTTTTGCTCTCCTATCAAACTTTCTCTTTATAATATCTATGTGCACTTATGATATATTACTTACAACAAGTTAAAACAAGTCGAGATTGAACGGAAACAAGTTCCGGAAACTTACAGCAATAACATGCGGAATATTCTCTTGCTTACCATTTACTTATTTTCCATTACTACTATATACCATATACCAGTACAGTTTATAAACTTGTGTTATGTTTGGTATATATGTATTTATATTATACCAGTTAGATTGCTAATAAGAACAGTAGTATGAAAGGAAATAACTTGAAGTTGCGTTATGTATTTAAACATAAGGAAATAGCTTGCGTTCTATATAATATATGTTATTTATATCAAGAAACTAAAGCTGCTAGCGACAACATGTTATTCGTATTTCATAACACCATAAACAGTATAAACACTCATATTACAATTAAACACGATTTGATGAGTTTGTTAAATTTAATGTAAACATTATAAGAAAATGTTGCTGTAAAGATAGTTAACACATTCTAATTATAATTGTAAAAATAATTGGCAAGTGAAAGCAAATGTGTAAAGTTAAAATTATGAATGCCGCAATGTATTAAATTACTTTTTCTTTGTAAGAATGTATGCTATTTTTGTTTGTTTTTTTAATGCAAATATATTTATTGTAAAAACACTAAAAACTATACATATAAATTTGTTTTAACTTTTTAGTAAATATTACTTGATGAAAATTCAAATGAAAGTCTTGGAAATGAGCTGGAGGAGGCAAAAAAATAAAAACAATTCTTTTGAAATTACCATCTCAACTTTTTTTAACGTATTTTTTTCTTCTTCTTTGAACCAAATATATTTTATATAAGTTTCTTAAAACAAACACACTTTACAATGCCTTGTTTCCTACTTTCTTTCTTTTTTTTTTTTTAAACCAAACGTTTTATAAGTTTTATTTAAAGGGGTTGGGTAAATGTTGCCTAAAAAAAAGTTTCTTTAGCATATTTAAGTTGGCATCAAAGGCCTATGACATCACCATCTTGATTTTCTTGATTTGATGCTGTGGAGAGGCGGTAGGGGGTGGCTCAGTTGGGGGGTATTGTTGGTTTTGGTGGACAGGGGGCGTGGGGAAGCGTCTGGGAGATGAAAGGGCCAGTGTAAAGTGAGAAGGACGAAGAGAAAGAGAGAGAGAGAGAGAGAGAGAGAGAGAGAGAGAGAGAGAGAGAGAGAGAGAGAGAGAGAGAGAGAGAGAGAGAGAGAGAGAGAGAGAGAGAGAGAGAGAGAGAGAGGGAGAGAGAGAGAGAGAGAGAGACGCTGAAAGGAGACTCGGCCTGTATCGATTGTCAATATTGAGTGCATCGAATGCTGTAGAAAAAAAAAAGAAAGACATAAAAAAAAAGAAAAAGAAGGGATTTCTTCCTATATACTTTGCTAAAAGGACTGATTATATATATATATATATATATATATATATATATATATATATATATATATATATATATATATATATATATATAATTCAAGTCAGTTAGAAATCGCTACTCTTAAAGCTATTGAGCGTATGCTATTGTAATATTATTATTATCAAATCTTTATAATTTTTTTTTATAAATCCAATTTAAATCAATAACATATATATAAAGAAACCTTATAAATAATATAAATATTGCAAATAAAATAATAAATAATCTTATCAATCAATAAATTGTTATTTTTAGTTTATGTTTAAAAATAACTTGAATTCCATTAATTCAATGATATATTAAAATTATGAAAACTAGTTAGTTTATTTATTCAATAGCAATTAAGTGCAGTCATCATTATTATTATTCTAAAAACCTAATAAACTGCTATTAAACACACTGTTACTGCAATGCTTTTATTCAGTCTTGCTATACTGTGTGTAGCTGAGTGATTTATAGGGTTTAAATGGAAAATAAGTTTCACGGTAGACAATAAAAAAGAGCCGAACATTGAGCGAAGAACGTATAAGAGCACGATGGTGTTGCTTTGTATTTAATTTGTTAGCAAGCGTTTTATGGATGGCTAACGTACGGCTTGGGGGTGAGGTGAAAAGGTGAAAGAGAGAGAGAGAGAGAGAGAGAGAGAGAGAGAGAGAGAGAGAGAGAGAGAGAGAGAGAGAGTTGTCACAGATGGATTAGCCATAATGATAATGAATTGAGAGGCTGCAGCGAGCAACTATACTCAATATATCACTCAAGCCGGTGTCTACACCTCCTAGAGGTGAATCCATGCGCGTCCTTTGTGCGGCATAGTGGTTCGAATAATAAACACTCATGAGTCTGCATCACACCGCAACAGGTCTTGCTTGTACATGTATTTACCGAGAACAATAACTTTTTAACCTATACAACATTAACACACTTTAAACACAAATAATCACAATGGATCACGAAGTATTTTTGTTCATTAATCACGTAAAATAAAACATTTTTTTATCACATTTTTGTTATTTTATTTTTTTTTTAAATGAGATGCTATTTATAGTCTGTAAAGCGTGAATGCTATATTTTAGAGACTTTCCCATTTGGCACGTTCCGTTGTTTGGACTGCCAGGTCAGCGTTTTTTTAAGCATTAGATTTTTTTTTTTTATTCTCATTTTCTCCTAGATTTTTTTTCGTATATATAGCTAGGTATTAACAATTCGATGTTCACATGTACCCCTCGTTATTGCATAAAATTATACTTTTTATCCCTTTTATACCTTTGCAGTTACGTTTTAGAGTATCAAAAACAGGTAATTTTTTAGTTTTGTTTTTTATACAATTGGATCCAGAATTAAGAAAAATTTAGAGTGATACTGTGTACAAGTAGACCAAAGAGAGAGAGAGAGAGAGAGAGAGAGAGAGAGAGAGAGAGAGAGAGAGGAAAATATTATTTGAAAAAAGAAAATCTTGTATTAGGAATTAATGATTAAATAAACTCTTATTGAGTGATTAAAAATCAAGCAAGTAAATATTCAGATCATCTTACTATAATTAAGTTAGCCAACTTAGGAAACAAAAAGTAAACACAAAATGTTACGCACATAATTATTCAGCAGTTGCTACATCTACATCTTATCATGCATACCAACTGCATTATTTTATTTTATAATCTGCTTGATCTCAGAAGCAAACGATGTAGCAGTTTGAGTGTACGAGACAAAAAGAGAAAATGTTCTTATTACCTTTGAGGCAGCAGGTGGCAACATTGTTTTTCATTCAGACTTATCACTCTTATATCAATTAAATTTCCTTTGTATGGTCAGGCAGTGCTATGTTATATACCAAAATGTAAATATTGTCTGTTTATAGACTTTTTCTCCCTTCTCGGTACCTCTCACATAATGATCCTTCTGATTTAATCTTTAATAGTAAACAATATAAGAAATAAAAATTAAGTATAAAAATATGACCTCTAGTTATTATAGTAATTAATTAAATTGGCCTGATTAGTGTTGCATTATAAATTAAATTTTGACGTGATGTAGATTATAAACTTTAGTAAGCCCATAATTAAGGTGTGACAGCTGTAGAATATGATGCAATGTCCTAATTTGATCGGTCTATTAATTGACATTAATAATTCATTCATAATAATATATGTGACTACTTGCAATATATAATGCAATTAACTGCAATAATATATCAATCAAATTGTTGTCAACCTTATTAAATTTGGTTTAAATTTAAATTCACCAATATATTATTATTTTTATTTAATTAAATCTTGTGTGCTCTGTTGCACCTATATTTTCACGTTGTATGATTGTCTAATATTATGAAATTCTTTAATAAAAAAGAGTCACTACCATCTTATTATTTATATTAATATATGTAATAAAACGTGAAAATATGTTGATGACATCAAAACACTATCAACATTTCAAGATTTAAACATCATCTTAATTAACATGTATATAATATAATGTATAATATAATACATCACAAACTAATTACATCATTACTAATTATAATATATTAATTATGAAAGAATTACACCATCGTAATTAGTACTTGTGGGAATGTTTGTGACAATTACCATCGTGTTGACAAGTATATGTAAAGTGGGTTGAATGCGACGATATTATTTTCTTGCAAGTTGTGTCATGCTCCAAGCCATCTCATTGATGCCAGCAGCATCTTCACCAGACTTACATCAACAGAGCTGCTGATGTCGTCTACTGGAGTTATTATTGAAGCGTTCTCAAATCCTCTTAAAACATTCTCTTTCATAATTTCTGTAATATACTAATTATAAAGGAAAATAGTTTATTACAAAGTTTGAAAACCTTAAAAGTGAAATTCAATTTTTCATAATTTTACATTAGTAATTTTACATTAAAACCTTAGTAAAAAAAAAAAAAAAAAGTTAAATATTTTTTATTTTTTCTGCAAAAAATAATTATAGTTGGTGCTGCAATATTTTTTTTCTCTTGAATCTTGAATTTTGATGGTAATTTTACACGCAAAAATTATTTAATTAATTTGTTTCACATTATTATTATTATTATTATTATTATTATTATTATTATTATTATTATTTTAATATTTTATTTTTGCATTCATTGGAGTCTTATTTTTTTATTTATTTTTTTCGAGATGTACTGTTTATATGTTATGTTGGGGCGTAGTATATTTACATCAACATCTCACAATCGCAACCTTTAGTTCAAATTATTTGCAATGAAAATAAAATATCTTTGTTGAATAATCTGAGGTACTCAATTTAGAATATATTACAATGTATGAAAATAATAATGCTATAATTATATTCTAGTTGGGCGTGTTAATTAATTCTAATACTACGCGATAAACAATAATAATGATAAAGTTTTTGTAATTATATTAGAAGATAATTAATTCCATTAATTTAATTAAACTCCGTTGTATAAATTTTAATTTCAAATTATTCAATTAATATTAATGATGATCAAATGTAAATATTCTACTAGATAAATCAATCAATTTTGTAACATTAATAATAACACACCTTCCTCTAGTTATACGTCTATTATATAATTCATTGGTACATTAATTACTATGATTGAATCCATTAAGAATACATAAGATCATTATAATTATTATTTTAGGAGTAACGAGAAGGAGTAGGGTTGGTAATTAAAGCCATATTGACGAGATCTAAGTTTACTTGTTATTATTATGTGTGCGAGAGAGAAGAGAGAGAGAAAGGGGAACAAAATATAGAGAATAATTTAGTTGAGGATGACTTAAGTGCGTCGAAGGCTGCAGCAGCTTAAGTCAGGCAGTGAAGGCGAGGGTTTGAGCAATTAAGCTGGATCTCGATGGCACAGTGGCTGCAGACTAGACGGGCCACAACGCCATGCCTGCTAGACATCACCGCACATAGCTAATTGGACCAAAATGGCGGCGGATAGAGAGGGGGCACCATACACCACAACATTCTCACCATGCCTCTAATGGGTTCGTTAGCTACAGAGCGAGCGATGAAGAGAAAGAGACTACTCGCCTTTACTCTTCCTTCCTACTCTCGGATCACTATATAAACTCACAAGATGAACAAAAATATAAATCGAACGTGCTCAGCAACGGAAAAAACAAAATTTTATATTATACTGTATATTGTATAAAGGGAAGGAAAAAGAAGTTACTGGAGAAAATGTGTTTTTTTTTTTTCCTCAGTAGATAAGTATTAGAAACAGCTACACATCATTTTTATCGTGTTATTTAGTCTACTCTCTCTCTCTCTCTCTCTCTCTCTCTCTCTCTCTCTCTCTCTCTCTCTCTCTCTCTTTTTCTCCATTATTATGGCATATAAATTTGCACGTTCTATCTTTCAAATAGGTCAGCATTATTATCAAAAGAAGTCATCTCATTAATTTCAAAGTTTTTTTTTTTTTTACATAAAGTATTCATTTCTGAGTTGTTGCATTAGCAAGCAAGCAGTATAATGTCAATGCACGTAATGCATATTAAGAAAAAAATTCGTGCTAATGACTTACTATAAATGTTTTAATACCAATTTTTTATGAACCATCAATTTTTTTTTTTTTTTTTTTTTTGCATTTCATAATATTCAAAATTCACATCAAAATTTATTTTGAAAATACTTTTTATAGTCTCTAAAGATAAATTTTTCTCTAAAGTTTTTTAGCAGGAAATTTCTACAAATAGTATTAAAATTTTTTTATATTAAAAGTAGAATTGTATGAAATCATATGCTTGTAATCCTATTTCTCTTTAATGAGATTGTTAACTTTCAAATATTAAAAATATATACTATAATAAACTACGAAATATAAACATTTTAATTGCATATAATAATATATACGAGAAAAATGTTAAATAATAATTAGAAATGTCTTCTGCAGCTAATTAACGCTATGAAAATGCAGAATATTTGAATAGCTTTTCTAGTTATTGAGAGCTTAATGGAAGACTGATTTCAACGTACTTTTAATTTTAAATAAAAATAATTACCATAGCATTAAAATGAGTTTATTTGTATGTTGAACAGTAATGATATGAACACTATAAATTATCAATATTACAATATAAAAGCGGTAACTTTTTATGTATTGTGATTATATAATGATCAATTAGTACAATAAAAATTTTGCAATGTTTGGAGCTATTTTGTTTAGTTCTTTGAGTTACATATACGATGATAGAAACTGCATAAATAATAGTTATTATATTGAAAATAATTAACAGGTAATAAAATAAGTAAAACATTGATTCTAGCGTAACAATTAAAATCTTTAATTTGAGTCTAATTATTTAGCAGCAGAATAGAAATTATAATATTTCTGTAATTCAATAGAACAATAAAAAAATCATAGACAAAACAAATTAATATTTAATTTCATTTATTAGCTTTCATAAATTAATAGTACTAACACATTTATTTTTGTTACTGTGATTTGTTTATTCTGCATAATATATAAAGCCGACATGAAATTTTGTGTACTAATAAATAGAAGGTCCAAAATTATGCTTTTGCTATTTTTTTAATATTTTCTGTGAAATGTTTTGAAAAAATATTGAATTACCGGAGGGTTCTTTCCTTAATTAATATAAAGGGCCTATATATGCCTCCAGGGAACGTGGCCGAACTTCTAATAATTATTTTAAAAATAGTTCCTGAAAAAAGAAGGAAAATGAGGAAAAATTTTCTTTTAAAAATTTCATGTCGGTTATCCATCATGGCATTTTAAGTATTTTAACCATGCATGCACTTATAAATTAATCATGCTTAATGCACAAGGAAAATATTATATTGATAATATTGAGCTGATATTGCACATATTTTGTTATTTTATTTATAAAATTTATTTATTTTATATTACAAAAAATAAATAATATTCATACCGAATAACAATCAATTAGTTTCAATATGACTCTAAATTGATCTGCAATAGTTACAAAAAGCTCCGTCTAAAGTCTAAATGAATATACCATTTAAAAAGAAGGTAAAAATTTCTGTTGTTCCATATCTAGCTAGATCCCTATAAGAATACAACCTACAATATATCGTTCTCTCCTCAACTGAATTTTGATACAAGAACAAGAAGTGGATCACAAAACTTGTATTAATTTTTTCATGGTTGTATAATGTATACAATACATAAATAAAATATTTATAATAATTTATAAATATTTTTTTAATATATAATATGACTTCTGCATTTATAACAAAATAAACAACGTATGATAAGTAATTACAAAAATACTTAAAATTTTGAAACGGTATTTTATTATATTGGTATCACAAAATAAACAAATGTTATTTATATAGTCCATATAATAAATATAAACAAATAAATTTGACCTTTATAGCCCAAGTTAGAACTAGAATACCATGAAAACATGTTTAGAATTCATGTAATGAAATTGAGTCATCACAAGTCGTTATTGTGGTTATGTTCCTAAATGATGTCACTTTAATTCTTTATACTTTCGTCCATCCGCTGCGGAAATTATAATTTAAGGGATATCTCTCAAGTGTTGTGCAATAGACAATAATGGTTGCATTTTTTTATTTCATAATTAGAAAATATACATAAAATTATGCTTTTCTGAAATTTTTTCAGATTTTTTGGAGTGCGGGAACTAATTTTTAAAAAATATTTAAAATATCTGAATTAGGGTGGTACATCTGATGAGACAACCGTGACGTCATCAATAGCCAATCACAGCAACCGTGATGTCATCAACAGCCAATCACAGCACGACAAATGACGTCACGGTTGTCCCATCAGGTGTACCACCCTAATTCAGAGATTTTAAATATTTTTTTTAAAATTAGTTCCCGCACTCCAAAAAATCTGAAAAAATTCAGAAAAGCATAATTTTAGGTATATTTTCTAATTATGAAATAAAAAAATGCAACCATTATTGTCTATTGTCGAGATCATTCACACTACACTATATTGTTTACATTTTATATTGTTTAGTACGCTGAGTACTGTACGGGTTTCACAAAAGAAATTTGCTTTGTGAAAAATTATAAGCTCCAAATTTTGAAAACATTTCCTAGACTAAATTTATGAACACCTCCTTGTATTTATTATTTACTTTGTGTTACAAACACTTCAATATATAATTTTGAGCTGCAAGATATAATACATAGCATACTTTCTCATAATTGAAAATATTTAAAATTGCTCTTCACTAAATAAGAGATTCTTTTTTTATTGTTCTTAAGAGGGGTATTAAAAATTGCGGTCTTAAATGTAATTTTAAATCGTTATGAATACCTTCTTAAAGTTTTATAAAATCAATGAAAGTAATTTTGAAAGTTTTTGGAAATGTTTGATTGTATTCATGTTTATTAAAAATGATAAAATTTACATTTGTTTGATATTTTGTTTAAATAAACTATATTTTGACAGGAGGTACAAAAACATTGACATATTGCATCTTACAATATAAATCTTGTTTTGTAATTGAGATTTGCTTTTAATATACTTTATGCGTTTATGTATATTTGTGCAAAAATAAATATAAAAAATTTGTTCCTATTAAAATAATTATATTTTAATAGGCATACTTGTGCATAGTATATATAGTTTTCGTAAAAATGACCTGTCAAATTAAATTCAATTTATCATATTATACATAACATCCCTTTTTAAATTTATCATTTAACTAAAATTCATCTTACATATTATATGTATGACAGAAAAGTTAAACGCACGTCATATTAACTGTACAAAAAGAGAGTTTCCATGACAGCAAATGTGGTGCCTTTCATATCGTTACAACACGAATAAGTAGAACTGTTTTCCTCATGTAGTCTAAATAGAAAGTGAAAACACAAACACAGCTTTTAAATTTAGTTTTAAGACAATATTAAAAAAAAGCGACAGGGAATTCAAAGATGAAAAATATTTTCTGATGAGAGCTATTTTTCTTATTTCTTATCTACATTATTTAAAGTAGTATTTATTAAAAAAATACAGTTATTTTGTTTTACATCAGCTAGTGTTCTTATATACTGTAAACTCACTGTTTTTATTATAAAATTGTAATATGTTCTTCTACCAGTGTCTCTTGATATTGAAATGTACTGAGTGTTTACATCACTGTGTATGCCAACATCCGACAACGATGAAAGTTGTTTATCTCCCGCGTTCTCTACATTTATCAACTTTCAATCTTCACCATGGAGAAAATAACATCTAGAACAAATTTCATTCCAAACTACTCTAGCTTATCTTTAAATAAAGCATCGGGTACCAATCTCATCTTTTGTTTGTAATGTAAACTAGTATGCATGCAAATTTCCAAGGTAATCTCAATATACATCAATATATTATGTATATGCATTACGTATAAATAAACTCAATGTTCAACTAATGCAAGAAATTTTATGCATTATCAAATATCAGATCTACATACAATAAAAAATTTATTTATTATCTAAGATTATATTTGGCCTGACAGCAATTTTAAAACAAAATCTAAAATTTTAAAGTACAACATATTAAATTAGCTGATTATCTTAATAGCTCTAATTCATGCTTTTGAAATAACTTGCATTTTGTATTAGATATAATAAAAAAATTATAAAAAATATAATGCCACTTGAAATATAAACACAAAACTTGGATTGCTAACGAATGATTTTATATTTTGCTATTTTAAAGTGGTAAAAATATTCACTATCATTTACCAAACAAAAATGATTTTTAGTATTCTTACCTCTATCTTATTTATTAAATTTTGTTTTCTCTAGTAAAAAATAACACAAAATTCATGTTTTTAGCTACATTAAAATTTGTTGTGTATTTTGACGCAATTTGAAGGTACATCTACTCAATTTTGTATTATGTGAGTGGATAAGCCATTATAGAATTACATTATTTACACTTGGTTTGTAGGAAGAGTTGAGAGAAAAATACATAAAAGAATATGATATTTAAGAGGAAATTTGTAATGCCAGAAATACCATCTCTTCCCTAGAGTGGTTTCACATTGCAAAATAAACTTCAACCTACGAAAATTCTCAATGTTACAACCTAGTTGTGTAAGAATATTTTTAATATTAAAAACAAACAAAAAACAACTTAAAAACAACAATGTTTTTAAAAAATACACGTTACAATATACCAATTCATGCAGTGAAAGATATAACATGTTATCAGACAGACACAGACGTTATCTGCATTGTTTACAAATTTTACTTACCTCAAAATTAAGGTACGAATTTAATGTTAAAATTGTTAAATGATACTACGGCTATCAATTCCGATACAATATTCCTATTTATGAATCAAGAGTCATATGGACACAAGGAAAATTTGATTCTAATTTAATTGTATATTTACCAACAGACCTAAAATTTATAATGTTTCCTTTAACTAACTGTCGAATCCTTTAAATCAATTTAGTTTTCTTTTTTTTTATTTTTATTCTGAAAATTTGTGAAAGAGCATCTTATATTAATAATACAATTATTTTCAAGTTGCTATTTTTTTTATTGAAAGTAAGTATATTATTTGTTTAGTATGTCAACTTACAAATAAAATTGTATTTTTAATCAAATATAAAAGTTATGAATATTTAAAATAGTTCATATAATATATTTTGTCAATAAGTGATTTTTGTGAATGTAAATTTAATCAAAAACTTTTTCATGTTTATTCAGTACAAAAGTTTATTTTCTAACATCTCTGAATTGATGTTTGTAGATTTTCTTCTGTAAATTCAATTGTTATATTTGAACAAGACTATTTGATAAAGATGTTTTATTATGGGTATATATTTGCGAAACATCTTTAATTCCAAAAATTTAACATTCCATTTTGGCATTGAAGTATCGAGGTTATTTCCTTTTACCAGACAAGGAAACTCTTCAGAATAAGACGAGTTTGCTACACTGCATGGACGCAGCAATAAATGATTATATATTGTGTCATCTCTCAAGTTACACCGTAAATTAAAGCAGGACAGTCAATATAGGAAAGAGGAAACTTGATTGTAAACGTTCACTACTAACACTAAATATAAGAATTTATTGTTTCATTAGTGAAATTAATTATTTTAATTGATATTGCACAAGAAATTTTATTAAATAATAAAAAGAACCTAAGCTTAAGGTTTTCCAATATGGTTTATTTATTTTTAGTGCATTGGGAGGGTGAGGAAGAGTTTTAGAAGGCACTTTTGGCCACGGGTTTTGTGTATCTCTGCTAGCAAGTCGGCGACCGGGGGATCGATCCAGCGGACGTTTTCGTGTTCTTCTCCACAAGTTCAGCTTGCTTGGTTTTTGTGGCCAAGATCTGTGAGCGTATTGGGCGTCAGCGTGTGGTACTGGAGGGAGGAGGGATAAAGAAAGAGAGGGATAGGGAAGGAAAAAGAAGGATATAGCTAAGGATAGAAAAAGAGGTGCTGAAAGAAAGGAAGAAGTAGGTGGGCTGGGTGGGTGGGAGGGAGATTGGGTGCTGATGGAACAAGTTCCAGGCAACAGCAGTGAAGAGCACCGCGCACCCAAGCCTTTATCTTGCCGTTGACGAGCGCAAATATCGAAGACGTTACCGTCACCTCAAAAGATACGAACACCAACATATTGGCGAACCTTCTAAGTGTGTTTTATGAAAAAAAAGAGGTATCGAAAAAATTTAATATAGAAAATACCCAAATATAAAAGAAGAACTTAACATAAAAAAAATTGCGGTATCTTTATTACGTATACCTGAATTATTAATAAATTATTAAAATGTATTCCTATTTTTATGTTCAAATTTCTTTTGCTTATATTTAGCTGGAAATATAATATGTATAATTAAAAAATGTTGTAGCCTATAGCTATTGTTAATATTTGTTTATAAAAAAAATTATAGAGTTAACATTTTACTACGTACAAGAATATGACTATTTTTTTATATGATAAAAGTAAGGCACGTGTACAAATGAAAGCATTGAAGTTATAAATATGAGATAATATTTCTTTTCAATGAACTCAAATAACGAATGAGCAACTACGTAACCTTACAAGTTGAAAAATTACGTCTTCAACTCATCTTCTACATGTCTAAACCTAATCTTATAATAGTTATATAACGTCTTTTTTATCTCAAAAATACATCTTATTTCTTCCTCGCTTAAAGTGAGGATGAAATGAAAACAAAATTTTCAACACATGTGTGCTCAGTAAGAGGAAAGAAGACGAAGTATCGTCTTTTTCCTTTTTTTTCTCTAAAATGGTACAAAATAGGAGGGAATTAGACGAGGAGAGAGCTTAATAGCGAATAAAAGATGAAATTCATTTCTACTCGGAAATACTCCATATTCCAATTAAATTTTAAACATTTTACGTTTAAAAAGTTTGATATATATTTTTATTTTTAGAAATGCGTGTATATAAAATATAACGAAGTTTTGGTTATAAACTTTATGTAATTAGTCCTTAGATGACAATAAAATTGAATTTAGCCATCAAGATTTTATTAATATTAATTATGTTTGAGTGCTTATTTGCTTGGGCTTTCTAATTTGGCACAAGTGTTGGTGCATTAACCTATCCGTTGTTCTCTCATCCCACAGCCTCCTCCTCCTCTCATGATTGAATTATGACCTGCAACAGCACGCTAAGTTATGAGGAGAGAGAAAGAGTAGACAAGAGGGTAAACTTTCATTAGGACAAAAGAGGGGAAATGTTAAGGAAATTGGGGTTAATTGATATTTCCTTAAATTTTTTTTACATTTAAAAATATAAAAATATCTATATATTATATAAAAAAGATGAAAATTTCCCTTTAATTGAAATTTCTTTTCTAATATATATTTATATAAATAAAAGTTTATTTACATGGTTTTTGTGTCACCCCATTCATCACTGCCTATAATGTTCCTGAAGGCGATCTTCTCAACGGTAGAGAGCGCAGTGGGTGTGTAGGAGCGTTGAAAAAAAAAAGACTAACTCCACTAGCAAGAGTTTCACCCTTAAACTACCCTTTCTCTCATCCAAACGCTGCTTAATGGCGAGTCTCTCACACGACCCTATTTGCGTCGCTCAGGCTGCTATTCATCTTGCCTCCCCCCTACTCTCAACCAGCCATTTAAATCATCAACAACATTCAAACCCCTTTAACGATTCTTGAATATAATCATCGTTGCAATGCAAAATTATACAAGCAAACTTTGCAATTACGAAGCAATTCTAATTGACAAGAATTTTTTATGTAATTTAAATAAAAATTCTTAAAACAAAGGAATGTCAATTATAAAAAAAAAAATTACTTCTACAAATTATTAAATTCTTGTATTCCTTTTGTTATCCCCATTATTATTCTACAACAATTGTCTTTTAAGAAATTCATGTTGTTTATACATGAGTTGCCTTTCCCCTTTTCTTACAGGCTTTCCCTTAAATTCTTAGTATTTAATGTTTTATATTTATAATCTGATTCAATTATAAACTCTAAATTCTTCTTTTAGTTATTATCCGTATAACACAAAAATAACGAGTTGAAACGAAACCTAAATATTAAAATTTAATCCTCTTGATTGTTCTACTTGAGAAAGAAGTATAACGAGAAAGTAATCCAACTCAGCACAATCACGTGGTTATATTATAATGCAGAGAAAACGGGAAAAATTTCCAAGAAGCTTTGTTCAATCAAATAATACTTTTTTTCTGTCTATGCTTCAATATCTATTTTAAATATAATGTACATCCATAGTCATAAGGATCCAAAACACTTAAAAAATTTGTATTTTTTTTTGCATGATTTCCATAACTGGTGTGCCAATCACAATATCAGGCCTGAAATTTTTTAAATCAATATACAAAATATCCCTATCATATTTTTATGTGTTGACCATATGAGAGCACCCTCTCTCGTCCAAAAACATTTCTGAGTTCATGCTTGACCGATATTAATATTTACTTCCTGCTGAAGTTAATTCAATCATAGATACATTGTATGAACAAAAAAAAAAAGGCATGACAATTTTAGAAATTTGCTATATGGTCTAGAATTGGCGATAGGTCCGAGATACTTTCATGAGTTTCATCACTGGTTGTGTACGCCTCGGGACAATGAACTTAACGCGTGCCTAATTTGCTAAAACTGCAGCTCCAAGAGACGAAGAAATGCAGATTTGAAATTTTGTTAGAGCACTCAGTCTAGCCATTACAAACGAGTTTTATGCTCATCACATTTTTACAGACTGCGTGAAAATTCGTATAAATAAAGAAAGGATAAATGGTCTGCTGTCTTCAAGCGTTCATCCACCTTTTCAATGTTAAACTGTGATTTTTTTTTTAAATGCTACTTAAACTTAAATATTTTTTATGCTCATTATGAGTTTAAAGGAAGGAATTAAATGTATTAAACAAAAAAAAAAAAAAAAAATAAAGATTTTGTTTGAAAGAGCGCAGAAAAAACATTCTTGAGTCGTGTTCGCTGGTTTCGTATAGAAGTATATAGTGGTGGAACGAGGCGGTGAGGCAAAAAGTTGCTTGTGTCAGCGCCAACTCTTGGGCGGTGTGTGCGCTCACCGTGTGTGCTGCAGCTCGAGTTGCCCGCTTGTGGTTGAACACAGCTGACCACGCGCCAGAGAGAGGCCACGGCGATGTTGTCTAAGTTGTGCGGGCAACGAACGAGGAGAGCCTTTGCCTTTTAGAACCCCTTGAGCTGCTCACAGTAGAATCGGCATTTATTTAATGACGTGTTCCAGCAAGAAAAACTATATGGTCACCACCATTGAGATGGAAGCAAGCTTAGTTGTCTAGGAAATGAGAAAAAAAAATGATGTCATACTTACCTCCCATTACTAACTAATAGTTCAGAACAGATATTTTAGTTTCTATTGATTTTTGGAACTTCACCTTTTATAATTGATAGTAAAAAAGTCAAATAAACTCTGCATGCAAACATTAATAAATTTAATATATTCGTTTATTGATGTGTTAAAAAGACGTAGACGTGTTTTTTTTAGGAATTTGAATTGTATTTAAATTTGTAATTAGAATATTCTAGGTAAAAGCACACACACAAAAAATTGAACATTAAAATCGGTGTTTATTTCTATCAGTGGTTTTTGTGGGATCCTAGGCTCTTATGTTTACATAAAAAAAATAATACTGGATAGTGATTGATGGACCGATTAGTTCCTTTCGAATTACATTAATCTGCACCAATGTAATCAATACTTGCAGCGATAAAAAGTTAAAACAGAAACCGTAATTCCTTCTAACGTATTAACTTACGTGCAACGTTATTTTTTTTCTTCGGGTCCAATTAAATGACCTGACAAAGATTAAAGCTCAATTAAGAAGGATAGAATTTTTTCACGTGATGTGGGGGAAAAAAAACGCTTACATGTTTTTTTTTTCGTGATGTAATGCGTTTTTTTATTGTTGTTAAAATCTATGTTATTATTAAAGTGTATACTGTTGCAGGAACTATATATATATTATTATAATTATAGTTCCAGTGTACAGTGTATTAGTAAAACATTCTATGATCCCTTCCAAATATTTTATGGCAATGAACAATTTTTTAATAATATTGTTCCGGATTTTTTAATTCAATTAAAAATGTTTCAATTACATATTTTTTATGACAATGTGTACATATTGACATTTTGTGTTGAAACTTGTATTAAAAATATTGATAGCATGTATTTTTAAAAAGAAAAATACACATGCACACACATACGAATGTCGATGAATTATTGAGTCTCATCATGCATAGGTCCTTGACAATTTATATGATTTATAACACTCATATATGCAAACATTTTTCATGACAACAACATTTTTTTGAGTGTGAAAGCATGTTAACAAATATTTTGTTTATGAATACATGAATAACAACACTATAGATATAAACATATAAGAGTAAAATATGAAAAATTTCATTTTTTTTTTTTTTTTTTTTTTTGTAAATACACATAGTAGTTTTTTTTTACATCTCTTTCGTTTTCTCTCATCTTCTACTGATGTTTGCAAGCAATATCAGTAGGTGGGGGTTGAAGAGGAATGGGTAAGTTGATGTTTTTCGTCTGTTCGATTCGTCGTCCGTAAGCCTGAGTGCGTCCTTGCCACACCATCCCTTCGTCCCTGCCACCCTCTCTACTTACTTGCCATGCTTGCTGAAGGAGAAAGACTAGCATATTGCCTATTTCCCAT
This sequence comes from Siphlonurus alternatus, assembly GCA_949825025.1. Taxonomy (NCBI): domain Eukaryota; kingdom Metazoa; phylum Arthropoda; class Insecta; order Ephemeroptera; family Siphlonuridae; genus Siphlonurus; species Siphlonurus alternatus. The sequence goes on along the minus strand of OX463778.1, from coordinate 40,953,036 downwards.
CCCGTAAGTCGGCATTGCTTGCTTGCCTGTGTGATCATTGGGTGAAAAATATTGCTTTTTACCCTCTTACATATATGTCGTCGAATACTTTTACCATGATATAACCCGATCTTCTTTTCTGTCTTTTCTGTCCTATATATAAGTAGAATATATCGATTTTGATCGATTGTTAATAAGATTGACTATACTATGCTTTCATATTTATTTTACCTTTTCAATTCACAAAAATGAATCGACATATTTCATTCTAGTAGAAAATAGTTTTTATAAGCCTACATATATATTTTTTTTCTTTTTTCAATCCATCACATTGGCGATTTGGTGGTTGTAGAAGAAGCCTGCTGCAGCGTCAGGTTAAAACTAGGGGAGAGGGGAAAAAAACGACAATTTGTAACTTCAACTCATCGATACCCTCAGAAAAGCAGGAAGAGACTTTCTATGTTTTCTTTTTTTTTCTGTTATACACATGGGAATAGTATAAAACCATAATACTCTTATTTCATCTACATCTATGCATAGTTTTACTGTCCCAAAACTTTTTTTCTTCAAAATAATAAAAGATATTATACAATATGCTGTTTTTTTATACATATATAATTTATGCAAACTTTACATATTTTACACTAATCATATTTTATTACTCTGATATAAAACTTTATTTACGTTACATAAATAAGAAAAAAAAATTAAATTTTTTATTATTTTGTTCATAATACTGATATTACATGATCTAGTTGTTAGATGCCTTATAATTATGATGTGTGGAGCAAGCGTGATTCAGTATAGTAGGTTGAGAGAGAGGAAAACAAAAGCTTGCTTGGCTTGCAGTGGGACGGACGGACGGACATTGGAGGGACGTTGGAGGTAAATATATTGGAGATATAGTGACCACCATCTCTGTGTGTGGTAGTGTAACGGCGGCAGCGGCGTTCTACCGAGTGATTTACTGGGGGTTGTTGCTCAAAGCAACGTTCGTTCTTGTTAAGGCTACGATTTATTGTCTTCAGTTAGTAGCAGTGGGGCCCTGAGAGCAAAGGAGACTCTGCTATACTACATAGTATAGAGAGAGGGGATGGAAAAGCATGGAGCAGCATCCTCAAACAACAAGGAGCGTCAGTTACTACCCCTCACAACCCGTCGGGACGTCACATTTTTACTCAACGCCCGCCACCACCACCACTACTACTAAAATACGAAAACCCTTTTGCTATAACGTAGATAGACAACCAACAAAAACCCTTTACTTCGTTGACTCAAACAGCACCAGTTGACGCCACTCTCTATTGCTTTTGCTTGTAGAATAAATTTGGTATGGCAGCAAAAATCAAAAATCATTATTCTATATAAATATTTTTATATTATATATACAATATATAAAATAAAACTTCAAGAATGATCGATAGTGTATACATAAAATGATATGAAATCTCTAGAATTTTATTATTAACATTTATTAATAGGATTTTTTTATATAAAAACATAAAAAAAAGTATTTAATTTTTTTATAAAAGTACACACTAAATTGACATTCTACATGTACACGCAAAGAACTATTTTTTTTTACTCTTTTTTAATTTCATTATTTTATACTTCGTATATACAACTGATGCATGATTAATAATAATTAAAACAACACGCCATCACAATTTTTATGATGTCTATATAATATATATCAAAGAAACAACTTGTAGGTCCCCCCTTCTTTTCTCTTTTCTTTGGTCTACAATATATTTTATCGTGTTTTATAACGTGCAGGTAACGATCGTCGTCCTATCGTTATGGTAACGAACGATTCACGACTTCATCGTCTCTGGGGACTCGTCCTTCCATCGTCGATTGCCTTATATTGTGCTGCAGCTTCGTCTTCTTACAACTACTGCTGCATATACACATAACATTGCTGCCTGACTGCTGTAACCTTTCTCTCTTTATCTCTTCAGAACTCCCCAAAACGCACCATGCAAAGCGGCGGCAGCAGATTTCCCCGCTGGATTATACATGCCTAGGCAGTCCCCACGAACACGAAGACGTTGCTTTTACAGAAATTATACGCCACTATTTCTTCATACTTTTGTATTTCCCTTGTGTCGATCAAAACTTTGGGACGTCATATAAAACTTATCTGCGCTTCTATGATATTACATTTCAAAATCGTGGTATATAGTTTTAAATTATACATTTTACTAAATGCATGCTTGTTTTTTTATTATATAATATAATTATACGTATTTATATTAAATGTATATAAAATATATAATCGAGTGAATTTGATACACAACGGTAAATATATGCAATAATATTTATTTTGCTGTTTCTTTGCATCTTTGCATAAATACAAATCTTAAAGGAATGCAACAACGATTGATTGATTGAATTGTATTTTGGGGAAATTGACACACTTTGGTCATGTATGTTCCCAAAATGCAACAATACCAAGGACCAACAATGTCCAATAATGTTGTTATAAAAAATATTTAACTGAGGCTAACTAGCAATTAATTTGATTGCAAATTTACATTTTTTAATTGCTGATAATTTTGCTGTATTCAATACTTTGTAGCTTAACATAAATTTGCATGATATTTTGTGCATGAATAGTTTTTTCAATTAAATGATCATAATAAATATTGTGTAAATAAAGCATATTTGAATTATTATAATATTATAAACAGAACCTATACGAATTAATATTTATTTAAATATTTTTTTTTGCAAATATACACATATACATCTAGATATCCCATGGGGTTCATTCAGTTTTCAAATTTAATATCATTTCATAATGATCACTTTATTGAACAAAGTTATTAAATATTGTAATCAGTATTAAAAATTGATGCAAATTGCAATTAGTTTTGATGATGAATAGTAATTTTTACTACAAATGAACGCATTGCCACTATATACACCCAACCATGATAAAGCTTGATGGTATATTGATTTGAGTGGCACATAAATAATAAATATTGTAAAATGAAGCATATTTATAGGTCACCATTACATCTTAAAGTAACCTTTATCTTTGTTCTATAAATATGTCACAATGGTCCATTCTTGATTAAACGTAGTTGGAGACAAATATAAATCACATCATGATTATGACATTGAAAATTGATCATATGTACCACTCTTGGCAGCCTGATTTGCTGGAGTTGCATCTCCAAGAGACAAAGAAATACTAATTTGAAATTTGGGGTGAAGTAAGAAGAGCATCAAGTTTAGCCATCCCAAAATCATTCTCGCAACATCTCCATAGGCTGCATAACAACGTTCACTATCAGAGCAGGGGTAAAATGTGTGATGTCCAGAGGTGTTCATATCATTCAATGAATAGCAGTATATCATTAATAAGTAATATTATGTTTATTGTGTATTATGTACTATTAATATCTTAATCTGTCTATAGTAAAAAAATCAGAAAATCGCTATTTTATTATTAGCTTAAAATTCAATATTGAAAAACTTCGTAATACAATCATATCTAATGTTATTTTAGTATTTCATAAAAATTTGGGTGTCAGTTCTTCAAAAATGCTAATACAAACACCACATTTTAAACCAGTAAACAGTTTCAGTTTAAAGGGTTTTTACTATCAAAATTCACATTACATTTTTCACAATATGGGTAGGATACAGTTAAGTATCAAAACAAAAAGGCTTTTATTAAGAAAATCATATTACATCATACATAAAGTTTGGGCTTAACTACATAAGACTTTATAGCCAAATCAGCCATATAAAAGTATATAATTATATTAAAATATATAACTAATAAATTTAAAAAAATATTTAATTTTTTAAACACATTTAATATGAAAATAAAACATACAATTAAAATAAATTGACAAGTCCACAACACTTTTGTGTCGTAATTTTTTCTTAATTTGTCTCTATATACTAGGAGTATATTATGTAGAACACACATATATGGGGAGAAATATGATACTTGGTTCAGATTCATGCAGGCTGCAGAATATCTCACCAGGAGGCTAGGCAACTTGTTAAGCATATAAGTGGTGCGGGTTGCGGCAATTTTCATGCTGTAGGGGCAACCTTAAGGTCAAATCATCAGCAGGCACGCTTTTTACCTTTAATTTTAACCAGGTAGTTAAAACCAACAAGGCTATTTCAGTACATTTTAATTTTTTACATTATCAATTTTGCATTAACTTTCACAATATTTGTTTAAAAAGTTATTTTACTCCCCTAATTTTTTTCCAGGTTTTAAAAAGAGCTCTCAAAGCACGCAACGAATGTATACGTTCATAATGCTTGCGTTAACAAAATTAGTTGAGAGCTGGCCACCAAGTTCGCAAATTACAAGAAAAAATTTATAAGCAACAATTCCTTTGAACTTTTCCTTTTTTTTTTTAATTTACTGTTCAAATTTACAAGTTGATTTATATATATATTTTTTCTATAATTTTTAAATATTTGAACAAATATAAAAACCTCATATCAGTTAGTAATAAACACATTAAATTAGTTGATCTGTGAAAATTCACATATCATTTTATTATTTATTAATAAATATATATTATTTTACATTATTATTAAATCAGTTTGTGACTCGGAGTTATAAATTCGTTATATTTTGTATATAAAACAAATTTAATATAAAATTGTATAAATACAAGCAAAGAAATATTTTTGAAAACTATGCATGTGTACGTGATTTTATATAAAAAAATGAGAAATTTAAAAGAAAATATTTAGAATTCTGTCTAACTAAAATTCTGTTGGCATTTCGTTAGTAGTTGAGTTCATGTTATCAAGCTAAAGAAGCAACGAACAAAGAGTGCTGCAGACGTGGTTTAAGCCATCAGGTATGTGCGTGCGCTGTGACTTTGTAGGTCTCCATATGTGAAGAGAGAGAAGGCTGCATCATTTTATTCACTGCCATCTCCTCCTACGATATTTTTAACGCTAAGCCTCAGTCATAAGAGAGAGAGGGAGAGAGAGGGATGCTCTTTCTGCTCGTTCGTATCCGTGACTGGTTTACAAAAGTACCGACAGAGGCAGCAGTGACACATATAGTTCCATGTGGTAAATTCGTTCACTTTACTCATGTGACATACTCATTTTTTTTATTTTTATATATTTTTATATACAGTTAACTCATATGTCTGCTTACAAGCATCAGTAAAAGAGCTGCTACAAATGAATGCTACATCAAGCACAGCTTCATCGTGTTTACTGGGTGTATTTCATTCATTTTCCAAGCTCCATTGTCTTCTCATATGATACAGAAGAAAAAAATGTGTCATAAAAAATTATTTTATCTATAGATATTTAAAATTGAATTTCTTTGATAAATATTTTTTACGTGACATTGTGTGAAAAAATAGAAATGGGAAAATATATCTTCATGTTAATAATCTCAATAATGAATTTAATTTCATGTTTTGAACACTTATTGTAAAGAGTGTAAAGACTGTAGATAAAAAAGAGAAATTGAAATTATATATAATATATAAGTATCATTATATAATTAATTTATTCTCCAATTTTATAATCTAATTTAAACATATATTTTGTAAAACTTGTATGTAATAATATTGAGTCTTTTACTTATGTGAACGTAACGTTAAAGGCTAAGATGGCTCCTTTCATGGCAAGGAAGAGTTGGTTGAATCAGGGGGAGGGCGGCAGAGAGGCATAAAGATGGGCTACATGCAGACTTAATGAAAAACTCTGAGAAAAAAAAGATGAAAAGAAGGGATTTATGGAAAGAAAAATATAAGGTACCATAAGGGGAAAAAAATTCATGAAAGGATAGATAGAATATTGGAAATATATATATTTTTTTCCTCTCCTGATAGAGGCGAGTTTTCCATATCAGATTTCAGGTGTGACTTGAAGCGAGCGGAGGTCAAGAAATGAAATGGCGGTCCTCAGATTTGCAAATCCTCCCCTCCCTCCCTCCTCCTACTTTTCCTTAAAGTTAGACCCCAAGAAATCGCGTCGCACGAGATTGCCTTGCAGATTGCAATTTTCGTGCTTCAAAGATTTCGTATGTATATTTTCTTCATAAGATATCTTTTGAAAATGAAATATGATAGGTTCGTAAAACTTATCAAATAAATTAATCATTCCTCCTTTTTTTAAAAAAAGAAAAAGAGAAAAAGGTAATAAAATTTTTGAATAGTCTTTAATTTGCATAAAACAATATTTTTTAAAGTAAAAAGAGAAAAGAAAAAAAAGAAAGATTAAAGTTATAATGAAAAAATAGCAGTATTTAAATAATGTTATATAATATGAATGAACATTAAAAAAATTTGGAGTGATCTTAAAAAGTTATACATTTTATTCATTTTCTTTTCAATTCTAAATTGATTGGTTACATTATTCTCAATATAGTTTATATAATATAATTTAATGACAGTTTAGAAATTGTTTCTAACATTCCTGTACTTTATTCCTTGCGGACACTTAATTAAACAAAGGGTCATGTCCCACAGTACTTAAATTTAAGTTTAATCCGGTGATATAAGTCACCAAGTTTACATAAATGACTTACTCCTCTGGTTCACAATCGTTAAGTGCAGTAACAGTGCATTAACTTTGATGGTTGGGGCATACATGACCAAAATTTGTCAATTTAACCAAAATACAAACCAAACCTTTGATGATAACGCGTATTTATTTTTTTACTAACACTTCAAAATACATGTAATCTAATGGACTTTAAAATATTCAACATTGTTTTATTATGAAAAAATATTACATTAGTAAAATAATCTTTGGCTGCCATTGGATTTAACAATAATTACGCACTTTAATCATGAGAACAGTAATAAAACATCAATGGAGTAAAACATCAATTGAAAGTACACTTTACTTCTTTACAACATCATTTTCTGGAATTATTATATTATTTTTTTTTTTTTTACGAAATATTCTAAAGACTGTTGTTATCATTTGTGAGGAACTCGTATACGAGAAAACTCATTTTGAATGTATAAAAGTAATGCATAAATTAAGGTGACGTCAAAGAATTTATATGAGACTAGCTCTTTATCGCCATATACTTCTTGGAGCTGCAAAGTTGCTCCTTGGTTTATGAAGGAAGGGTTGGCCCGTATCAGCAAGATATTTTTCATTACTCTCTATTCTACAAGACCAAGTGGGAGTATACGAGTGGGTGGGTGGAGGGAAGGGTAAAAAGTGGGAGAGGATTAAGATGCAAGCCCGTAAAATGACAGGAAATTGAAAGACGTTGCTGTTGGAGCCCAGACTAGCAGAGCATGCTGAGAAGTAGGTTCGTGGAGATAAAGCATTATTGTGTGTATCGAAGGAGATAGAAAAACGATTTTTGTGTTTGGTATAGGGATTTATACTTTTTTTTTTCCTCATAATACAAAAAGTTATATGTGCTGTTCCGAAACTAACAAATGAGTATCTGGGGGAAAAAATACATCATCAGCATTTTTTCGTTCATTAGTGTTTTCATTCATTTTTTTTTTTTTTAATATTGAAATGATAGAGCAAGCATAAAAATTGTATATTAAATTGTATATTTTTAATATCTTAAAACACTATTAATGCTGTCAATGCAAGTTTCTGGTATATAAAATTTATTTGTTCTACATATGTATTGATAATTTACAACTTTTATAAATTAATTTAATTTAACTATAAATTACTTATTTGAAAACTACCATGTAAAAATACTTAATCGTTTCCACTTTAGAAAGATACATGTAGAAATTTCCTACACCCAAATTGTATAAAAGTTACAATAAACTTTCATTTTTTTTTTCGAACAGGTGTAAAAAGTAACTTTCTGGTATAGTTTCAATAAAATAAAAACTTTTGTGTTATATATTTTATACCTTATTTTATTCAGTAGTTACCTATCACAAGTTGCATATGTTACCGTCATATTGCAATACATAAGAGAAAATACATATGTTTAAAATGTAAAGCTATCCAAAAGTGGTGTTTCTACTCGAGTAGAAGCTGTTGCTATATAAGAAGAAGAAGAAGAGAGATTTTGAGATGAGATAAAACTAATTAAACTTGAGTTTCAAACTCTGTAAAACAAAGCAGCTAGAAACAACGAGCAGCTTACAATACTATGGATAAGCAATGCAGCTTTTACTGCCCCCTGCCAGCAGATGGAGGAAAACTAACTTTGCGAACTATAGTGAGGAGCTGCCAGCATTCTATTAATTGTATAGATACAAGCCACAGCAGCATAAATTCACAATGAATTGCATAATTATCTCTTGAAAAAAAAAACTATTTTATGCTTATACTTTTTATAATTTATAAATTCTTTAGTATATTTTCTTATCAATTATTATTTTCAATTTTTAATTAAACTTTTAGTTTCAAAACCATTGCAATATTTATATGACTTCATTTAATAATTAAGCCGTAATGTTTTCGCCTTTTTAATATTGTTCTATGTACTGTAAATTACAACCTCTTAAATGAAAAATTGTACAGTATTTAACTAGCCTATTTATTATTGTATAATCATTTTAGTCTCGCTGTCTCTTTCTCTCCCCTCTTACACAAAGTTTTGTTACAATTTTTGCGGTGAGTTTTGGTAAATTCTCTACATTCCCATGACCAGGAAGCATAGTTGGTTACTTTATACCTTGCTACAAAGCATGCAAGTAGATCAAGCTGTCTAGCTGTCGTCAGCTGTTTCCTCGATGACCGAGCGTTCTCTATATACATGGTGCCCTGGCTCACGCCCACCTGCTCCGCTTATGTAACCAGGCCTGGATACTGCTGCGGTGAGCTGATGTACTTTACTGGGATGCAAGTAGTATAGGCAGTAGACAGGTGCTCCAACGACCGGTTAATGCCCCATAACGATTTCTAGGTAAGTACTGAGCAAAGCTATTGCATATATATAAAGGTATCTTGTGTAGTATAATAACATGGACAGATGCACTAAAACCCTTTTATAAAATATTCTATAATATTCAATATTTTATGAATATTCCATTACTTTATGCATTATATTATAGTATTCAAAGTATATATTTTTATTTTTGATATATATAAATTTTATGTATAGCAATAAAATTTTACTCATAAGTTTTTACTAGAAAAATATACATTAAAATATTGTTGTTTTATTATTGAAGTTTAATATAAATTTGTAACAATAGTCTAATTATTTTTTTATTATATATACAGAAATTAAGGGAGAATAAACGTAAGTATATCAAATTATAGTTATAAAATGTTTTAATTTGAAATTTGAAGAGTTTTAATTCAATATGATAAAACGTATGCATTTCACTAACAAAAACAATTAAAAAGATAATTCAACAAGCGAAAAAAAAAACTTTAACTTTTTTTTTAAATCTTTATGTAACACATATTAGAAGATATTTATGTTTTGAAAGCGTCTGATTATTCACATTGTAAAGCTCACACGAAAAAGCAGCAGCAACATCAAGCTCTGCAGGCAGTGCAACATTTGGATGATCAATAGTCCGCTTGCTGGGAGCGCCTCAATGTTGACTTTGCGTGAGTTGGCTTATTCATCACGGGAATACAGGCAGCTCCCAGTGGCCAGAGAGCACAGATTGCAACAATTTTGTGGTGGCTACGTGAGGTACACTATCTTGTATATGTAGTTCTTTGATTTAAAATCGTTTTCAAAAATGCTTCTTTCATTTTACAATCGCTGCGATTAGTATTGTATAATATTGCAACAATAAAAAATAATGTTTAGTATTTTTTTTTTCTGTAAATATATATTTTTGGTGATTTTGAGATTCAATCTTGTAGATGGTATAATTTATAGAATTAAATTGCATCTATTCAATACATGAATATCAGTGTTAACCAGAGTTTAAGTTTCGCGGCCCTTTTCATCTGGTTAGGTTCATCGTACCACCATATATATAACTATCTTCTTACTCAAATTGATTTTTATAAAAGTGTGACAATATATATTATAACGTTTAGGAAAAGTGAACCTTATTTATATAAGAATAGAAAATATTGAAACACAAAATTTAATTTCAGCTTTTTAAAATGAAAACATTATTTTTCTTTGTCTTAGAAGTAACAGTAATTTTAATAAGAAAACTTTTTCACAACACACATACAACATTTACATATGTATCAGATACACAGTATACACGGTAAAAAATTGCGTCCATAAAATTAAAGAAATCCCTCGCAATGTAATGCAAGAGGGTACTTTAATTCTTCACTGTATCTTCAAGTCATTTCCAAGAGGCGACTTTAAAACTGAGGGGGCCGGACAGCAGGTATAAAGGAGGACTGTATTATATTTTAGGGTCGCCTCTTTATTGTCGGTGTATTTCTTTTTGAAACCAAAGAAGTAACTTTACTTTCATTTAGAGTTATGCCTTTAATTTCTGGCATTGTTCTATTTTTCTTCTAGTACTTTCTTTTTTTTTCTATATTTTATAAAACTTAACTATATTTGCATAAAAGTGTGTTTTTATGCATTATTATTTTATGATATAAAAAAACTTAATCGTTATCAAACTTACACTTTACTCGTCAAATGACAAGACAAAAATATAATTTTAAAATAATAATGCAAGTAGTAGATGAACGTGTAGTGTGGGCTTGGGGTAGGTTTGGGGCATCCATCTTATTTTATATAAAAACATTTTCATTCGTATTTTTTCACAATTTTTAGTACGTCACACACGCATATGTGGTGGCTATTTACTATTTGATATGGTGTTAAAAAGAAGAGTGATGAAAAACGAGAACGACACTTCAATAATTTTTATTTACATTTTATATAAATTAGTGTTATTCGGTAGCTTTATTTCATTGAAGCATTTTGGAGCAATTGACACATTATCGGTCTGTATGACCAAATTGCTATTAAAATTCAAGTTCAGTATAACACCTTAATCAACAAAATGTATGATTTAAGTTAAAAAGATAACGAAAACTGATAGAAAAAATACGAATTAAAAAATATTTTATCACTGCAGCACATCACAGTAACTAGTAGACACCTTACAGCAAACACTTCTCAATCTCTACTGCCAAGCAACAAACCAAAAGCCAAGCCGACTTCCTCTACTACGTCACTAACCGTCGTTTTTCTAAAGAAATAAAGAAATCCCTATGGTGGGGGTGGGTATCGTAAGGGCGTCTGTACCGTCGCTACAAAAAAAGTAACCCTCCCATTGTCGGGAGGCAAGAACACGGGGGAGGGGATGGTCCGAGGCCACTGTATCTCTTTCTTGTTTTAAAGTTCACCTCTTGGATTTCAAATAAAGAATATTGCTTTAAAAATAAGGCTAAAGAGGCCCACTATTATATCATTTCTAATATTTACTTTAAAAATAAACAAAAATGACTAGTTTTTGTTACCGTGTATGCATGATGTGTACATATTATATTATATATATATACTTTTACTATATCTTTAGCTGTAAACTAAATATTGTTTTTATTTTTATTTAAATGAATACACTTATTGCAATGGTATGATATTTTTGAATGTACTATTTGTTAAAAGTAAACTGAAGGAGAAATATTTACAGAACTATGAGCCTGGAGGAAAAGAGAGGGATTGAGAAAATGAAAGAGAGAGGGAGGGAGAATAGTAAGAATGACAGAAAGAAGGAATGAGAGAGAGAGAGAGAGAGAGAGAGAGAGAGAGAGAGAGAGAGAGAGAGAGAGAGAGAGAGAGAGAGAGAGAGAGGGAGAGAGAGAGATGCTGTACGTTGGAGAAAGGAGGGCGCACATTGTCGCTAGTCGTCGCAGCTCACTGGGTGCGTGCATGCTTGAATAAGCATGACCTGCCAGCAATTCAGCCCTTGCTAGCTTGCTTGGTACCCTCCGACACGAAGCAATGACCCTGCAGGGCCTAACATCAGCAGCTCCAGCCTTCATGGACACGTAAACTCTTACATGTTTGTTTTTTTTTTTTCATATCTCTCGCAGGCTGTATACCGTCACCCTCTGTACAAAACAACAACAGAATAATGTTCTACATGACACAAACAAGAGGAATAAAGCACACAGTATTTTCTAAATGTTCTCCGTGCAAACATTTTGTTAATAGTGAAAATTAGAGGAGAAAGCAAGCATATTAGTTTGACTTATAATACTGATTACATCAGAGAGTTATGCAACCTTTGTGGAAATTACGCTTGAAAAATTGCCTAATTGTAGAATTTTCAGGGGTTGCATACTCGTAAGAACATATTTGATAAAATATATCATACAACTAACTACTCCTCTGTATTATACGTAATTTACATAATTTGGTGTGCATAACATTTTACTCTTAGTTAAAATGCTTCATGATAAATATATTAATTTATATTCGCTAATACACTCTTTGTTCTGGTCCATGTTTTATAGCTGCTAATCTAAATAGTTTAAATTGAAATTATAAAATTTGCTTTGATTTTTGTTTATATTATTCTCACTAAATTTATCTTAAAACATGGCAACAATGTATTTTATTTTATATTAAATTCTATTACTTAATTCTAAAATTAGATGATGCTTTTGTTAATTTTTTCATGTTATTTTTAAACTATTATATTTCATGATGATATTATTATTATTAATATATATTATTTCATTGTTGTTACAATGATGATAGAAGCACAATCACTACGTTTACATGACGATGTTTAATGCGTATCCGTTGACGACGCCTCATAAGAATAACATTATCCGTCGTCAACGGATCCGTATTAAACACCATCATGTAAGCGTAGTGAATGTTACTGTAATTTTTCCGTTTTAAAGTAGTGGATTTCAACAGTATATTTCAATTTAAAAAAATAGTAATGTTAAATATACAAAGCAAATATTGTAAACATATAATATATGCATAAGAACGACAACAATAAACGATAAAAATTTCATCAATCACTTGTAATTAATTACTTTGCCTTTTTGTGTCAAGCAAATGTTTAAAAAAAAATCTGAACTTGACAAATTGTCACGTTTTGTTTTGGTATTTTCATTTATTTCCGTTCAATAAAAATTAATACTAAAAAAATTATTTGCATTAATTTCAAATTAGTATTTAAAAACAAACAAAACTAAACTTAATATAAAATTATATATTTTTTTTATTTTTATCACACTTGAAATTTGTATTATTAATTATGACAGTAAAAAAAAAAAAAAAAAAAAAAAAAAGTGAAAATAAATGCTGCTGTAGAGTTTAGGATGGCGGTAATAAAAGTATTTAGACTATGTAAGTACGGAAGTCCTTCACAGCAAAGAATAACGAGATGGTTAGAATGCATTCTTAGTGTTGCGAGGAAGGAAAGGATAAACTTTATACGATAGAGTTACAGTTGCAGTTAAGACTGTTGTAAAAGTTTGCTAAACTCTCTTTAACTACCTGTAAAGTTTTGTGCTAATGTAAAAATGAGTAGGAGACCTACCAACCTTATTTAACAATTTTTTGTCCTCTCTTATTTTTTATTTTTATATAATATATTTTTTTAAATAAAAGCTTTTATATTTTGTTTATGCTGCACGTACAATGTTTATAGTATGTAGGTTTTTACAAGACTCCTAAAAATATTTGAGTACAAATTTTGAGCACCAGTAACACAAATTTTACTTTTATACCACAAAATAATATTATTCCATTTTTCATTTTTGTTTGTATAACTCTCAGACACAATTTTCACTATATAAAGAAGACAGTAGAAATTTGTGCTGTATGCGCAAGCAGTAAAAGTTAGAGAGACATGAGAAAGAAGTTTGTCTGATGATTAACCCTCAAGTAGCAGGACGCAGAGAGTTGTTCAAGTTTGCTTACTTTTCTGAGTTTCTCTCTTCTCATTTGAGAAGAAGAGTAGAAAAAATAAGGACAAGTAACCTTTTCTGTAAACTAGAAAATATTTCCTGTTAAAAAAACTTTTTTTCGGAAACTATATCTTTTACGGCACATGAAAAAGTAGTAAGTATTTTTCTATCTTTTTTTTTAAAAAAAAAAGATCTGTGGACATTTTGGATTATACGAGAACGAAAAGAAGAAGAAAGGAAGTTTTGGAGGGAACAATGTCTGGTATTTGAAGAAGCTATAGAAAACGAGACTAGAGGGAAAGGGGTGGACGTAGAATAGTATAGGGTGAAAGAAAGAGTGTTGGGAAGGAAAAAGTTCTTTTTCTACAAGCGTAGCACAGGGCTTCAAGACAAGGAGAGAGTGTCGGAAAAGAGAAAGAGGAGGAAGGAGAGAGAGAGAGAAAGAAGGCAATGTTTCCCAAGCCAGCAGCTAGATAAAAGCGGTCACAAATTAGGAGAGAGAGAGAGAGAGGAAGAGCGCGAAGGATAGTGTGTGTAACCGGTGAACTTACGATCTTTGGTGCACAAAACAACGTGAAGGCAGTGTGGCCCATGTCCTCTCTCTTTCTTTATCTCATGCTCTTGCTTCATTCCACCTCACATCACGACTCTTAGTTTCTTACCTCATCGCACGCCACACGCTCTTCTTTCTCCCCTCCCCCCTCCTCTTTATAACAACAACAACCACCGCACTCTCAGAAATACTCTCTCTGGAACACTTTAACGTCTTCAATCTACACAATGGCGTTGAAAAATAAATTGACCAACATAAAATACACCAATATAATTACACGAAAGTATAATTTGGTCAGACTAGATAATAAACACTTCTTGTCATAATAAAAAGCATGGTTTAATCATGTTTGTAAATTGCGTTCACAGTCATTGGTTAACAATTTGTAACGGCTGTCTTTAGCGATGAGAAAGACTCCCAAATTTTCATGACGAAAACCATATTAAATGTTACGGCCCCTGTAGAGTGCTCAAGAATAAGTAGTTTTCAAGAAGGTCAAAAAGGTTTATAAAATTTTCATTATTTATAATTCCCCCTTGACGATTTAAAAATATATAAAGTGAATTTTAAATTGTAATTCTATTAAATATTTTTTACGCAATTTACCTTAAAGCAAAGTATTCATCTAAAATAAAAACTAGTCTATTGAAAAGTAAGCTTTTTATATGACAAAGAGACACATCAAACAAAAGAGTTTCGTTGTTAAATTGATTGATTTTGTTATAGAGCAATACATTTTGCTAAGCATATAACAAAAGAATTTTGTAATAACACTGGTTGAAGCTACAATGAAATTGCCTGCAATGTAGATACTTTTAATAAATGTGACGTGTTTCCACGATCAACAATCAGTAAAATTTAACATGAATTCTCATGACAAATCTGTCACACCCTGCTGCTGTCAATCAAATGTATAATTGTGACACTCGTGCAGCAGCATTCATCAGTGTAGGAGGTCACTACGAAACGTGACAATACTCTTTGTCATAAATATCACATCAACAACTATAACATATATGGGAAATGGAAATTAAGTTTGCCGAATAATGTTCAAAGAAAAGAATATGCATCTATAGCACGTACAGTGGCGTATCAGAAAGTTAAGTGATAAAGTAATTCTTGGAGAGAGAGGGGAGAAAAAATAGAGACCTACTCAAAACACAAGTATTTACCACAACCAGAAAGAGGGGGGGGGAGGGTAGAGAAGCGTAACCAAAGTACCTCGTGGCCACTTTTAAATAATTATAGAAGAAATGCAAAGACATTTTTGGCAATTAATTCATCCTGATTGGCCGTTCATTTTTCATGCATCAAAAAAAGGGACGAAAACGTAGTAATTATGGCAAAATAAAATAAATATAAAGTATAATATATGATATTATAATGTTCTTAATAATGTATATAATTATGTCTTATTATAGTACTTGAACTACATGCTATATACAGTTATTCATGATTTTTCTATCCGTTAATTATTATTTTCCTAGTGCTTACTCTTGTTTTGTATATCTGTTAACAGGACTTAAGCATTAAAAAATCAACTCATATTAAATATTTTTAAAAGTATTTTTGTGTTAAACAATTTTGATATTATTTGTTGATTTTTTTTAACAGAAATTGACAATTTAGTAATTACTCAAAATAGATTTTTCATTTTTTGTTGACATATTGATGCTAAGCTATTACGAAGTACATTTTCAACCATAAAAGGTTTCTAATTATTAATATGGAAATAGATCTACCGGCCCCATAATTTACAATATTCATATAATTTTGCATTATTAGAATAATTATAGCACTTTTCTTTTTGTGCATATGACCTAGCAGATTTGTAATATTACAGATAATTACATAAAAATTAATTGATTTATAACGTCTTTAATGTATTTCTTTGTTACATTTTTTTGTTTGTTTTTTTATTGTTGTTCTTATTATGTTTTAAATATAGGGAAATTTTGTTAGTTATAAAAAATACAAAAAAAAATGGGATATTTATGTAAAAGCTATCCATCTGGCCGTTGGTTATACTAAAGTACCATAACGTGAATAGAATATAAAAATCACAGAAGAAAGAAGGGAGAGGAGGGAGGGGGGTATTGGTGGTGGTAGTTGTAGGAGCTACTATAGGTTTAAGATAGGGTTATGTGGGGTTTGTAGAAGGATTGGTGTGTGTGAGGATGAAGGAGGGGGGGGGGGAGAAAGAGAGTAAAAAATAAGGTAGTATGAGAGTTTGACCTTTTTATCGTTTTTAACTTTTCCCTTCTGTCCACACACTGAGCTATATATAGCTTGCATTATACGTATACACGTATATAGTATTAGACAAACCTTTGCAACCAAGAGTTACCTCTATAAAAAATACCACATCATAAGTATATCTCTTTAACATATATCCTAAATTATTATTTTTTATGAACATAATAAATCTTAAATAATATTCACAAGCTTTTGTATATAATTTACATATAATCCATTATCCTATTAGCTTATACCTACTTATGCTTGTTAAAAGCATTTGTTCACCTGTTGTTAACGTATATGTATATAGTGTCAGTTACTTGGGGGAGCATGTTTCTCTTATCTGATACGACCTTATAGATATATATATATATATATATGCAACCACCATCACTTTTATATACACTCAGCTAGAGTAGTAGGACACCTCAAGAGGCCAACCAACTCTATGTGCTAACATAGGCAATTTTAAATCCCCCCCTCTCTCTCTCTCTCTCTCTCTCTCTCTCTCTCTCTCTCTCTCTCTCTCTCTCTCTCTCTCTCTCTCTCTCTCTCTCTTCGTTCACCCTTTCTTTACCCATAAGCATGTCAACCAATACTCTCCTTTCTATAATATATGCTGCCTTTATTGAAAACGCTGACAAAATACTGCCTATGTACACAAACATCACACACTATGTTATATTATATAATATTATATATAGCTTATGCAGTAGCTATATATTATAAACTTGTTATAAATGCATAATCCTCTCTTCAATTTTTCATGTCTTGCATTAATAAAACATAAAATATTTTTTTTTATATTTTGTAAAGTAGTACTAATTAATGCAATTTTTGAAAAGCTAATTGAAATAAATTACTTAAACATCATATATATATGTAATAAGTATTTATACTTTATAAAATTTGTTAAAAATTAAATCTTATATATTTAACCTTTTATTTTTCAGTGTATTTTATTAAAAAAATATTAATCAATATATTGTTAAATGAAGATTTATTATACAAGTTTGTCTGCTACGAGTAATGTTATTTAAGTATTAAGTGCAAAATGTCTATAAAGCTTGTATATAACGATACAAATGGGCAATTACTCTCTTTAGATATAACGTAACAGTTGTTAAGCGTTTAAATAAAAAATGTATTATATACAATATACATGTATATGCATTTTTATTATCTTTTCTATGTATTATATTGTATGGTATGCAAATAATTTAAACATTTAGAAAGGCATCTGGTATAAAGATTTACTTTCTACCATAAGCCTTTATGTACATAATTCAAATATATATGTGGACATTGTAGTAATAGCAAGCAATACTCGTAAGTTTGTTTGAATGTAAAGTCGATAGGTTGCGCTGTTGTTGCTGCTACTGCAACACCAGCTAGCATACACAGGCAACAATAGCAGTGACTCTGGTAGCAGCTCTCGCAGTTTTGAGGGAGGCAATATTGAAGAGAGAGAGGGTGGCGAATGATATCAGCCCCCTTATATTTACTATCGTAATATCCGGTCAACACAAAACTCACAGAGCAATATTGAAGTCAAAGTTAGTATCAAAACCAAGAACTATTTTATTATTTTACTATGTTATTTTTTTATATATATTATAATAAATTTTATTTTAAAAAAGGAAAATATTGTTACTTTACTTTCTTTTCGTTCCCTCACATAGTTGTCAGAATATGTGGCACCCTAAAAGGTTCCAAACCATCCACTTTCTAAACTTTATATCTGGACGTGGTGAATTTTAAATTTTTTGGCACAGCAATACCAATTTGTTATAACATAAATCTTTTTTTCTCTCTCTCTCTTCCTGTATACATTGACGTTCGATCTGTTAGCTGCCTCAAAATGTTGACTTAAATATCGTACTTTTTGAAACTTATAACCAATGCCTTTTCTACATAAGTCCTATAGTATATACAAATCCCTACCCTTTCCCTCTATTTCCTCCCACTTTGCCAAAGTTTTCAACAAAAATGTTGATATGGGGGATACAAAAGTTTTTTTTTATATCAAAATACAAACATTTTTTTTTTGTGCATAGAAATTGATACATTCTTTGTGTGTATAAATCTTTAACGTAAGTACTCAATGTTGTATTTTTTTTTTAATAATGGTAATAAACATAAAATTCTAGTAAAAATCTTATCAAAATGAAAACATAAACATACCATCAACATAGCTCTCAAAAACATTTTTTTATTATTATTTGCTGTACGATTCTTCCATTTTCACGTTTCAGTTGAATAAATAATAAGAAATAAAAAATCTCGAGTTTTGATAATAAATGTTTTAGTACCCTCACTACCCTCTGTGTTTATAGAGCTTAACGAGGATGCTAAAACGTGTTTGTTATTCGGATAGTGATAACAAAATTAATTAAAAATATTATTTGTATTTTAATAAAATGGCAAACACTTAGCGACAATGTTAATAGGGATAACAATGAAATTATTGTTTTAAACATTATTAATTCTGTGGATAAATATTAATCAATTATCTATATAGATAGAGTTACAAAGTTATTCGAATCGAGGAGTTGAGAGAGTTTGTCACCATCCAAAAGTATCAAAAACTCATAATAATTCTTTCCTTCCCACCGTTTTTAAATCTCTCCCCCTGAATAATTTTCAGGGTACTCACTGATTTAAATGTAATTGTAAGGTAATTTGTGTAGCAATACAACTAGTGTGAGAACTCAAAGTTCTGCACTAACAACCTTCTTAGGGTTTTATGAGGAGAGTTTACGCTACATGAGAATTAACTTTAAATAATATATAATTTAGCTTAAGAGAGAAGACGTTATTTACTACCTGAGCTCACTTGAGTAAACTATTTTCCGGGTATTAAAATCACAACTTAGCAGATGTTTTTACTGATAAAACAATAAGTAGGGCATTTCTTACAATTTGTAAAATTTTTATGAAGCTAAAAATCAATAAAATGAAAAATGTTAAATTTAACATATTATATTTATATAATAAAAAAAAAATTCACAGCTCTTTTCTGTGATTATCGTCATAAATACCCTCGAATTATCGTTAGTCTCATAGTCAGTTGAAATTTGTTATTTATTTTATCAATATCTTCGGTTTTAAAGGGATTGTCTGAACATACGTAAAAAAGAGTTGTAAATGGCAAACCACCATTGTAGCAAAAATATTGGTTATATTAATGTCTTATTATTTAATGATATGAGAAAATGTCTACAAATAGGTGACTATAGTCTAAAATAGCTGCCAATAAATTGCAAACAATTTATGTGTTATCACGTTATCACTAATTGTGTATAGTTCGAAACTCACATGGTCTTTGTACCGAAAGAAAGAGAGCCACGTTAGAAAAATCATAATTCAATAAACTTGATAAAATGGGAGTTGCATAACCCATAAGGCGACTTCAATGTTTCAAACAGCTAATACGAAGACATTACAAAAAACAAAACGCACAGAATTATATTACTACTGTGTGTAATTATTATATGCTCACTTGAATGGCATGTCCAGAAAATTCTTGAGGGAAAAAGGGACATATCATTCAGGGAAAGGGTGCCATAAATAGCATTTTTTTCTTATATCGTATTTTTTTCAGAGGGGGGGGGGGGTAAAACCCCTTCTGACTATACCACTGCTTCTGTTGCCTCATGGCAGAACGAAAGATAAATACCAAGAATATTTTTGATAAATTTGACACATCAATCCTTTCAATACTTTACTAGTATTACATTTTTAAATCAATTGTATGAAATACAATTTGAAATCATTTGAAACACATCATTCTAAGTTGACATTTAAAACAGTTTTTTTTTAATCTGAAATTTATTACTCTATCATTAAAAATAACAATCTTATTACATTAAAAAAAAAATACAATTTTGTGTGTAAATAATTTTTTTAACAAACCATGAAGATCATTGTATGTACTTTGGATTAGGTTTGAAAATATTAAGCTGCTCACACACACAATAGGCTTGGTTGCAAGTCATAAAAGCTTGGTAGTGGACGTTGGCCATTATTATTACTACCAAGAATTGAGCTGCTTACGTACCGGTGTGTCCTCGTGTTGGTGACACAAAAATAAAGTAGGGGTGGACACGCATGGGGAAAAGGGGCGTGCCCAAATTACCACTGTTATTCATGTCGGTGGTGCAGGGACCGACAAGCAGCCCTCCTGGTGACCACAAGCTATTGAGATGATGGGGGGGAAGAGGACCCCATTTTATTACCAGGCCTGATTATAACGACCTACAATATCTCTTATCGTTAAGCTTAACTCTGATGAAAAATAAAAGAAAGAAAAGAAAATTGGTTATCGAAGAAAATTGTATTATCTGAATTTATAATACTATGAATATAATAAATTATACCATTTTTCATTTTACAAAATTTACATTTTTTTTAAACCAAGAGTTAAGCCATTTCCTTTTTTTTTTTACTGCCTAAATAGATTCGCCTAAATTCGTCATTAAATTAATTACTAACAGTAATAATTAACCATTATTGGTATTTAAAATAATAGGATTAATTTTTTAAAATTGTAAATATAATATGCAATAATTATAATACGAAATAGGATTAAGTTTTGTATTTTGTAATTATTATTTAGGATATTATAACAGTATACTGTATGAATCAAATAACCACATTAAATGAAATTTAATAATAATGTTATAATAATTGCTCAAATCATAACCATTATAAATTAATAATATTATATAGTGTATATTAATTTATAATATATTTATACAACATATAATATTAGTAACTATAATAATATCTTGTGGAAGAATATTTACAAGTACTTTCCTCTCTGATACCACAAAGTAATTAGATCTTGCTGTTTGTTTATTTATTATAGCTTCTAGCTGTTATCCTTTTACTGATGTTGATGTGTATATATCGGTTTATAGTATTAGACAGTAGCATCAAAGAACCTTCTTGTATTATATATAGGAAGGTAATATTACCTACCGTCAGCCATCACTGCTGTTGATTCTATATACTGTATATTATGTTGTTGATGTGATGCATGCGTCGTTGCTGATACGGGAAGTGGTAGTGTGAGAAGGACGTACCAACCATCATGTTACCAACCCTGAGTAAGAGGGTGGTGCCAACATAACACGAGTGGAGGAGCCTCGGGGATAAA
This sequence comes from Siphlonurus alternatus, assembly GCA_949825025.1. Lineage (NCBI taxonomy): Eukaryota > Metazoa > Arthropoda > Insecta > Ephemeroptera > Siphlonuridae > Siphlonurus > Siphlonurus alternatus. The sequence goes on along the minus strand of OX463778.1, from coordinate 40,931,329 downwards.
AACGATTGCTGCCAAGCAAGTATATAAGCAAAGAAGAAGAAGGATACATATAGAGTTTAAAGCGAGCGAGAGAGATAGAGAGAGAGAGAGAGAGAGAGAGAGAAGCATTTTCCAAATCGATATTATATATCTGCATACTCTCTCTTCTCTTTTCTTCTGACCATCATACCCCTCTTATCACATCAATATTTGAGTGAAGAAAGCAGCGTGTTGTGTCTTGGGGATCTAAATCGTAAGACGAAGATAGAAAACGGACGATACGCATGACTAAAAATATAAAAAAGAAATGAAAAAAAGTAGCGAGATAAAAAAAATTATTTTCATTTTTTTTTATCCAAATTCAATATATTTTTATATTAAACTGTTTCGCCACATTTATAAATATTTAATCAAGAATCAATATTTCAATATAATTTAATTATATATTTAAACAAGTAAAATATTATTTTGTATAGAGATTTCAGCTTCAATATTGTATTATAATCTATTCTGATTTAAAGATTTTATTTTGAAATAATATAATATAATTTGAATAAAACATAATAAAAAGTAGTAATATAGATTTTTGTTATTGAGGAACGAATTACAATATATATATGTACTATTGATAAAGGATATTACAATAAATTTAACTATTCTCCCGCTTTGTTTATTTTAACTGAGAGTCATTGAAATAAGTATTACCACATCATCATTTGTTACGTGCTAATCTTTGTAGTTACTGTTACTATAAATGTGGTGTAAATAAATACTCTCTTTGATGCATTGTGGTTTATACATTCAGGTCAAACAAGTTGCATAATCTAAAGGGACTATGTATATAGTGTGTATTGACTAGACCGTTGATCATCATTGTGTGTAATGTTATATATATAACAAAATGAATATATATATCGTTCAAAGCTGAAGGGAATCACGTAACAATAAAATCACTGTATATATATATTCGCCTTTGTCATAGCCCTTATACGCTATCTTTTATCACGTATAACAAAAGCTATTTTACTATATTATAACAATAAAACACTATAATTATTGTTATTCAATATGAAAACTGATTTTTTTTATACAAAATTTTAAAATATTTTTAGGTTAGTGATTTAATGTTTTGATAATATTACTTTACAAGAATGATATTAATAATATTTTAACTGAAAAAAAAATCATATTATACAAAAAAATATTATGAAGAAGACTACCATTGAATATTACTATCTCTTTACTACTAGTGTGTGAGTTTTGTGGCATAAACAGCACTTTCGCACGAGATGGAGTGTGGTTGGTGGTTCCTTGCAAGGATCGTTGAAATTCTTTTGCAGACTCTCAGCCGAGATAAAGAGTATAAAGAAAGAGAGACGCAATCCCTTGCTTCCACTCTTGCACTAGTTGCGTGACGTCATAGGAGAAACCATCACACTCACTCGTCTTATGGTCCACGCATTGTTGCTAGAAAAGGGTGGCAAGAAGAGAGAAAGAAAGAGTGGGAGTTTTACAGCTTGTGACCATAAACAAGGCGATAGGACTGCAGACGGATGGCTCGTAGCAAAGGCTTTACACTGAGATGTGCAGAAACAACGAAAAGGAGATAAAACAATACAATGACGAATTGCGAAAAATAAACAAAATAGAAACAGCAAAGATATCTTGTAAAAATGTATTTGAATATATAAAAAAACTTTATTCTTATGACAGCAATCAGATGTGAAGCAGACGTTTATATATATTTTAAATTCGTTTGAATTCAACGCCAGCTTCTTAAATCTAAGAAGTCTAATTGAATTTCTAGGCATCAGTTTCATTAAATAAATTATAATTAAATGCAAATTATATCGAATTGCTTCGGACTCAAAATAGTTAAAAAAATATATATATACGAGTATGAATTTGAAAAGCTGTTATCACCTCGCTTTGCCAAAGTTCCTCCTATCAACAACGCACGCCCACTCGCTTGCTGCTTATGTTAAATTTTATTGTGACATCAAGAGATAGAGATACCGAGCTAATAGGTGGACGTTAATAATTATTGAGAAGGAGATCAACAGTAAAGTGGTGACTACAATACATCTATTGTTGCTCTATTTCTCTTAATAAATCAGCTGTGCAGCAAATACTATAATAAATCAAGTATTCACATACATAAATATTAATACAATTTATAGTAAAAATTTACAATAAATATAAATAACAAACTAGAAATTTTTAAAGCACATGATTATATATTAGATTATTTTTATTATATCCATTTTATATACCGATTTTAAATTTAAGTATATATTTATCAAAGAACCATTGGTTTTCTATAGAGAGAAAATGCAGTATAGAATTGTCGTAGATTCTATCTTGCTAGCATTTTCTGTATCATATAATATATCATATGAAATATATAGTATACATATAGGCCTACAACTACTATTATCGATTATCTATCGCTAACGCATGCGAGTGCGTTCGACCAAAAAGTTCAACCCTCATAGTCTCTCTCTCTCTCTCTCTTCGAGCTGTATGCTGCTACTTCAACCCTTCTATTTCCTTGTGCAGAATTTTTCCTCACTACCCCGAGCAGGCAGGGTAAATCTCTCCTCCCCCTCTTTATCCCTCCCGGCCTTTAGCATTTTGCGCGGCCTATGCGCGGGATAGAAGTATCGGTTCCTCGCGAACTCTCCTCCTCAACCGTTCAGACGTCAAAACTTGAAATGACGGACTATTTTTTATTTGTGCCTTCCATACTCTCTCTCTCTCTCTCTCTCTCTCTCTCTCTCTCTCTCTCTCTCTCTCTCTCTCTCTCTCTCTCTCTCTCTCTCTCTCTCTCCACCCTCATTTTCCCAATCTCCTGCTGCGTTGCAGTCATCCAGCAAAACGCTACAGTTGAAAAATTGATCCTTACTTTCAACCAGGCTTTTCTGCTGGTATGGAAATTGGAAGCAATATAAGAAAATCTGTACAATACATTGCAAAATTATATGTAATATCTGCAGTATAAGAAAGTATATGATAGGGTGAAAAATAACAAGAACTCAATTATTGTATGTATTTTGTACATAAGAAACTACAATTTAAAAATAACTGAAGTTTTACGATGAATTGAAATCCTTGTACTTCTTTTGTAAAATCAGATTTTATTACAAATGACCTCAATTGTTGTTTCATTCGTTTTACTGTACTGTACTGACTAGTATCGAATTAGTTTCAAGCGATTGGAGATTGCTTTGCTCAGCTCGCTTTATTGATATTACATTTTCTTACAAATTGTATGAAATTGCTAATATCTTAGTACAAATTAAATTAGAAAAATTTAAATTGTTTTAATAATTTTTCATTTCTAATGAAGTAAGTTTACATTCATGATATGAAAAAACATATATGCATGTATAAATAAATAATTTTAGAAACATACATGATATATTAATACATAATAATGTTGCTGTGAATGCGGTTTAGTAGAATAAAAAATACAAATCTTTTTCTCATGCAATTGTCTTCAAATTTCTAAAGGATACATTATTTTATCTTGTTAAAAATTTAGACTTCATCATTCGTCCATGTATTTTCAAAATTTGAACTTCATTATTTAATCGGAGAATAGTTCTGTTTGCTATTTTTTTGGTTAATTGCTAATGAAAACACCACGAGTTGACACACAGAAATTTTTAATAATTATATTTTGATTTTTATTTTAAGTCAGAGTTTTAAAAATGTTATACGTATACTTTAAGCATCGTAATAAGATATTTATGCATTATTTATCGCTTACTTAAAACATCACCATATGAATAATGATATAACCTTAATTTATGTATTTATTAAGATGTATAACTTGCATAATAGCACAATTAACTTCGTACCCTTTATATGCGCATAATTAAAATAATACATTAAGTAAATAAATTTAAACCGTATCAGCTTTCATCTTGAGTTTCTTAAAAGGGCATGCAACTTCTTAAACACAATGCATTTTATGCACTTGAATTAAATTAATTAATATACAATAAAAACACATGTATAATTTTTTCAAGCACAAACGAGGTAATGCAAATTTTAATGCGGAAAACATTATTAAAAGTTTTCACAGTTTTTAAAATCAAGCGATAATTTTATAAATGTAGCATTATAGAAAACTTCAACTGATGTCATGTCACCTGAACTTACACGTTCCATATCTTTCGCTAAAATAACAGTCACCTATAAATGAAATTAGTGCGTCAATTTTTTTTTAAAGATTTGCAAAGAAAATCACTAACGTAAACATAAAAAAACACGCAATTTTGTCATTGTTGTCATTGCATAAAATCTGGTTGTCATTTTGTTTGGTGTCATATAACTATTGAGTGGATTTACTGGTTTATTGCTGTTCAATATACAATACATTATCAACGATAATGAATTTATGTGTCAGTGAAACAATATCAATTACTTTACTAATTATGACGTATATAAATTTACTAAATAATATTTCGTAACTTATTTTAGCATTGCCATAAAAATTATATAAGCTATCAAATTGCTTTTTATTTTACACAAAAGATTAAAAAATATAAAACAAGATAAAATTAATATCCTCTAACTCATACTATGAGAATATTTCCATATTAATTTTTACAGTTCAGTTCAAATTACGCTTGAAGTCATAAAAAATTTAATCCTGTTATAACTTTTAATCCTGTTAAAAAATAATAATAACAAACTTAAAACTGTAATAGTAATTTACAATTATATAATAATAAGAAAATATTGATCTTGAAGAAATATATATATATTTTTTTAAAAACTTTTCGTCATTTATATTGTTACGTTATTATATTGTTACGTTATAAAGAGTTTTGAAAGTAATAGTCAGTAAAAGACAAGAACAACTAAACTACGTTTTCTTTTTTGTTCTCTTGAGGAAAATAATGCAATATTGGTGGTCACAAATCGTAAGCACTCGATTGGTTGCCCACTCACCCCCAGCAACCCTCCTTATCTATCGTTTTGCACAGATCGCTACTACTACTCTACACCCCCAATGTTATGGTGCTATAAACATTGGGGTTGGATTGGTGCTAGCTACCAATCCTGGCATGTTTTTTTTTTCCTTGACCTGTGCTCCTGTCATCTGGACCAGTTTGTCTTCTTCTATAGAACAAATTGCTACTTTGAAAAGCTTTTTTTTTAAGAAACAACCTCACAGTGGGAAAGAGAGAGACCAATAGGTGACAAAAGGAAAGAATGTAGACAATATAGTAGGCGAAAAGAGAGAATGCTACAAAGTTATATCAAAAGTTTGTCTTTGTGTCATATTCGAATGTCACATATAATATTTACGGTTAACTTGAACAACCAACACTTGTAAACGTGATTGCTTTTTTTTGTAAAAGAAACATAACTATATTTTTTTTTTCTCAGTTACTTTATTGACCTACTTGAGGTGTCATGTTATATAACCTATAACTTGCTTATTCTTAATATATTCTTATACTTTTCAATATAAAATTTTTAGAAATTTATTTCTTTACTTTTAAACATTATATATATTTTTTTAACTGACAAGTAAAAAGCTAACATGAAATTTCACTAAAAAATATATTTTGTTACTGTTGCACTTGTCTAAATGTTACATTGTATAACATGACGTAAAACATCTTTTTAAATGTTTTATTTTATGAAATATTTAATTTGTTTTTATTTTTTTCCCCTTGATAACAAACAATACGTGTATGGCAGTCTCAATTTAATCAAATATTGCTCTCCGCACACATAACGTGCGTTCTACAAATGCAACGTGAAAAAAAAAAAAAAAAAACTCTAAAAAGGCAGTGGCTAGAATTACAAGTAGGCCTATATAAAAAAAGGTGTGCTTGTTTGCTTTTTTTGTACTAGAAAGAATTATATTGTTTTCAAAATAATATTTGATAATGAAATAAAAATTAGATCAAATTAAGTTATCTTTGTTAAATTTTAAAACAAATTTGTTTTACTAATTAAATTATTTAATTAAAATACAAACAATACAAACATACTATGCGTATCAAATTTTTTCACTCTATATTATATATTATGAAATATTTGTATATTATACCATTTTAAGGCTATTTTTTAGTATGATTCTAAAATACCATGTTTATATTGTAGTTCATGCTTTTAGTTTTTCAATGAAAAAAATATATGTAACGAACGACTCATTTTTCTAATAGTACTTAAGCAATTAGCTTTGTGTCCTGGTAAAGTTTAAGTGCTGCGGTTTTTAGAGGTAGTCGTAGCCGCATAGTCACTACCACCACCACCACCCATGTGTGTGTGTGTCGAGGAGTATGAAGAGACATTTATCATGTACTGTGGCGAGGCAAAAGAGAGAAGAGGGGAGGTATACTACGTAGGAGAGATGAGTTGGGGTTGCTCGTTCGTTGGTGGCTCGGCATTTTAATCGCTTTAGCAGCCTCAGCATCAGCGGTCAGCTAGATTTCATTCCGGTCGGGTCCGTCTCACCACTCATTACCTCGCCACCCCCGCACCATCTCTAGATCAAGCCATGGCGTCATCCACATCACTGAGGAGGCTCCCTTGCACTGACAAACTCTATTTCACCTCATTTTTGGTGTCTATCACTAAAGTAAAAACTTCACTCACTTTTAACGCTTACATCATTATGTAGCTGACTAAGGGATTATAGTTTATATAATGGTATTTAATATAACACATTGAAAATCAACTCATAAGAATATTTTTATCTCTTCTAAATTTACTTTTGCTGCAAAAAGTTATGTAAATAAAAAAAATGCAAAAAGAAACAAAAATAATTAATTAATTTTTAGAAGTAAAAAAACAATTTATGATTTTATTATCTTTTTTTGTATGTGTTAAAAAGTCCTGTGTGTCTTTTGTGTTTTACATAACAATGGTGGTAGTATAAAATATAGGACGCATTGTGAACCTAAAATGTTTTAAATTGTTTCCTTTTGAAGAAATAAATATTACTGCCATAATTTTATTTCAATACAGAAGTTTTACAGAGTTGTTGTTATAGCACCGGTGAAGCAAAAGTTTCATCGATAATGCCTTTAGGGGAGGAAACAGAGGAGAGAATGGGAGGAAAAAGAAAGAGACTTTCCAAGCTAAGAGCACTTTCTAATTACACGCTAATTAGAAGTTGAAATGGAATTGAAAAATTTAATGCTTCACATTTATTTTTTAAGTGAATATTTTATTCGTTCAGTTAATATTATTTTTTTGTTTCTTTTTTTCTACGGTGAATGAATTTTAAATAGCTCTCACTTTTTTAACACAATGTTTATTGCCCTCTTTTATAATTTTTTCTGTTTCAAAAAGCAAAAAAGCAAAAAAAAAAAATATAGAATATAAAATTATAAACCTTAAAAAATATAATTACTTCTTAGATGAATAATTTTTACCTACAAACAAAGGGCGAAATTTTAACAATACTAGCCATTCAGTACTCGGTTTACAGACTCGTTGAATTGAAAAGGGGACATTTTCTCATGAAATATAATTATCACTGTTTTATGTAAAACGGACACTATTTTGCAGTACAGAGGTTGCACCGTTTTATCACATAAAAAATGTACATTTTCTGTGGTGCTGTGCTATATTATATATCATCTGTTCACACTTTAACAAAAATAATAATTTGAAAATTTGTTACTTTATAAATTTAATGATATATTTTAAAGAAGTTGTAGGCTAACTTTCTTTTATACAAAAAAATCTTCTAATATACTGTATGACATAAAGAAGGAAAGGGAAATTTAGAGATCGGAACAAATATTTACTTCTATTTTAATAGTGTATATGGCCATGGTTTAAAAATATCATGATGGGTGTGATTCAAGAAGGGATTTATTCAAATTTCTCACTAACCACGTTTAGTGTCATTGAATTAGGCTGGCGCTAACCATGGTTAGTGTCATTGAATTAGGCTGGCGCTAACCACGGTTAATGAGAAAGCTGGATAACTCTCTGGATAAGTATAGTTCGTGAATCGACTCGAATATTTGCCAAATTAAATATTTTTTCTCTCAGCTAGTATATAATAGTAGCTATTTCTATTCCATTTCTTTTTAAAGTAAAGTTTCACCTGAATGTTGTTGTGTACACCTTAATTGGGACAGAAAAAAATTCAACCCTGAATGATCTACTTGAGCTACAGCTTCAAGAGACTTGGACAAAGAGATGGAAATTTAATTATAATATAGGGGAAGGTAATTAAGGTACTGTACTCGTTTTAGCAATAAAAAAAAATCAATTTACCCCATACACTATAATTGTGACAACGCTGTTGAACAGAGTAGTGGTGTTATCTAGAGGTGTACTTGAGAATTGCTATTAATCAATGTATCTGATGTTCATTGTGTGGTCTCCAGCTTCCTATAAAACAAAACAAGATACACTGGAAAAAATTCAAAGAAAATTTATTAAAAGTATAATGTGTCAAAAAGACCAGATCAACTATAGTAAACAAAATTATCCTGAATTGTGCAAAAAATATGCAATAACAACACTTAAATACAGACGCGATATGAGCGATATCTTTTTTTTTAAGAAGTTAATCAATGGAAAATTAGACTGTCCTGAAATTCTAGCTGAGCTCAGTCTAAATGTACCAGCGAGACAAAACAGATCATCTCATCTTTTCTAAATACCAAACCCAAGAATTGATATTGATAAATATTCTTTTATTTTCAGAGTTCAATCATTTTGCAATGAACTGTACAGTAAATACGAGCTTGACATTTTCCATCAACCTTCGCAAAAAATTGCAAGGATATGTAAATAATTCAAATGCATGTTTAATTATGTAATATAAATATAATGTATTATATGTTACCAAGATTTTAGTTATATAATAATTTTTGTACGTGTGTATTTGAACTAAGAATTTGTATGAACTATTGTATTCTTTATAATCGGATTACCTAACCTGTAGTCTGTTTTCTGAATAAATATAATAAATAAATAAATAATAATTTCCCCATATCACAAAAACAACTAAATATTCATAAAACGTGATCCTTAGTCAGTGGTACAAATAATGCAGTCAAATGCCTCAGTCTACATCTGCAAATTATACAGAGTATAAATGGAAGCCCACAGCAAAATTCGGACAATGTTAAAAAAAAGTGCCCATTTTTTAATGAACATACTTGTATATATGCAATAGAATTAACTATACAGATATACCTATACCGTTGTTTATTTACACAACGTTATAAATTAGAATAAACCCAAATTGTATGGGCGTATTATTAAACAAGTTTTGTTTTCATATTTCTCTCTCTCTCTCTCTCTCTCTCTCTCTCTCTCTCTCTCTCTCTCTCTCTCTCTCTCTCTCTCTCTCTCTCTCTCTCTGATGCGAAGTACATTAAAAACGTAAAATAATTTTGTGCGTGTTTGTGTTAACCAAAATAAAATAATTTTCTTGTTTATTTTTTATTATAAAGTATAAATATTTGAATATTACGTATATATAATATATATATATATATATATATATATATATATTGTATAAAACGTATTTTTTATAAATGGTGTGATTGTAATTAATATATAGACTGAAAAATTATATTTTCAAATTGAGACGAATGAAACCATCAAATTTTTTACATCTATACATTAAATAAAGCCTACGATACAATTTTTCTGATTATGTAAACAATTTTTCCTTGCAAGAAAATTTCCTCTCAATACAAATAAATGGATTTTAAATTTTCTTGAAATGAAAAATTGTATCGTGTAATACAGGCTTAATATATTAAAAAGAAATATGAAAGTTTAAATTGTAATGTTCTTAATTGTTACTTTTAAAAGTAAAATTATGTATAAAATAATATATATATTTTTTTTTAAAGTTGGTCTGAAAATTTTAAAAGTTGATTATTGTGACGATGTTAATAATTGTAATAGAATTCTTTCAAGAAATAAGGAAATAACTATTTTGTAATAGTACTTTTCAGCACCCCGCGCAACATAAAGTATTCAAACTCATACGAAACATCGTAATTTGCTTGGACTTGTAAGGAAAATATATTGTTATATTTATTAAAATTTTACATTCGTTTTGTTTTCAATGTTTTCATAATGCTTTTTTTACACTATTATAATAATAAGTATAATAACAGTATAAATATGTATTTCAAGTTTTTAATAAAAAGAAATAATTTATGATAATTAATATTCTACGTAATTAACTATTACTCAATATGTACATTAGGAAGGTTAAATACATATATCTGCATATTTTTACCACCCTAAACATATATAATTTTCTAATGTAATATATTATCTCTTTGAATTAAATGCCTAGCAGGCAAGCAAATGAATTTTTAATTGCCTTATTTTACCTGAATCATAGTGGCAGGAATACTAATAGTAGCAGATGTATCAGGCAAAGTACCAACCATCGAGCTTTCCAATACTTTACAACGATCAATATCAAAAGCAATGTAGCAGTGGTAAGCAGTCTCGCTTTTTTTTTCTACCTTGCGTTGAGTAGCTCTCATTTGAATATATTTATGTTTTTTGTTTTTTTTTACATTTTACTCTCATCAAAAGCAATCATGATGATGTCGGTTTGAATATAACACAGATCAATACAGTATGTTCTGTTGCATGAGTTACATTCGTATATACATGACGTGAATATGCACATATCAAGTTTTTTGTTTTGTTTAATACTTAACATTATATTATTATACATTCATGAATATTGAAGATACAAGTGATGCAACATAGACATTACACTGATACATACGGTAATATTATTTCATAGAAACTTGCACATAAATTTGCATGTAAATCAAGTATACAAGGCTATACAATTTTTCAATGAAAAAGATTATCTTCATTTTATATATTCACTTTTTTTTTCATAATTTTTCTAAATATGTAAATGATATTTTCAAGTTATGAATATTATTATTTTTATTTTATAATGAATATATTTTGTTATTGATAAGGTTGTTAAAGTGCATTAAACACACACAATAATAGTGAAACCAACATGAAATTGAGGTCAAAAAGGAACAACTAAGGTTATATATATAATTAAGTTTCCGGATTCATCCTCCCCTTTCTCTCAGCAGGCTTGTCTCAAAATCATTCTAATTCCCTCCCTCTTTCCACACAGTGTCAACTTAATCACGATTTATTCTCTCAACCCTGCATGGAGTAGTCTCACCCCTACATGACGCAACCCTTCCTGTAAATTCAAATCTCCCCCAAAAAAACACCGCATTACCTCTTGGCTAAAATTCCTTCTGACATTGCCTTAATTAAATGTAAAAACAACTAAAGTAATCCTGTAAAAAAGGATAGTTTGTTTTTTGTGTGATTAATCCTCTTACTCTCAATAATGCACACACATGTCACACACACACACACAAAAACAGCAAATAAAATATATTTTTAAAGCATTTTTTCATGTATATAATAAATTATATATTTTTTCATTCTTTACAATTTTAAATTTATTATTAAAAAACTGAATACATTAAAAAAATTAACATAATTCTACATTACATTATTTTTTTAGCACTTATTATAATTTTATGTACCTGTAATAATTTCTAAAAATACAAAATATAATTTTGCTTGTTATGAAATTATTTCTACTAGCATGTATACTACTAATAACAATAGAAAATCGCAAAGTATTACTTCATCATCATATAACATAGTGTTTTACACATTCATATAATATATAGTAAGGTGAGCGAATGGGGAAGCGTGGTTGGGATTAATACATAAGATGATGATACCTTCATTTTGTGCCTGGAGAGATAGGTGGAAGACGTGGGGATGGATGAGGAAAAGAGAGAGGCTGGGAGGGGGAGGGGAGAGAGAGAGAAGACGCTCGCGGGACTGCGGGAACGGGCAACGAGGAAGCTCCAGGCAGAAGATATGGAAATAAACGTTGCCAGGATTCTTTCTCTCCAGAGACGTTTTTTCCTCTTAGCCTTCTCCCCCCACCCTCTGTGATATAACTCCTCTTGCCCCAGCTACTCGGCAACCAGAGCAGCATCCAACCGACAAGATTAACCGTAAATAAACACGCGGATCTGCAGGGAAAAAAAAGAGGGGGAAAAAAAAAGACAACGAGGAACGAGAAGGTTATAAAAACATAAGAAAATTGTAGTAGCAAACAACTTCTTGAGTACAAAAAAACACGAGCCTCTTACAACTCCCTTTATTATTATTCATAATATTTATTATTCTTTGTTTTTTAAATTATTATTACGATGATTTAATAATTTAAATAATCTTTACATGAAAATAAAATATGAAATATTTTCAATAATACAATTTACAATCATTTCATACATAGAAATTTGTTTCATTTGATGTTTAGTGTATTTTATTTTAACAAGAAAGTAACAAAACTGATTTTAAAAAGTCAATTAAAAAAAATTGAAGACTGCAAAATACAAGCCTTTTAATATTTTCATTATTGAACAATTTTTTATTGAATTTTTATCAAATTGACAAATGAAACAAATAATTTTGTCCTTTCCTGTAAATATTGATAAATTTAATGTCCTTTACCTTTTTACGTTGATGACTTCGTTGTAATTTAATATTTCACCTATCACTTTCAATCTGTTTGTTAAAATTAAAAAAAAATCATACATTTGACAGGTTTCTTTTGTTGAGCTGACAACACAATACAAATATTTTTATAACAAAATAACAGTTTTTTCGTATCAAGTATGCATGAAAATCTACTCAATGTTGCCACTCATGTGCCGTCCATGTTTGTACACGTACGTGTGTGTTCGTCACGTACCCTCAAAATCATAAATTTGAAATTGTTTAGAAAATTTATATTTTATTTACTGTATTAAATTTTAGATATTTATATTTAATGTTATCTATAATATTATATCAATAATTCCAATTGTCTCAGATGCTTATTAACACATTAAATTGTTGTTAAACAAATAATTACACTGACCGTTATATCCATTCAGGTTTTCATCGTGTTTGTAATATAACGTCTTCAGTCATTGGTAGCTGGTTTGTAACGAAGAAAGTCACTGGCCAACGTGAGACAAAATACTCTCAAGCAGTTCCGACGACAACGAATATGACGAAAATTATCTCGCCTGGTAGATTGGCAACTTGTTAAGCAGCAAAACAATGCAGGTTGCATAATGTATATGAGCTGCAAAGACAATGGTCGGCTTGACGAACAAATTGTCTAGCCCGGCCCATAATCTGCCTGTTTCAGAGGGCTTTTATTATTTTATTTTTAAATTTGAGATAGAAAGTATAAATATATATTATGTAAAAATGTGTAACTTTTTAATCAAGTAAAACATTTGATCTAAATATAAATTGAATTTTGTTAAAAATTTACATCATTTTATTCAAATATTATTTTACAACAAGTTGCTACTTGTAATTCTCACGGGTATTCTATAAATATAATGCAATGATGTGATAAGACTGACAAGAAAAATACTTGTCATATATATTATCTCATATACATAATATTTTTTTATATATATATAAAAAAAAAAAAAGAAAACGAAAAAAAAAACACTGTATTTTTCTCAAAAGCTGTGTGAGAATAAGAAAGAGGATCGAGTCAAGTGAAGTTGGTTGCTTGCTTTCTCATCGGTAATATTGCTGCGTTGTGCCACGAGCTTGGTTTTGTGTGTACACGATGACTTTTCTCAAGATAGAATAAAAAAGTGCAGCGCAAGGCGGTATTTATGGCTTGGAGGCTGAGCCAGGGTCAGGTCTTGCATACAAATCACCTGATCGCCTTTGGGGTTCAACGTAGATAGACCCAGCAATGTTTTCTCTCTCTCTCTCTCTCTCTCTCTCTCTCTCTCTCTCTCTCTCTCTCTCTCTCTCTCTCTCTCTCTCTCTCTCTCTCTCTCTCTCTCTCTCTCTCTCTCTCTCTCTCTCTCTCAGCATTAACCCTCTCGCTCAGAATTTTATTTTTCCTCAAGGCACTAGCAGCTAAAAAAAAAAAAAAAAAAAAGTAGAAAAGCAGGAAAAAATATTATATTAAGACATCTGCAATCATAATATTTTGACATCATTTTCTGGTATTCATTATAATGCCATGTTTGAATCACAAAGTAACAAACAAGAAATTTATTTCAGTCTTCAAATGTATAAACAATTTTAACTATAAACAAACAAAACATGTTTATTGCTTGAATTGATGCTCCTAAATATTTTTTAATTTTACTAACATTCATTTGAACATTACTTGTTTTAATTCAAAGTTTATAACGTATTGATTTTAAGAAAAAAATATTTTATTAATATTTATTTTGTGGTCGATATTTTTTTTTAACTGCAGACGAAGTTATTATATTGGCTAAAAATAAATATGCATATATATCTAAAAACCTAAAGATGTTTCTCTATTTATATAAATATACTTTTTAAATATATTTGTTCACTCACACAATTTCAATTGTATTAATAAAAAAGTCACTGCAGTAGTTAAATTTTTTTTTACTTACTTAAAATTGTTTCTAATTTAGTTTTTTTTTTTAAATTAAATGTAAATTTAGTTTATAAAACTTTTATTAAATCTCATTCAAATACATTTCTTTGCATTATTAATTACATAAGAGGGAAGAAAAAATTAATTACACTTAGAATTACATGACAATTTATGAGTAGATATTTATCAAAAAAGAGAAAACGTTTTGTAGAAGTAGCAAGAAGGTTGAAGCTTGGAGAACCGTTACAGCTTGCATGCAGATTTTAAAATGTATAATATTTCATAAAGAGTATGTCAGTTTCTTTGCACTTGAAAACTTTATGAGGTTGAATATCCGTATAAATGACATATATTCAACCACAAGATAAATGTTCTCTTAGTCTTAATCTTGTAGATATCTAGCATTTATGTCATACAAAAAGTAGCATACAAAATATAAACTTATTGTACTGTTAATTAATGTGCATGTTAATTGCTAAAAAAAATATTGCTTCAGAAAATTTCTAAAGTTTATTAATTATGTTTCTGCAAAGTCATTTGCTTAAGCAATGCACTCAGCATATTTTACAGAGTGAGGAGGGGGGGGGGGGGAGCGGGGGCATTTCAGTTTAGCAGGCTGGTGAAATATTCAAAATGCAAAATCTTAAAAGGGTTCAATTTTGTTTAAATATTCTTCAACTCATATTTTTAAAGTGTCTTAAAATTTATTATAGAAATTTAAAATTATTATGCAATATGTATTCATCGTAAACTTACTTGTAACATCACACAATGGTCTTAACTATTTTAATATTTTCATCGCTTCAATAACTTTGATAAAAAAACCGTTAATTGGGAGAGCGGTTAGAAAAAGCCAGAGCTCATATACCCTAGTGTACTATAGTGCCCGACAACCCTTAGGATGAAAGGAGTAAAGAGACTAAAGAAACCGGAGTAAGAGGTTATTAGGATAGGAAAGGAAGCGGCTGTGGCCTTGTGTAAGGTACTGTCCCGGTATTCACCTACATGGAAGTGACGATTCTTTTAGAAATCAAATTGTGTTTTTATAATAAATAGTAACATCGTTTGTTGGATAAAACGATCTTTGCATGCATCCTTGTATATGTTGAGACAGTGATGAAATGTTACTTTTAAAAAAAAAAAAAAAATGGTAATCGATAAGAGCTTTTGTGTTACGCGCGGATCGATTATTATCCGGAGGTAAACAATTATACCAGTCGAAGAGGATTTATCGCGTTAGACGCAGATTTTTTTGTTTTTTGTTATTATTTGTGAGTGTGGCGTGTTTGTGAGCTCGGGGGATGGAGAGGGAACCAGGTGGCACGCTCTTCTCCCAATTACCGCGGCCGTACAAGCAGCGTAGGCGAAGCCAGAGGCACAGAGACCGTGTAGGGGTACGGATATTTATCAATATAAAACATTTCACCCCACCATTTTCAGAGGTACAGAATCAAGCATGGAAATATACATCATCATGCAGTTACATACATAAATTACAAATATATAATTTACAAATATTGTTATGATTAAAGTTTAATCTTAATTTTTGTAATTTTAACTGAAAAATAAAATTTTATTTTATGTAAATTATTGATAAACTTATCATACAAAATAAAATAAAAACAATGACGGAAAAACACAACAAATATATTAAATTATATAAAAAAAAACACAATAGAAATATAAATATACATAATTGTAATCATATTTGTGGTAGCTATTAAAAAAGTAATAACCTTTCCCCTTGGAAACATAAAGAAAGATTACAAAATGTTATTAAAAATATTTATATTTTTTGCATATAAAATTATTAATTTACATTACTTTTTACTTTAAATAAGGACAATAAATTAATTATATTTTAAATAATAATTATAATTAAAACATTTAAAAGGCACTTTATATGAAGATTTCAGTTACGAGATTAGTTTTGTTTGTCGTGATGATTTCACATAGCTTACTGTCTCAACAAGATAATTTGTGACAATGACGGCAGTACTAACAGACATGGGTTGAAAGCAAAGCAGACTACAAACAGGGTCTTGCCAGGTTAATGGCAACCTAAGGAAATGAAGACAGCACAACATTCTACTTTTTGTTATTATTATTAGGCCAGTCAATATAGGTTTTGACCTCGGATAAATTCCGAAGTTTGTGATTTTTTCAGCATCGATAGAACTCAATGCCCTGAGTAACATATTCAAAGCCCCTCAAAATCCCACCGGGGCTTTCGCCGCCATCTTGATGGGAAGTCATGCATATAGTACCCTCACTAATTTGCATATTGTGGCGGAACCGTGTTACATAGAAGCAATGTAAATGCATATAATGATAGGCAGATATATTTGCTACAAGAAAATATAAAAATATATTTAATTTTAATTTCAATTAACCCTTAAATTAATTATTTTCTGAAAAGTTTGGTGTTAAAAAAAAGTTTAACGGTGAATTTCGTAGTCAATATTTATAAATACAAAAAGATTCTTCATTCAAAAGTTTAAGACAAAATCCTTGCAATTTCATAAATGCTAATAACTTTTCTTTAGCTTAAATAATTAAGGAGATACGCGACTTCGTAGCGCAAGAAACATGCCAGTTGACCGCTCTGCCTGCCCGCCCCGCCCCAATACAACACGCATAATACAGCGCGCGAGCACTGCAATGAATGCGCTCTCGCGGCTCTCAGTGGCTTGTTACCTTTATTTATTTATATATAACTACGTGTAAGGTGTTTTATAAAGTTGTAAATTTAGTTTTAACACTCTGCTTTTGCAAAAAAAAAAAAAAAAAAAAAAAAAATCAAATTAACATTGAACTTCTTATGACATTGATTATTCCATATACTTTTTATAATATTATATTAATTTATATTACATATTTTTTAAGTAATTACCTGCAGCAGAAATTTAAGTCCTACCCCTTTGTCTCCTTACACGGTGTAAGGCACGGTAGAAAACAGGCAAACTTATATAATTAAATAGTTATTTTCGTGATGCTGCATTTGTGGATGATACTTTAATTTAAGTCTACTCTTATTTATTTTCAATTTTTTATATGACATGTACTGTATAATACCACTGTCCGTATAATATATATATATATATATATATATATATATATATATATATATATATATATACATTCAATTAACATCATCAAATCCGATCCGATACATAATTTTTAAAAATATATATGTAATAACAATCACAAGTTCAATGGATTATAATAATATTATATGGTTTATTATAAAGTTTATGTATTAACACTTAGAGATATCACAAATGCATATATGTGTTATTATATAGTTATTATATTATTATAATATATGCATTCTATATATATATATATATATATATATATATATATATATATATATATATATATTATATCAACATGTAATCAGTATGACTATTTTTGAAATCAAGATTATTTACAATCGATAGAATATAAATTTAATGTTGGGCCTTATAGTTCGGACAAAATTGAGTACTCCTTAATAAAAGACGCTATTTAAGAAGTAAGATACTCAATTTTGACCGAACTATTCAACTACGCTCTAATTATTCTTTTAAATGTAATAAATTTTGATTTCAAATATCGATGAGATACATGAAGATACATATAATATTTATTCATTGTATATTCAGCTTCTATATAGAGCTGAGGCTATTTTTATAAATTTAATAGCCATAGAATCTTACATAGTTTATGCCACGAAAATGTTTTTTTCTTTTTTTTTTTTTTTTAATATACATATAATATAAAAACGCATATACTGCATTCGTGACCCCTCTAAAACATTATAAATAATATATTATTACAAAACTTTAAATATATCCATTGAACTTGTGATTGTTTCTATCTATTTTTAAAAATAATAAGTGTTGGATCGGATATGATGATATTTTGTAAATGTATTTATACGACAGTGGTATTATATATAATACATATAAAAATTCGAAAATTAGTAAGATTATACTTCAAATAAAGTACTGTATCATCAACACAGTACCAAAATATTCTTGCTGCCTGTTTTCCACTGTGCCTTACACATTGTAATTTATATAAATATATAATCATAATTATTTACTTATATGGGGGGTATGAGGAAGCAAAATTTTTATTGAAACATTATGTTATTTGTAAGCTAGCTGACATAAACAAACATTATAAATATAAAGAAGGAATATAATTATTTTTGTATATACATGCATGACTGACAAAAAGGGTAAAGAATTAAATTTACTGCACTTTACTTAAGAAAATGTATTACAATTTATATTGTATATACGTAATAATCAATGTCACGAGAAGTTAATAAAAAGCTTCAATGATTGATATTTAGCATAAGCATATTGATACAAATAAATTTACAACTTATTTTTAACCTACTTCCAATAGAGGAATATTTTTTCTTGAACTTCACGATTTAAGGGGAAGGTAACGCGCCCAATGTTAAAAAATATCCCATGACACATGAAAATTATGAAAAAAATTTAAAATGTTCTCCTCTACATATATTCCCTATAATATCAGTAGCTAAAATATCAGGTATACAAATTCGAGCTAGTTTTTTTTTTAGTTATGAATTTTTAAAGTTGACTATACTTTAACATGGAAAAATCAAACTTCAATGTTAATCTAGTCAACTTCAAAAACTAGCTCGAATTTGTATACATGATATTTTAGCCACTGATATTATAGGAATGTAGAGGAGAACATTTTATTTTTTTTTTTTTCATAATTTTCATGTGTCATGCTGTATGGGATATTTTCTAACATTGGGCACGTTACCTCACCCTTAAGGGCTATTGTAGCTATTAACACATGTTGAACATATAATATAAATATAATATATATATAATAAATAATATATATAATAAATAATACATATTATATAATACAAAGATGACAAGCCACTGAGAGCCGCGAGAGCGCATTCATTGCAGTGCTCGCGCGCTGTATTATAATGGCGTGTTGTATTGTGGCGGGCAGGCAGGCAGAGCGGTCAACTGGCATGTTTCTTGCGCTACGAAGTCGCGTATCTCCTTCATTTTTTAAGCTAAAGAAAAGTTATCAGCATTTATGAAATTGCAAGGATTTTGTCTTAAACTTTTGAATGAAGAATATTTCTGTATTTATAAATATTGACTACGAAATTCACCGTTAAACTTTTTTTTTAACACCAAACTTTTCAGTAAATAATTAATTTAAGGGTTAATTGAAATTAAAATCAAATACATTTTTATATTTTCTTGTAGCAAATATATCTGCCTACCATTATATGCATTTACATTGCTTCTGTGTAACACGGTTCCGCCACAACATGCAAATTAGTGAGGGTACTATATGCATGACTTTCCATCAAGATGGCGGCGAAAGCCCCGGTGGGATTTTGGGGGGCTTTGGATATGTTACTCAGGGCATTGAGTTCTACCGATGCTGAAAAAATTACAAACTTCGGAATTTATCCGAGGTCAAGATAGGATTTTCACCTATATTGACTGGCCTATATTATTATAATAATAATCATCAACATCATCACGTTGCTAAAATATGATGAGAGGATTGAGAGAAAAGAAAAATGGAAGTAGAGACGTGAAAGAAGAGTTAGATAGAAATGAGAGAGAGAGAGAGAGAGAGAGAGAGAGAGAGAGAGAGAGAGAGAGAGAGAGAGAGAGAGAGAGAGAGAGAGAGAGAGAAGAGCCACATTCACGTCGTGTGCATCATGGATGAGGGAGATGACTACCATATACAGTGCTTTTACTCATCAAGCTTGCTTGCTTGAGATTGTTTTTAATTTCGTCTGAAAGCGTTTTTGTTACCCGTCTACTCTCACCACGAGAAATAAAAAAAAAGTAATAATGAAAAGCAGAGTGCCCTCCTACACACAATAACCTGACCAACACATGTCTAATTAGACACGCCTGTCTGCCCACACCCGAGCAACTAACTATCTATGCATGCCTCTGAGCTATACTCTGCTAATTATTACTGATATATATTATTTTCTTTAATGAATTTAACTAATTTAATTACTAAAATTCTATATATAGCTAAAACATTTTCAATTTAATTTATTTTATATCCACATATATATTATATACATTTTTTTATACTTATACATTTGAATTAGTGTATGATGCTTGTTTTTACAAAGGTTTAAATAAAATTGACATAATAGTTGAAATAAAAAAATTAATTGGCTTCATTTTTTGTTACATTAATCTTTCCATATATATAACTTGTGCCAAAGTATTACAGTATGCATAAAAAATTATTAAAAAGAATTTAGAAGAGCACTTGTAAAAATTTTGATGAACGATGTGAGGTTGTAATCTCAAGTTTATGATATTACATAGCTAGGGTATTCAGGTGCACGGGGGATGAGCATCACATCACTACAGTGTCTGCTGAGATTGTATAAGGGTTGCAGGGTGGAGAATGAGACTACAGAATGCTTTTGAAAGGTCTACGATATATTGCTCGCCACTTAAACACATGGTCCTTGTAGCCCTACATACACTTCCGAGGGCCTCTCACTCCAATTCCTCCACTTCCACTCCTACTCTCCCAACATCCACCTCAACTTCATACCCGCATGTGACTTAAGTTGAAAAAAAAATATAATAGTCCTTTAACAAAATTTATTTCGATTAATGTCGAGGAAAATTCTAATCATTCATTGAAGTTATTATCAATACTAAAAAAAAAAAGGAAATAAAAATCCTTTAAATATCATATCTTTAAATTATTATTGAAATAAAAAAAATGTAAATTCGAGTTTTGAAATTAATTTTATATTACAAAAAAGTTTATTGTTACTTTTAAAACTAATATTTAATTATGATACAGTGTGGAATTATAAAATATCCCACGAGAAAAAAATTAATTGAAATAAAGTAATTTGTTTTACTAAATATATTGTATTTTATATATTTTATATAAAAAAATTTAAGAAGATTAAAAGTTTTTGTATAATACGTTATGTACTTTTTTTTATTAAATATCACAGTTCGATGTTATATTTTCTCGTATTAAAGTCTCGGTTTTGTTATAGTAGTGAGTACAAGGCAACACAACAACCAGCACATGTAAGGCGATGGAGAGTTAGGGAGGAGTTGTGTCTCGCGAACAGCCGTTTAAAAGTTTTGTAAGTGTCGCTGAGACGACGTTGCTATTGCCGTATAAATTGTCATGGCGAAGGGGGAGGAGTGGAGGATCTCACAGTCGTACGTGAGGCCTGCAAATGATAGCCAGTGCAGTCTGAGAAATCACATTATTTCCTCTCTATATAAAACATAGCTACTACTGAGGCTATCACTAAAACCTTACCACAAAGGTAACGCCCACGGTAAATGAAACCCAACTTTTCCTAATACAACTTTTTGTAGTAATTTATATTTTATTTTTATTTTTACTAAAATCCATTATGTCTAAAATTAAATGCATAAAGTTTTAATGCAAAGATGTTATAGCATAATTATTATACATAAAAAATTAAACCATTTATTGCATGCACCTTAGTTTTAAGCTTACTTAGTTGGTACATATGCTACTGACAGTATAGGATTAGTGATACTGTAGCTATAATACTCTAACTAAAAGCATTTAATACATGCAGTGTTTAATAATGTAGCTAGAGTAAAATATTTTGTATTTTATTATTTTAAATAAGCATTATTAATAATAATATTTAAGCTTTTAGGTTAAAATTTTGTATATAGTCATCAATATATTATATATAATTGTAATTCAATCATATTACAATTTTTTCATGGTACAATAAAGCTTTCACAAATATTTTTTATAAGTAATAAATGGAAATTTCAACTATTAATTTTATAAACATTGCGTATATAGTAAATTTATACACATATATATATTTTAAATAAATTAAAACACATTATCACAAATTGCTGTTTTCTCTTCATTGTACTTCACTAAAAATATATCTAAAACAATAAAGCTTCTACATATTCACAATTTTTTTTAAATGAAGTATCAAATAAAACTAAAATTAATTAAATTTTTTGAGTAAATAAAACTGTAATAAAATTAATAATAATATAACCTCATATATGTCAACCAACATTTTGGCTTTATACGTTATTTATACGAGCTGCTTCAACAATGCTTCAGGTCATGCCTTAAAATAATAATAGTAGTAAAAGAGACGAAAAAATACGAGCTATGTAGGAATTCCTTCTATCTTTTACCTACGTACTGTAACGTATGGTCTCTCATGTATACCTTCTCTATGTATATAAAGCATCAGAGTAGATTCATGTCATGTTCAACATATTATCTCAACACAAAATTAACAAAGCTTTGATATTTGTTGTGTAACAGAACCACAGGAATGAAGTCCTACTGCCCAGCAACAAAAGTATTTCGGTATATTATTAGGTATCATGTTAGAATTTTACCTAGAAGAACAATATATGATATTTTAACCACAGAGTCTCCATTTGGAGACTTTATGATAAAACTCTGCTCTAATGAAATAGTTTCTACGTACAGATTATTAACATTTTTGAAGTGTCAGTCTTTTTAAAACTCAATAGATACGCTAAAATAATAAAAAAAAAAGGTTCTGAATTACAGTCTAATCATATATCTGCATGCCTGACAGTTCATAGAGGTATTTCATAGAGAAATTTTACCTTTAAAAAAACTTATGTTATTGTACAATCATCGCTTTGGAAAATTTACTGGAAAATTTCCCGCTTGCGGCCTTCTTTATCACCCTGTCCTGTGAATCATGGTGATTAACAAGGCTGCAAAAAGGTAAATTTTCCGAGGCAACGACTGTACGTAAGTAAATATTAAACACATATTGTAATGCAAAAAAAAATATTTTAATACATTTATTGCCATTTTTTGTACATATATACGTGTATGACTAGCTGAAGTAAAAATAAGCGCAGCAGATGATATTTAAAAATAAAATAAATAATAAACAAATATTTTAACTTAAAATTATAACAATGTGTTATAGTTTTTATTCAACATTGTTTTTTTTTTTTTACTGTTGCTAATAGCCACGTCAATATAAATTAAAGAAATTTGTACTAATCTAAATTACACATAGTGAGACCAATTATAATGCTAGCTAAATCCCATGTGTGTTCATTAGCACAAAGCTCGTATTTAGGACTTGTAATTGTTAGAGAAAAAAATTCTGTTTATGATTATATGCTTTACTTAACATTTAAAACATCAATATATATCCTCTCACACAAAAAATGCCCATTGTATATTTATTTTTATTATTATTATTATTTAGAGTGAGCACATTCTGTCCTTGTTTTGAATATTAATATATAGGATACATCGAAATGTAATTAAAACACACAAAGCAAATGAAATAAATTTTCCACTTGAATAAACAATATTGATTATTTAAAAAACAAAAAAAAAATTATTCATAATATGTGTGCATGTGAATATTTACATACTTAATAATAAAAAATTTGTTTGAATAATTACTTAACTTATACAAAACAAGTAGTTATTTTAGGGGTGATTGTAACAGCTTGCCTCATGTTGCAGTGGGTCCACCCGAAATGATGGAACGCTACCCCGTCATGGTGTACATCCACGGCGAGTCGTTTGAGTGGAACTCTGGTAACCCCTACGATGGCTCCGTGCTGGCCAGCTACACTGATGTGGTGGTCGTCACCATCAACTACCGCCTGGGGGTACTTGGTGAGTGTCCATCACAAATAATTTAATCTTCCAACCGGAAATATTTTGCCTATTTTTTTTTCTTTTAGGTAACATGGATCAGTTGACCCAATGCTAAAACGTCCTAAACATAAAAATTATGAAAAAAAAATTTTAATGTTCTCTTCTACATCCCCTATCAGTGGCTAAAATATCAGGTATACAAATTCGAGCTGGTTTTTGAGTTATGAATTTTTAAAGTTTACTACTTTAACATGGGAAACTCAAACTTTCATGTTAAATTAGTAAACTTTAAAAATTCATAACTCAAAAACTAGCACGAATTTGTTTACCTGATATTTTAGCCACTGATAGGGGATGTAGAGGAGACTTTTTTTAGATTTTTTTCATAATTTTCATGAATGGGATTTTTTTAGCAATGGGTCAGCTGATCCGTGTTACCTTACCCTTAAACTCTTTTGTAAAAAACTATTTATAAATATACTCGTACATAACTTTGAGTTTTTAATTTTTGTAATTAACAGTCAGAGAGTACGTATAACATTTATATGAAATATAGTGTACCTTTAAGTTAACATATAAAAATATCACGTGTAAGGCTTTCATATCACTTTTTTTTTTCGAAACGGTAGAGTGAAAAGCAATATGGAGTCTATACAAATATGATTTTATTTTTCAATTACTTTTTTTTTGTGTGTGTCTGTAAGCTGTAAGGATGAGAAACCTTACGGCAGTAGACAGGTTAATTGAAAGTAGCGACGACATTTGACTGTAAATACGTTTGAAAGCTACTTGGTAACTTTTTAATTATAAAATGCCAAGGGTTAATGTAATGTAAGTGTACAAATAACAGCTTTAAATTGCCATTTTGTTTTTATTGTATGCTTTAAATAGTATAGAGAGTTACAGCTTATCCGGATTTATGTTTTAAAGATAAGACACCATATTTTAGTAACTTTTTTAAACAATTTTGATGACAATATTAAGTCAATGTAATTGTAATTACAAAAAGAAATTGAATAATATGTGTTGTAAACTTAAAAAAACAAACAAAAAAAAAACATTAAATTTTGGCAATATATTAACAACAATAACAATGAAATAATTGGATAAAATCATGTAACTGGCATAATGAAATAATTATCATTAAATTAATTGTATTTAAAATGGAGGGGGAGGGGGAACTGGAACAATAATTTATCCATTTTTCCAATTTCAAAATCCATTATAATTGAGTCCGTAAGAAAATTAAGGATTTCTCATGAAAATATTACTTTGTATATGATTATATTAATATCAAGATGCAATAAAAAGGTATCCAGTGTTGCAATAATAAAAACATAAGCCGTAAAACATAAATTGATTTAATACTTATATTGCACAAAAAGTTAATTTAGAGAGTTTATAATAATCCGATATATTAAAACTTTAAGAACAAAAAATATTTATTCGAAATTTATAAGTCGTAAGTTCTCAACGTAAGTGTATTCATTACAGATTCAAGATCAAAAGACGTAAGCTTTATGTTCTTTCCCCAACTCCAGGGCAAGCAGTGTGCCACCTTGGATAGCATGTCCCAACCTGTTCACCAAGTTTAGTGTTAGCGACAACCTGTTCCTTGTGCTGAGTGTATCGTATGTCCACTTTTATACCGATTTTCCGCCTTGTCAAACACATGTTACAAGTCATTATTAACACACATGTCCACTAAGTCTCTGTACGTTTTATAGTCGTGTGCTATTTTTATACCGACATTGGGCTCACGACAGGAATGTTTTGTGTTTTGTAATTGCGATAAAATTGGTAGAGCTTTAAATGCAGATAATTGAACGTTATTTTAAGAAGTAGTGTGCTTTAAATAAAATTCAAAATTCATTTACTAACATATAAAGATCAGTCTTTAAAAAATCATCTCTTTTGGTATACTTTCTTAATTAAAAATAACTAAATATCGATTATAAATATCAATATATAATAATACAATAATAAATATAATTATTATACACTTTGGGCATAGAAATATAACCATATTTTATATACTCTGGTTTGGGACAACCCAAATATTGTATATCAATATATAGCATCTCATCGAACTGAATTCTAATAGTTCTCATCGAGAAAATAACTTTGAAACACAACTCATATTTACTATCGATTATAAGTAAAAATAACGCGCAGAAGTGATTTTTTTAAAAAATAAATAAAAGCATTGTCAGCTTAAAATCAGTGGAAACCATTTTGTAAATAAAAATATTTAATATATATTTCCATTAAACTGATAATGAAGTAGAATGAAATAAATGAAGCACTATGGGAGCTATGTTGTAAAACAACAGATTTAAACATTAAAATATATGAAAATTTAAATGTCCAAATACGTTTTTTTTTAGAGGATTAAATAAAACATTATTTTTAATTAAATATTTTAAAACTTTCTGACCTTCATACAACATCAAATATTAAAACTTAAGAGCTTCTTTAAAATTAAATGAAAAAAAAACTTTTGATATTAAAAATATACTTTTTTTGAAAGAAACTCCTTGAGCTATATTCCCTGATAGTACAGGTTAAATTCAATATATAAGAACAAAATAAATATTGAAAGGAAAAACTTGAGAAAACATTTTTTAACAACCAATTTTTGCATTAATAAGTTATACCAACTTTTCAATAGAAGCTTTCTGCTTGATCTCTTTGAAGATATCTCCCCTTTCTATACGAATATTTTTGTTACAAAGTAAATAATATATATTTCGTTATAATACAAATACATGTATATATTGCATAATAGTTGACTTTGTTTAAAACATTTTTTTGTTATTGCAAAATAATTACTTAAAATTCTTTAAATAGAAGCACGTTTAAAATTATTGTTCTAACATTTATTTTCTATGAATTATTATAATGAAATAAATAATATGCAAATTTGTTTGAAAATGTTTTATTCTTCTTTTTGTAACTTTTAGTTCCCTAAGAGTATAAGAATTTGTTTCATTTTTATGTCAGTTTTAGAGTTTGATTACCGCCTGAGCCGTGCATAATTTGCTGCTGCTGCTGCTGCTTTTCGTATTTAGCTTTAGCAGCAGCTGTCGATCATTCGGCTCATCTCGCCTCGTAGCTGTTCGCTTTTTGTTACTCATTTGCATAGTTTGCTGCTGCTGCTGCTGCTGTTGTCTATACCACTACGATCGCCTTCGCAACTAAAATAATGCTGGCTAGCTATGGCTGCGATGATATACCTCTCGTATATTCTGTTGACGTAGAACCGTTTATTTGACGCATAAATTTCCTTCGCCAACTCTTATTTCTTCGTCTCTCTCTCTCTCTCTCTCTCTCTCTCTCTCTCTCTCTCTCTCTCTCTCTCTCTCTCTCTCTCTCTCTCTCTCTCTCTCTCTCTCTCTCTCTCTCTCTCTCTCTCTCTCTCTCTCTCTCCCTTCTTTCTCCTCACCATCTCTTAAGCTTGATAAGCCCTTCGCTTGGAATGTTATTTCCTTTAATTTACATTCCAGTGTCTACTTGGAATACGGAAATCATGCCTGACAAATTCCAAACATTTATTAAACGTTAACAACAAAGCAATATTTTCAAAATAATATTAATAAAACCTTTATTTAGTTAGGCATTTTAATCTTTCTTTCATTTTGATGTAATAAATTATTCTTATTTAACTTAAATTTAGGTTTTACATCAAAATTAAATATTAAAGAATATAACAAAAGAAAATATATTAAATGCAGTAATTTAACAAACTTTACAAAATAATTTTTGGTATTTTCAAGTAATTTCTTTAATAAGAAAAGTAATAATACATAAAAAATTGACTTTTATTTATTAATTTAATGACGCTCAATTTTATTAATAATGCAATGTGAGTCAATGAGTGTGTTATAGTTCGGCTAATTGTTTAAGACAGCACGGATGTTACTTCTGAAAGATTTGCTGGCACTGCAGCTTGGCAGGGCAAGAAAAGAGTTAAACATTTTAGAGCACTCAGCCTATAACTAATGGATTTAAATTTTACAAAATATACAGCCAATAATGAAACACCAGGATGTAGATAAATTTACAAGAGGTTAGATTTTTAATTTATTCAGTAAACACTCTTTTTTTTTATAAACAACAAAAATAAATACTTAAAGTTTCCATCTTAAATTATGAATAGCATTTCGTTAAAAGTGTGTGTAACTGCTGGCAGTATTATTTCAAGTTGGTGCGCCGGTTGACGTGCCCCGGGGGTATCTGAATCACGTCGCGGATTTATGACAGGTAGAGGATGTTAAGTTTTTGCTGCTCTTGAAAAGTCAAAAGGCATAAAATATAACTCATGGGAGAAAGAAGCAATTTTTTTAATGTAATTTTGAACAAAAATCTTGAGTTCTGCGTAAAAGAGTTGTGTACAGTACTTAAATAATATTTTATTAATTTATACACTTTTTTGCTAAAACATATCGAGTCAAAATATTAAAATAATGAATCATGTTTACTTAAATTATACCAATAAATATATTTATTTTATTTCTTAGAAATAATAAATTGTATTTACTAATAAATTTTAGAAATTTCAAAAGTTAGTAGAAAAATATATAATATATATTATATATATATTAAATTTATATTAAAATAATAATATTATGTACACAGTATATTATTTTTGTCATATTTTCTATATTATAATAATATTGATACATGCAACTGTAGATGTACTAATTATTATCTATGAGTACCTAAAATATTTCCTTCCATTTCAAAACAAAGCTTTTTTATGTATAATTATACTATTTTTGACAAATTTATACATTACCACTACCTAAATTTCAAACGATTCTCTAGAGAGAATATTATTTAATTAATAAAAAATATAATTGATAGTATGAATATGATACCTCGTTGGATCGTAACAATTACCTGTTCCAACAGTAATATAGAGATACATTGAAAATTTGTTGACAGTAAAATAATGTTGGTAATTCCACTCTGTAAGTGTACCTCTATAGTTTATATTATAAAATAAATAACACTAATTTTAAATTATAAGTTTCATTTCAGTTTATATGACTCATTTACATTTTGCAAAAATGTACACCGTTACATAATTGAAACGTTACTAATATTTTATTCTTCCGTAATTACGTAGTGTATGAACAAGCTGTATATTTTTTTTAACTACAAAAATTTAAACACATTCAAGGAATATGGAAAAACATATGTAATATACTCATATTTATAATATAATTAGCTCTATTAATTAGCGTTATATATCATAGTGTTAGCAATTTAGTTAAAATGCAAATATTTTTTACTGTACAAGAAAATACATCCCGAAATTTACAATTTTTTTTGAGCGGTTACATCTCAATGTATTGGCAATTTATACAACATGTAGAACCAATTCCAAGTATACAAAAATTAATATAATAATTTATCTTTGATAGACATAATGTTTGGACTGGTTCGATATGTATGGGTTATTTATTTGAAAAATTTACATTTAAGGAGTTATTGTAGCCCACAGGTTAATTCTGATGGGTCATTAAGCAGGTATCGGAAGTTGAGATAGATGCGTAAAGGTAACGATGAACTAACAGACACTGAACTGTTGATTATATTAGTTCCTTAGATGTGAAATTTTCAAGTGAACGAACTGTACCTATTTGTTAGATTCCACCGCTATGTACCAATTATTGTTACATCTATTTATAGTAGTATATAGTAAGATCAATATTTATGTTAATCTTTTAACCTCTCATCTAAAAGTGTAATATCCGCATCATGTTTCTGGTTGGTTCTACAAATACATAACATACTGTCCCCATGGATATATCGTTAGTAAAATGTATGTATATATAAAACGATAGCAGCGTGTTTCATGAGATCCCATTATTCTGATTGATTTAAATGAGATTACAATAAACTCTTGAATCATTAACAGATTTAAAGAGGGGTGATAACGACTATACAAGTTTATGATATCAATAATAAAAGGAAGTAAACTTTATATATAAAAAAACAAGCTCACAAAATTGATTAATCATAAGATTTAATAACCCTGTTGTAAAACGAAGCTTTAATTTATTACAAGGATTAATAAAGATTACAGTTAATAAGTGGTATCATATGGCAGAACATTTTAATTTTTTACTATAAAAATAATTTTTTTATATCTTAATTAAATATTTTCATAGAAAAAAAATGTGACATCATTAAATATAATAATTTTTATGACTAAAACTGTTTCATAATTTTATTACATTTTTACTATGCAGTTTTAAATGTTACATGCAAACGAGGATACATTTTTTTAAAAGTAAAATCTGCTTTAAAAATAAAATACAATATTGAACATTATATCATTACTTTATTAATTCGTGCTATTATTTATAGTTAATACATTTTTAATTACAAACTGTAAAACTTATCAAAACCATCTTGGCTTCGTATATAAACCTTTGTTACTTAAATATGAAAGTTTTTATTAAAATAATACATAAACTAGATTTTGGGAGTTTGCTAGAGAATTTTTTTTGCAATATTAACATGTAATGTGTAATCTTGAAACTTAAAGTCTTAATAAAATAGATATTACATCAAATATGCATCGCTGCAGATATGCCACATTTTTTTTAATTATACTTTTCCGAAAGTCTAACTTGTCTACTCCAAGATTAGAACGTAAAAAATAGGGATAAAGGGTGGTCAGAAAAGAATGGAGTCTAGGTAAAAAGGATTCGACAACCCTTACGATAAGAGAAGTAAAGCAAATTGATAATATTTCGTAATTCATAAATACTTTTCGATTGTACAACAATATAAGCACGTCAGTAGAGCATTATTATTCACAAACATGGTTAAATGGATTACAAGGCTACTAATAAAATAGGAAAAGAGTAACTTTGGCATTGCATCAGATACTGCCTCAGTATTCACCTGATAGTGGCGTTGGAAAACCTCAGAAAGTAGCATCATCAAAGTTTAAAGCGTTTATTGTTTATTTCTTCATAATACTATACATTGTATGCAACTTTCTTCATAATCTTCTTGTTATTATTATTATTATTACTATTATTATTATCCTATTATGAATGCATAACTATTGTATGACCTCAAAACGAGAAAGATGCATGAGCAAAAAAATTATATCATAGAATATTATATTTGTGTAGTAAGAATAGAATGCCAAGATCTTTCCCATCTCTACAAGCTTACTATATAGATTATAACAATATCTAGAAGCGATAAATCTACTTACTTGTTACTCTTCCTGTAATATTGTCTCCTGATACGTGATACATTAACAAGAACGTACTCTAGAAGATTACGTGACAAATATAACAAGATGACTTCCAATTTTAGCTCGATTTATCCTCGTCTCATACGTGTTGGTTCATGTTGCAGGTTTCTTGAACGCCAACAGCGCACCACACGTGAAAGCACGTGTAGCCAACTACGGCCTCATGGACCAGATAGCGGCCCTCCACTGGGTACAACAGAACGTGGCTCTATTTGGTGGAGACCCGGGCAACGTGACCTTGTTTGGACACGGCACGGGGGCTGCGTGCATCAACTTCCTCATGATCTCACCAACCGTGATGCCTGGTGAGTCATCAATCAACTTGTCACGCATACACGCATAGTTTGCTCTGAGATTATTTCAATACTTCAAATTAAAGAAAAAAAATTACAATAAAGAGTTTTTATGAACAGGTTGGATAGAAAAGCTATATTATGTCAATTATGATAAATAATATAAAAAAATAATAATTCATATATCGAGAGTGAGATGTTTTAAAAAGCGCTTTTTTTAGCGTATTTCTTACCTTATAATACAAAAAACTGATTTTAGAGCTTTCTTTGCTGAACCGCTCTGATTATTATTATTTTTTTTTCATACTTTTAAGTTTTGAAATAAAAATTAAAACCTATTCGTGATAAAAGATAATATCCTGCTCTGCCAATTATGTTAATTTTAAATATTATTCTATGTTGCTCCATATGGAAGCAATACAAATAAATTGTATTGATCATAAATGAACATATTGCAATATCACAGGTGGTGTGGTATAACATGATTTATTACAACAAGTTTAGCGTAATATTGAATTATGGCACTAAGATTAAGGGTCAATAGTCAAGTCTTCATCGACTGAAATAAATCAAATTGTGTTGGCGTTGCTGCCCCAACTTGAATTCCAGAAATTATTAAATATTCATCTGGTTGGCAGCATAAAGTATGAAAAGTCGCAATGTAAATAAATCATAATTTTATAATATATGAAGCTTTTAATAGCTTTACTGTAGAGTTAATCGAACCAACAACAAATGACAGTGTAATCAACATGAAGTCTATTAGATTTTATACACGATCAAATATAGATTTTGTATCATTCAGCTGATGGTCTAAATATAACAATATTCGAAACTGTTTTAACTTCATTTACATTTTAAATAATTTTGTCCGTATTTACATAAAATATTGTGTTATTAATGTTATTATCCTAAAAAAAATAATCAAATTAAAAAATACATTTCATATAATATCTCTTTTAAAATATTGTAAAATAAATAGATGGGTTTACAGAACTAAAAAAAGTGTGTATACAAAATATTTGAGTTTCATGTATAAAAAAATTGTACAAATAAAGAAGTATTTGCCTTATAACAATTCAATTATTATTGATATTCAAAGAAGGGGTAGAAAGTCTGTAACTTTTCTTATTGTTCCATAAATTTGTATTTATATAAACTTTAAGGTACATAGGTTTAAAAGATAAACAATTCATTGTTTTTATTTTGTTGAAAATTTTTTTCTTCAATAGGTTTATAGTGACAAATCTAACTTTATCAAAACACTGAAAGATCTTTAATTTTAGGTTAAAAATAGAGAAACATGATGATGATAACAATATTTCCATGAATAAAAATGAATAAAAACGTCATAATATATTTTTTTATATTTAAATTTGATAAGAAATGACATCATTTCGTTACTTCACTATCACGAATTTACTTTATAGTGTTTTGCTCTTGAGAATGATTGATGTTAGAAAAAATATACATTAATATTGTCAAGTGTCATGTATGAATGTCATTACGGGTACGACATAGTACT
This sequence comes from Siphlonurus alternatus, assembly GCA_949825025.1. NCBI lineage: Eukaryota > Metazoa > Arthropoda > Insecta > Ephemeroptera > Siphlonuridae > Siphlonurus > Siphlonurus alternatus. Next base: position 40,898,078 of record OX463778.1, on the reverse strand, counting down.
GTGTTATAAATAAAGCATTACCATCATTTTGAACAAACTTCTACATTGCATTAGTCACATGTGAATACTATATTTTATATAGAGCTCTTTTTTTTATATACAACAGTACTTCAAAGGTAAAATAAAAAAATAATATAAATATAAAAAAATATTTTATGTATATCAGTGCTAATTAAAAATTGAATACTCGTCATAAAGCATGTACTTTTTATAAATGTTCATATTGCGTGATACATTTTTTTTCTAGTATCGGTGATGATACGTATAAATCCTACCCCATCTTGTTTACGAAAAGGATAAATATTAAATATCAGTCATTTTTAACGTCAGATTGCGGTCACGTGGATACGATGATCCATGTTAAGAACAAATCGTCTTCCCCTCTGACTGATTTTTCTTATCACTTCCGCAAATAACATATAATCAATCAATTTCTCTCCCTTCTAGTTTTTACTTCTTGACCTTGACGTGAAAGAAATCAGGACATAATGAGACCCATATAATAAGATTTGTCTCACCATAGTAAATACATTTTTGGTTGTATTTAGATTTTCTCATATTTTTGGCATTTATCAAGTTTTTTTATCGATGCAAATTTCAAAGACAGCTTTGAAAACAAAATTTTAATATATATATAAAAAAAATACCCATATCTATATTTTCGAATGAAAAATTTATTACTTAACACAGCTTCTTATTAAAAAATTATTACTACCGTAAATAAAATTTTGAAATATAAAAATTATATGACTTTTCAATAATATTAATAATCTATTATAATTATATTGTGAGTGATATGATATAACTGTAAATTTCCAGTCGATTGCATTTGTATAAGCATCCTTGCCCCTCCTGTACAGATCTGAGAGCTAATTTATTTACATTGCCATCGCTTTACGGACGAGTAGCTTTAAATGATGAGGGCACAGGCTCTTTTAGAACTCACAAGCAGTAGGGTGGAAATATAACTAACTATCAACCATAAAAACTGCATAGTAGCTCTCAAATAAAATTCATATAAATTATAATAAAAAAATTCTGATTTTAAAATCAGTAACATTATAGCAATGCATCAAAAGTTATAAATTTTACATAATAATTAAGTATTAAACATTTATATTAATGTATAATATATTAATGTTAATGTTTTACAGTAATACATTACGTTAAGAGCCAATTTTTACTGCATAAACGTTTTTTTATATTATTATAGTTTATAAAATGCAACGAAAGTAGAAATTTTAAAAAAAGTATATAAATATTTATTAAAAGATAGTATGTTTTTATATCACATCATATCATATATAACGTAAAGTAATTTAAAAACATCATTTTGTTACTGTTAAGTGTATAAAATGTTTTTAAGTGAACAAAGTCATTGAGTATAGGGTTTGCTTGAACTGTAATAGCTAGTGGCGTAGTTTATTGATGTAATAACGTTGATACAGCAACAAACAGGCAGCAGCTTGTTTTTAAACGTTCTCTCTAGTAAATATATCGTGTGTAGGCTGCATGAATTTAATTATCGTGACACCTAAAGACGCGACACGCCAAGTTACGATGGTGACACAGACCTTGCTAGACTTGCATGGACAATTTGCATGACTAAACGTGCTCAAGGTGATAGCAAGGCTCACTTGCTCTCTCAACCCCCCAAAGTGATGGATTGCTTGAGGGGGACAGACGCTTAATCATGTTTAGTCTAGCCACTCTGAATACCTCCCCTTTTCTCCACAAAATGACAAGTACTATAGTTTTTTTTTAAAGGAAAATGCTTTTTAAACTAACATTAAAACTGTATTACTGATAATATATCAAGTTATAAAAAATATTTATATTCTTAAAATTATAAGTAACAGGTAATACATATTTTTTTATTAAAAACAATTATAATCATGTGGATTAATATAATTTAGTTAAAACAAGATTTATTGATGTTTCTTTAGGTCATTAATTATCCGTTCTTAATATTTATTATAAATCTTTTATTTATTTTTTACCTCTTATTTTTTATATTGATTAATTTCTGCACGAACAGTTTTGTATTAATTATACTCTTACTATAATATATATTAGATATGAAGTAGAGAAATGTTTGAAAGTTCACATTTAATATTGTGTAAGACAAAGAAGGCTTTTTATTCCTATAGCTCATTGATTTAAAAATTTTTAGACAAACATATTCTTGTTGGAATGTCTTCAGTTTAAAAATATTATTACACATGAAAAAATGCAGTGAGACTAACATTGTATAAACTTAATTTTGTAATTTTTAATTCTCCAGTTTCGATGACGTTATTAGAAACTTTGAAACGTTTCCAATATTTACAAATCAGCCCGCAGCGATGAGCGCCTGCAATATGTTAGTTATGCAATTTGCACGACATTCGTGCTCAACTGGTTGCATAATAGTAAGTAAACTCTGAAGTTACATATTTTTTTGATACTTAATTGTATCCTACCCATATTGTGAAAAATTTAATGTGAATTTTGATAATAAAACCCTTTAAACTGAAACGAAACTTTATGTATGATGTACTATGATTTTTTTTTCTAATAAAGCCTGTTGAATTTGAAGTGGAAGGATTCTGGTTTAAATATGAAAATGAAATATCTAAAACTTTGTCTGTAGGTTGAAATCCGTAATATAAATCTCTGCAAAATTTCAGAATCAAAATTGAACCAGAAAACTTTCCCTTGCAGCTACTTTCGGTATGGTAACCTAAAATTTGTTGAACTGTACGGCGGCGGAAAATTAAGACATTTAAGTCCATGAACTTTACTGTGATGTACGTTTATTTTAGATAACTCTAAAGGTGAAAGGTCATAGTTCAAATTGCAAGCATGAAAAATTCATATATGGTCAACATTGATACACAACGAAACGATATTTTAATTCTCTTTAAGCAGCATTCTGTTATAATAATAAAATTGACATAAGATCATACATATAGTAACTCTCATAACATAATAAATGTATAGCAACAATGTCATTTATACATTTTTTTAACAAAAGACAACCTATTGCAAGGTTAAAAGTTTTAATTGGTAAAAAAATAATAATAATGGTTTCATTTATAAAATAAAATGCTTGGTTGTCATGGTTCTTTGATAGCTATTTCGTATATAAAGACCGTTAATTTGATTCATTCTTGCAAGCATCGGTCCACAAGAGGAAAAGAAAGGATCATCTCTTCGACGGTAATCTGAAGAAGCAAGCAGCACTAACGAGAAGGAGATGATAGCTGGAAATTGTGACAGGAAAATAAAATCTCATATCTAGAAGAAATGAAAATTATATTAGAGACTGATAAAAATATATATTCAAGATAATTAATTTAATTGAAAAAAGTAATAAATCATCCCATGGTAAAATTATAATTAATTAATATGGATCTAAGTTACATTTTAAAGGTTATTATTTAAAAATATATATATTTATAATGAACAAAATATTAACAGTATATTATTAAACTTTGTTTTATATTATAATAACATATTTTAATAATATATTATTAAATTTTGTTACATTAAATTTCTTTTTCCTTAAAAGGATAATTAATAATATTAAATTAAGGAACATATTGTATATTACATATAGAGAGATAAATTTTCCCATGGTTTTAAGGTTCTTAGTGTATATATAACAAATTTTCGATGGTTATAATGGATATGGTGAAAGAGGGAGAAGATTTGGAGGTGTGATCGGTGTGAGACACGGGGACAATTTATCACGAACGTGTCAGCGTGCTATCACGCAAATCCCGCCTGACTGGTTCGTCCTACCGACATTTTGCTGCCTACCTACCGGTCGCCGCGAGCCAAAGCAAAATCTACCACCGTCTGATAACTCCCACGTGACCATCGGTGGTGGCCTCATGGCCAGATCAATAGACGAAACCTGACTGGATATAATGACACATACCGTGAACTTATCTATGGCAGGTACCACGTCATTACTCCTTGCGATGTAAAGATCTTTCTCTCTCCTTCATGTATATATCATTTTCTATCTGGTACGCCATACAAGTGCATTCAACTAGTAACTAATTATATATTAATGTACAAAATATTTCATTATATATAAATTGAAAAATATCTCTGCATAAAATTTATAAATAATATTTCTATAAGAGCCTCTCTCTCTCTCTCTCTCTCTCTCTCTCTCTCTCTCTCTCTCTCTCTCTCTCTCTCTCTCTCTCTCTCTCTCTCTCTCTCTCTCTCTCTCTTTATTCATCAAAGCAAAATGAATTATAAATATCAATATAATGTAAATTATTCTAATATACATGATATTATACATGTAGTATCCTATCTGGGGTTATATTATAATAAATCAAATGTTTATTTATGTATATTATATAATTCATAGAGTATGTGTATATAAACTACATAATAATTTTAAAGGAATTTATTGGACGTTATTTATTGTTATATTTAATATAGTGTATTAAATTTATTTTAACTTGTTATTTTAAATTGGTTAGTGAAATGTTTATATGACCATTAAAAAGTATATCTCCGCTTTATATGTTATATATTTTTTTACTGTCTTCATTTTTTTGTATATTCCACTAAAGCAGTATTTATCTACACTGTTTTTTTTTTGTTTCCAAAAGTTTTGCTCACTTTCACCTAATGTTAAAGTTACTTTACAATTTGTTTTTTTTCCCCTTCTTTTTTTCCTCTATAAAAAAAATAATAAAGAAGTGAAAAATTGTTTCCATTTTCTATTTGAAGAAATTATATTTTATTTTAATGGTTGACCACCACTATGTAGAATAATTGCTACAGTATTTTTTAAACTTTTTCGCTATTTGGCTCAAGTTTTGTTCTATATCTTTTGTGGGTTTTCATCTGATTCCTGGCGTCGCATAAGACAGATGGTAGGGTGGAAATGCGACAAGCAAAAAACATACACTTTTCTATACTTAATACTAAGATAGAATGACGATGTTAATGTTTTTTTACTATGTTTTACCATACGAATATAAACCTTATATTTTTTCACCTCTACGTTACTAAGGATATACTCAGCAGCCCTACTCGTGAGCTCTGAAGTAATAAAGCAGATAGTGGGCAGGCAGAAACATGAGAAGATTGCTGCCACTGCTTCGCGCCTGCCCGGACTTTCCTTCACACAATTTTACCAAATAATAAATCCTAAGCGTACTAAGCTTACCATGGCACTTGTCATCAGCAAAATTACTTTAAAGCTAATAAAAAAAAAGAAAGAAAAAGATTTAGGCACTTAAAAACTTGCTAAATGCTTACTCTTAAGTTTTTGTTTATCAATATTATTTAATCTTAATACGACACTTCGTAAGTCAACTCTTTTCAAAAACAAACAAACAAACAAACAAACAAACAAACAAACAAACAAACAAACAAACAAACAAACAAACAAACAAACAAACAAACAAACAAACAAACAAACAAACAAACAAACAAACAAACAAACAAACAAACAAAAATTAAATGTTACATTTTAGTATAAAAAAACTACAAATATAATTTAATATAATATAATAATAATAATAATAATAATAATAATAATAATAATAACGCTATTATTGTTGGTGATGTTACGCTGGATCGTAACATCACCAACAGGATCAGCGGGCGCCTTCATCTTGGCCCAATTGGGCCCGGTGCTGGCGCTTAAACACCCCAACTAAGTTGGGAGTTAAAAACACAAATAATAATAATAATAATAATAATTATTATTATTAATAATGGGCATCCAGCTACGGGATGGGCGTAGGCTCTTCCCTGGCTCGCGGTACGTGTCCCCCCGCGCTCAGGAAGGACATGCGGGTTGGGGGTTGCCTTGCGAGTGTGACCTCTGGCCCGTAGCCTGTGGTTCTTGAACCACAGGGCGGCCAGGGCATTGGTTTGGGAAGCCCAAGATGCATCCCCACCTCTAAGTGCCCTGGTTAAAGGCATCCAGCACCCAAGAGTGCTAGCGGAAATGTGTCCCACCGCGCCTAGGAGAGGACCTGCCCGAAAGGCTGTGTGATGGGCTATTTGCGGGTGTACCCGGGAAGCTCTCATTGCCCGCAGCTGAGTAGGAGACGCTGGATCGTAACATCACCAACAGGACCAGCGGGCGCCTTCATCTTGTCCCAATTGGGCCCGGTGCTGGCGCTTAAACACCCCAACTAGGTTGGGAGTTAAAAACCCAAATAATAATAATAATTATTATTATTAATATTATATTATTAATATTAATAATAATATAATATAATTGGAGTTAGGCTGACGTTAACCTGCAGCGGGTGCGATTCAAGAAGGAAGTTATCAAAGTTTCTCACATAAGCATGTTTAGTGTCATTGAATCAGGCTTACGCTAAACGTGGTTAGTGAGAAACGTGGTTAAATTTCTGCATAACTCACGTGAATCGCCATCAAGTATATTTGGTGAGAAACCTGATTGCTTGCGCCTATATATTTTGCATGCTACAATTATGACGTACATTGATCAATCAAATTGGGCGCTCTTTTTTTTGTTAAAGTTATATAGTTTTTTTGTTATTGTTGTGTTTTACGTTAATTACTAATTAATGTAAATAATATTAAAAGTGAACTATTTTTCTTGCTTATAAGGAGTAAGTTTTTGATTGAGTATATTATTAAACATTGTCAAATATTGTTATAAAAAGTTTATACCTATAAAGGAGAAAGCCAAGAAATTTTAATATTTCAATTTACGGTCGTGAGCACGTGTGTATGTCATGTCGATATTAAATCGTAAACTTGTTACACCTCCTTCTCTCTTTTTTTTTGCATAATTTTATTTTGGGTATAATATCTATATATAAAATCTACCTACGTGAAAATCTCATAAAAAATTAATTTTGTAAATGTAGAGATAGCAGTTGAGGGAAAGAAAAAGAAGGGGTGGTGGCAGGCACTAAGTAAAGATACGCTGACAAGTTGTATAATTAAGGTGACTTACTAATTACAATCAGAGTCACAGGCTAGTTTGTCCGCCTACCATTTCTCATATACCTAGCAACTTGCTATGTAGTAGTAGTACCAGAGATGAAATGTTTGAGTATCGAGTCATTAGCAAAGTTCTCCTCGACTAAAAGCCATGAAAATCAAAGAGAGGTGACAATTTACACAAAAGTCAAGGAGGGAGGTTTTTATAATTTTCTTTAATTATACGTACTTTGTTATAAAATTTGAATTTAACTTGTGAATTTCTCCATTAAAACTTTATTTTTTATTAAATTATAAAAATATAATATTTAATAATAAAACATGGATGTTTTTTTATTAACTATATTTAATTACTCAAATTAAAAAAAATATACATAGTATATAAGCTGGAAAAATATATCTAATTATATATATTTTTAATAAGATCCTTGTTTAAAAAGAATATTTTTTTTATGTATTACGCTAAGTTTTTTTCTTTACAAAAAAGTTTAAATTATTTTATTTTTTGAATTATTAGTGTCTAGGTATTCAATTATGAAAGCACCACATAAAAAAATTGTAATTTTCCTAATTATATAAAGTTGTTAAGAAGTTACTGTATAATTAGCAAGTCTTCACATTCAGTATCTCATACAATTAAAGCAATTACTTACAAAGTAATCACTGATTACATTACTCTACAGTCTTGTAATAAAGATTCGTTGAGGCATAAAAATCGATTACCAATTTATTTGTGAAAACCTATTTGGAGTTTTACGATGAAATAGGTTTATTCTCGTTAGGGTAACAATCTTATCCTGTTACAATAATAGTAAAATTTCTCTTCTCTTCAATAATATATAATACATCATGTCATGTCATATATTTTTATATACTATATTATAAATATATAAGTATAAAACCTGTATATAGGAATAAAGGAAGTCATTATTTTCATGCATCAAATGGTATTCTGTATAAAATGAATGAGTATAGAAATATATACAAAATTAACAAGGTGATTTTTAACTAAAATATTATATAATAGTGTAATATTGAAATTCCATATTTATTAAATAAATTTAATAGAACATACAAGAAAACCTATTTATCAAAGAGTGGAGTGATAAAGCACAAGTGGGTTACGAGGATGTAAATGTCAGAAACAAAGGTAGCGAGAGAGAGAGAGAGAGAGAGAGAGAGAGAGAGAGAGAGAGAGAGAGAGAGAGAGAGAGAGAGAGAGAGAGCAGGCAAGCGAGTGTACCTCTGAACAAGAGAGACATTAGGCGTCACTGGATGCTAAACATGGAGGATGGGGGAGGGGGCGTGGTAGTTCCCGGGGTGCGAAGTGCAGTAGTGCGAGAAGTCCCCTGCGTGTATAGAGCGCTTCTACAGTTACACCAGCCATCACACACAGTGAGAGAGCGAGAGAGAGAGAGATAACAGCACCAAGAGGGCGGGATGAGAGCAGTTAATGGGTCATAAAAAAAGGCATTGGAACGTCAGGAGCAAGAACGAATCAAAGTCTGTTCCTTCTATCCTATCCTCCTACATACCTCCGTCTCTCTCTCTCTTTCTCTATGTGCAAGCATGCCTTACTGCTGTGAGATCACGCTTGCTTGCAGAGTATACTGTATACATACCTTCTGCTTCTCACCCACCCTCCTCCTCTTCACGACTAGCTGACTGCTGCCTTCCAGCTACACATTATGCAAACGAGCAAGTCAGTTTCACGTGTAAAAAGCTCAATATCAAGCTACCTCCTCCTTACTATCATTATATATATTGCATGTTGCATAATTTGTGCATAAAGCTAACATATTATGTTATTTAATTTGCTTCACAGCACGTATTCTATATTATCATAATATATAATATATTCCTTATTTCTTAATATTATACATAAAATAAATATACATGATTTTATTTTTTTAAATAATAAATAAAATAAATATTAATAATAATAAAATAGTAGGGGCCTCACGAATTTATCCCAGGGAGGGAGCGGCGTATTTTTATACTTGAAATGGTCACTCATCCAACTATTAACCACGCTTGACGTAGCCTGACTTCGGTGATCTAACGAGAACCGGTCAATGCACAACGCTACGCGGCGCTCCACCTCTACCTTGAAATAATAAAAATATTATATTGTTAAAATATTTATATACTTTTAAATATAAAAATTTATTTTGTGTTAAAACTTAATAATGTGTTTATTTAGAAATCTTGAGAATACTGAATAATATCATAAAAATCATAATATATCATCACAAATAAATTTTATAAAAAAAATGAGAAAAAGAAGTTTATGAATTTGAAAGATAAGGAAAAGTTCATTATTGGAGGGGTAAAAACCTGAAGGTGCTTTCTTTATGGTTTATATCTACATTTAATTTTTAATAGAAAACACAACTTAAATATCATTCAAGTGAGTTACAGTGCATACTGCATGGTAATTAGCATGTTTCATCGTGCATAAATAGGTAAATACATCTTGGATTTGTTAATACTTATGAAAGTTATGAAATTGTACGTTAATTTAAAAAAAAAAATAAAAATTCAAACAAACAAATGTAATTTCTACATTGTATTGCAAAACCGCTGATCTGTTTTTGATGCTATCAGGCTGTTACGAAGTGCATACCAGAGTCCAAATGATTTAATCTTTACCACACGATCACCTCTTACAGAACATATTGAACTTGTTGATACCTGGTTATTTAACATTGTTCGGATCGGTAAACACTTGCCACAACAACATTCCAAGAAACCTTCTGTGGTGTAAATATGAGGCTTCCGTATGCGTTGCCTAGTAACAGAATACTTTAGGGGAGGAAAGAATTTTATATGCAGTCAAGTGGAAATGTTGAAAAATCGTATTTGTTTTCTCAAAAAATAGAAAATAAAATATATTTTCATACTTTGTTATACAGAAAGAAAAGCACACTAAAAGAAATTCGAAACTGAAAAATTAATTGTCAGAGGTAACTTTTTCCACTTGAAATATCAGTATTATAATCAGAATATTTCATATTCTATTGTGTGATAATTAGCAAACAACTATAAATATTTTATATTTTTGAGACACTGCTGTGTACATAGCTTGTGCTATGACTAGGGCTGTAAATAACCGAGAAAAATGTTTAACCGGTGACCGTCAACTTTTAACCGGTTTTTAATCAAACCGAAGTTCGATTAAAAACCGCTTAGAATTCTGAAAATGTTTGATCGATTAAAAAAACCGTCTAATCGTTATCGGTTAATTTTATTCGATCGGTTAATTATTTGAATTTATTTGATCGGTTAATTTAACCGAAGCGGCTTACTCTGCGCCATCGGTTATTTTTTGACAATTATCACGTTAAATTAAGATAGATTTAATACAATTGCATATTATACATAACGGAATATAGTTCAATATTCTTTTCCCTTCAAGGTTCAATCTAACGATAAAAAAAATAAAGATATAAAAAAAGTTTTGAAAAGTTAATTTTTTACGATCTTATCTGATACGGTATGCAAAAACGTTCACCTAATGTATTAATTATTTTAAAAAGTACAAAAAGAAAAAATTTTCAAGCCGAAATAGTTATATATATTATAAATTATTTTCTGCAAACAGACTGAATAAACTTATAATAGTTATAATTTAAAAACAAATTGTATACGTGCTTTATTAGCAATTAGTGCCATCAGTGCAATTATATTTTAACCTAACTGAAAATTTACTCACAGTTCACGATGTGACAATTAATTTTTTTGCATTTAAAAAAATTATTAAAAAAAATTAACCGCGGTTTAAAGTGCTTAAAATTATGATACAGTTAGAAACGGTTAAAATTGACTATCGGTTAATTTTTAATTTTAATCGAAGTTCGGTTAAATGGTTAAATTAACCGTAACCTCGAGTAACAGTGTTTTATGAAAACGATTATCCGTGGGGTTTTAACCGGACGGTTAATCAACCGGTTAAAATTTACAGCCCTAGCTATGACCATGCATAGTTAATGAATATTGGATTTTTCTCAGATTTTTTTTCAGCTACGTTATAATCGTGATTTCTGCGTAAAGAAAATGTTAAAACAACAACGGAATGTTTTAAAAAAAAATCATTTCATTTTGATCGATACTTTGTGTGTATACGTTATTAGTTTGTTGCTTTTATTTTTTTATATAAAAAAAAATGTAATGTCATTCTATAGAAATGAAACATTGCCACAAAGCTAGCGTATAGTCTAAAAAGGTTAATGTATCTGGGGCATACCACATTACAAGCTCTATAAAATATTAGCCTAATAATAAAGCTAAAAATGTTATTCGTGAAGTAAAGGTTGAAAAAGAAAGACCTAACTAAAATGTTTTTAAACAGAAAGTCAAAACTTATTTTACCTCATTATTTATAATATATTTTTCAAGACAGATTGACCAAGCTTATGTATATTATATATTTTTTTATATCATATTTTAGTGATGAGAAGTGCAGACAGACAAATCTTGAAGAAGTAGATGCTTTTGCTCGACCGAGTGTAATGACATCGGTTAATCTCTTCTATACATAAAGAGAGAAAAAAGGCATACCTTAACTTTTTCAACTCTTTTTTTTTTAGTCTTTTTTATCTTGACGTCAAATGCTAAATTTTGTATTCATTGAAAAGGAAATGGTTCAATACATAGAAAGTTTTAAAAGTCAAATAGTCACTTTTTTTTCACGTTGAAGAAAAAAAAAATGTGTTTTGTATAAAATTTGTTTGTTGGTAATTTTTTGTAAAAAATAATTTTTACAACCAAGAAAAATTATTTATGTCACTATATAAGCATAAAGGTAACAGGTATTAATGTATGATCATTATGCTTTTGTTGTTGTAATTATTGTTATGTTTGTTTCAACTTATTAAAAAATTCAAAGGTGTAAGCAGTTACTAATTTTTGGTATTGCACAGTGAAGAATTAATGTGCAATTTTTTTTCTTTCTTCTATAATTACATATTATTGAAGAATTCTAATTTACCTATGTATTTAGAATTTATATCTTTCACAAATATAGTCTTTCCTCGTATTTTGTTTTACATATTATACTAACATTAATGAGATATCAGAATGTGAAAATTTTAGTGGCTTAATCGAAAGAAGGGGTAAAAATATGGTACTGTGAATTTTTTCAGATTTTTCTGAGACCGGGGACTATTTTTAAAAAAATAGTGAAAGTCTATTTTGATGACGACACGGGCGGTACTACTTAAGAAAAAGAATAGGGCAGTGCTGCCCGTGACGTCATAAAATAGACTTTCACTATTTTTTTAAAAATAGTTCCCGGTCTCAGAAAAATCTGAAAAAATTCCCAGTACCATATTTTTACCCCTTCTTTCGATTAAGCCAATAAAATTTTCACATTCTAATATCCCATTACATCGTTCCAATATTTATTTATTTATTTATTTGGCTTATAATATTCATTTTGCTTTAAATAAATATCCATAAATTACAAATTTTTGTACAGTGATAATTATTTGAGATTAGCATAAAAAAATTAAGGCACTTAAAAAATTCTGTTAATTATATAATATTTTATATTATTAAATCTTTGATGGACTGGAATTACAGATTTAGAAAATACAAAAGTTTATCTGACAAATATAAGGATTTCTCAAATATTCATTGTACCACACTGTCTATATAATATATATATATATATATAAAATCAATTTTCAAATATCTGGAAAAACCTGCTGAAGCCGAAACATGATATTGCTCTAAATTTACAACGAGGCTCTTTTTACTCTATTAAATTGTATAGTATAATATGATATTTAATATGTTATTTCATTATATGTTATTAGTTATCAGTGTATTTTGTTACAAAAGCTTACATGAAAATATCAATTTCAATATTATAATTATATGCTTTGTTTAGTGAGAATTTAGTTACATTAAGTTGAAACGAAGGAGACGTTGGGGGCCGGAGGTTATTTGCAATTTAATAAATAAAAAGCTTAGTATGCAGATGATGCAATGCAAAACTTTTATTTATGTCACAATAATTCACTCAAGAGAAAGAAAAAATACAGTTATATATAAAAAGTTTATAACAAACAAATTAGTCAAAACTTGTATCTCAGCACTTTCTGAAATAAATGGTGCAAGAAATAATAATAATAATTATAAGAAAAACTTTTTTAAAATATAATTTAGCTTGATTGTATTTTTTAATAAGGTATAAAACAGTTTTTTTTAATCTAAGTTTTTCATCACATTTGTCATACAAAAAAAAAAAAATGAAAAACTTTTCTTCTTTAAAAAGCACTTTAAAATTTAATACGAATGATTTTTCATTTACTATTATATAAGAAATAAAACAAAGATTAGAAGAGTGGATTGAGAACGCAAGTACATTAGTATTGTTGGTGACGTGAACGAGGCGTCGGCGAGCTTTTTTCATTGTTGTGAAAACAATACCGCACTCAGCGGCGGCACCTCGCGAGCCTCACAGCGTGCAGAGGCAACTACGTTAACAGAGGCGCTTCAAAGGGAGCAAGGAAAGGGCAACAGCACCCGGATTAAGGGATCTCACATAGGTGTCAAACCCCGAGAATTTATTGAACCACTTTAATGGGAACTTTTCCTCCGTTAAAAAAAGAAAAAAATACACTCTATATAGTAAATTGAGAGATACAGTTGAAGCGCGTCATCTCTTACTATAAGTTTTCTGTGAACATCTCTGAAATTAAATGTAATAATAAAAATGAAAGATTTTATTTTAATCAAAATAAAGTGACATTTTAAATAATAAACACTAATTAATAAGATTTATATTTTACTTTTAAAGAGAGAGAAGGAGAAAAAGAAACTTTTTTATTATTATTTAGTAATTATATTCAATTAACTTTTAAAAATATATTTTATATAATAAGAAATGACTTTTACAATTGATGTCACAGTGTTGTTATATTATATAATTTGTTTCATTCATAAATAAAAACACTTTAAAATTGTAATATTAATTGTGTTACATCATGTAACCGTAATATTATGTTGTTGTTTTACAGGTTTGTTTCATCGCGCCATCCTGTTATCCGGCTCTGCTCTCAGTAGCTGGGCTTTGGTTGAACAACCAGTAACGTATGCTCTCCGTCTGGCACGACAACTCAACTGCTCGCTTCCTGCAGATACAAGAAGAGACCACGAGCGAGTTGTTGACTGTCTACGTGCAGCCCCACTTGATGCTTTACTAAAAGCAGATGTATCTCCACCAACATACATGAGTGCATTTGGTCCATCAGTAGATGGAGTAGTTATCAGAGCTGGTTTTCGACGTGAGCTAGTTGCTGGAAGCAGGAAGCGAAGCAGTGGAAGCGCAGGTCTCGGTGGAGGATCAAGTGGTTAGTGTATTATTGACTAAATGAAAAAAAATATAGTTCAAATATCCCAATGGAATTATTAATATTTTATATCATGTTTTGTTTTTATTATTAGGTATGATGAGCGATTCTAGTGGTCCCACGGGTTCAAACAGACATTACGATCTACTGTTTGGTGTGGTCACAAGTGAAGCCCTTTTCCATTTCTCAGCTCGTGATGTTCAAGCTGGTTTTGAGGGCGAACGGCGGGACCGTATCGTCCGTACCTACGTTAGAAATACATACAGGTATGATTTTAATTAGTATTAATCACTTACAGGTTTAAGATCTTCCGATATAAAATTGATAAATATTTTAAAAAGTTTTATTTTATTTAACATTAATCTTGTAAATGAAGAAATGTTGATTATTTACAATTAAACTTAATTGTTTTTTTTAAATAAGGTATTATGGCTTACAAAATATACAAAATAGGTGCTAATAGTGACCTTAAATAATAATTTGTACTTGTCAAAGGTGACAAAGGTTCAGGCCTGCAAACACATAGTAATAGACATGTTTTGTTTTGTGTGTGGGTTAGTGTTTGTTTAGTTAAGTCAACTTGATTTCCAATTATGCACGAAGTCATAGCATAGAGAGTTTGTAATTTCAAATAGTTTGTTAATAGAGAGTTCATTATGTTGGAATTGTGGAGTATGTACTCTTTACAATTGATGTAAAATTTCGATTGAATTCAAATTTTAACCATTCACAGTCCGACAAAAGAAAGACCCCCCACAGGAAATAGTTAGTGGATCACAGTGCTGGAAATATAATATAGATTTATTAACATTTATAGTATACACCGTATCGACAGGTTTAGAATTTAAATAAATGTTTATGGAAAAATCATATAAACTAACAAGGGAATGTCGTTTGTTAAAGGGACTATATTCATTGCAAAAAAAAAAAAAATAAATAATAATCCCGTTCGTAGCAAATTCAAGCGAAAAAGAAAAAATTCAATAATATGCTACTCCTTTGGCACGTACGTCAACTCGCTGCATTGAGGGGTTGCATAATCTACAGGATATTAAATTAAAAATGGCGGCTACTTTTTGTAAACTATTTTGTATGTTTACAGTGCCACATACGCACTTCATCCACATTTAAAATGATATTGACAGCCTCTTCATTTATATTTGAACATGTATACAGTCTATATTTTTTTCAAGTCTGTACAAATTGGTATACTGTTACAGCTATCACTTAAATGAAATTTTCTTCACGGTGGTGAACGAGTACACGGACTGGGAACGTACGGTTCAGCACCCCATCAACACGCGTGACGCCGCCATTGCCGCGCTCAGTGACGCTCAGTATGTGGCCCCAGTAGTTCACACCGGTGACCTCCTCTCGCGGACCGGAATACCAGGAGCACCAAAGTCCTTCTTCTACGTATTCGATTACCAGACCAAGGACGGCGATTACCCACAAGTGGTAAGCCAATGTCCTTCCTTGTGTTGTTTAGGAGATGTAACATGTAAATAGAACGAGTACTTAGAGGGGGACATTCACAAAGCACTTTAACCCCCACTTTAGCCCCGATTTTTAACCCTGGTGCTAAACATGGTACTAAACCAGGGGCTAACCATGTTAAGCTCATAGCTTAGCACCATGTTTAGCACCAGGGTTAAAAATCGGGGCTAAATTGGGGGTTAAAGTGCTTTGTGAATGTCCCCCAGTGAGTTCAAGAAAATAGTCCTACATTTTTCCAAATAGACATCAGAGATCCTGTATGTTTTTTAGTAATCAGATGTGGCATAAATTTTATACTACGAAAAAAATGGTTTTCAATGTAGAAAAACAGTTCACTAAAACAAGAAGAAAATATACTGTTTCAATTTATCTTTGAATCTATACGTATAATTAAAATTATTTAATTTATCTCGTTCTAAATACAGGTATACAAATAAATCACATGGTATCATGCATGGATAAGACACGTCACTTTAAACAAAGCATGCATAAAAAAAGGCATGTTTGCTGAAGACAACTACATCAATTAAAATTTACCTTTCATGTAGACTTTAAGAACATTACTTATTTTACAGCATTTTTAAATTTTATATAATTGTGGACCTCTCTTAATTAAACAAGAATTTCATTATAATTAGTAATAAACGAGCACATGAGTACACATAGATAAGGCTAAATGAAATTATAAATTATAGTTCATTTTGATGCACTTTCTTTATTTTAATTAAAGTTATTCAACTGGGATTAGAGTGTAAAGCTAGAATAAAAATAACCAATGCTTACTAAAAAAATATATGTTTATATTTAAAACCTTGTAACCTTTTAATAAAGAAATAAATATATTATACTATTTTATATTTTTATTTTATATTGCATCAAATATTTAATGTAAAATTAAAATACCTAAAATTTATTTAAAAATTTATTTAAATAAAAATTTGATATAATTTAATTGGCACACAGACTTTGAATTGCTTTACAGCTCTAATCACCTTATGTATTAATTAGAATTTTTTTATATAATTATTAAACGAAGTATAAAATTTAAGCTCCTAAATGGGTTTATTCTTTGAAAACTGTTTAGTTTTTGTTGTTGTTTTAATTTAATTTCAATTAATAGGTAATTTATTATAATATTATTACCTTCAAGTGTTATTTGTAAACATTTTATTATTAATATAAAAAAAAATTAGCCTTGTGATAACTTTTGTTCTAAAATGTTGTTACTTAAAACACTTCATCATTATTATTCATATTTACAGTGCTAAGTTTGGGTGAATAGAGAAAATTGAGGGAAAGGAAGGGAAGAGGGGTTTGTTGTGTTATCTTTTGATCGTAAAAAAATTGTATGACACTTTTCTTTCTTTCTTTTTTCTCGTAACCTAGTTGTATTATCTTTTCATCTTCCTCTCGTGTCCTCTTATGAGAGAGACTTTTTATTTCACAGTCTCTACGGGACTATAGGCAGCAGTGCAGCAACATAGAAGGCAGACAGACTCATAGTCTTTTTTCTTTTTTTGCCTGGAACATTCCAAAAATAATTAAATTTAGCTTCCCTTCTACCAGATCTTTATAGTATATATGTATGAAAATATAGTACAAAGTTTTAGTATATATATATATATATATATATATTCAAAAAGCTTGAGCTACTAAGATTTTAATTGAGTTACATTCTAGAAATTGTTGGCAGTTTTATTACTAGCATATATACCATATAATAAAAGTTAAAATAGTGGCTAGGTTTTGCTTGCCATATGTTTTATAAAAACACTTACTTTTAAATGACATAGACATATGGATATTTAAAGAAACTATTAGAAGTAAATTTTTTTTCTATATATCAACTGAAGTATATAATATATAAAATTATAATTTATTATTTTATATTATTATAATTTTTCTTTACAACATTGTTATAGTGACCGCATTATGGCAGCAGGTTCAAGTCATTTATGTGATATCTCTAGGCTGGCATCTTGACTTGTCGTAAAGACCAGAGAAAAGAAATGAGAAATGAAGAAAGAAGGGAGTTGGGACTGTTTGTTGCGTGCGTAGAATTCTCAAATGTTGCAGCTCAGCTTTTTGACTGATTGAGCCGCAACTTCACCACCACCCCTCATCATATCTAGTAAAAAAAAAATTTAAACATATAAAGATATGGCATAGTTTTCTGAACTTCAGAAATAAATTCCTTACAATTAGTATATACTGTATGTATGTACATGAAGTATAAGTATTCCAATATTACTTACCTTGTTTAACTTCTCTCGTACTTTGTCTTACTGCTCTAATTCATCAAGGTAATTTATACTAATTAAGTACAGTTGACATCCCCACTCCAGAGTTTACATGTAAGATTAATTTATATTCACATTTATTCTCTCTAATTAGCATGAAGTAACATGATATTTTACATTTAAATGTCTAAAAAAAACATAGAGAGAAAGTTAAACGAAAGTATCAGCTGATAAATCGAATTACTGCTAATTAACACTAATTAAGTATATATAAGCCAAAGGTAATTGAACTCAAGGAGTCAGCAGTTCACAATTGTAATATCTGTAGAAAAATACTTAATTCACAAAAAAATACCTGAAACCACTATCATAGAATAGACTGTCCATCCAGTTTTTCTTACATCAAAATCTAACTGTCTGCTATTTTTTAGTCTGCCTTCTTTATGATTCAGCTGGATTTCTATGCATGGAACAGCAGGAAACCGGTGTACATTATATACGTAATTTTTACTTTGCGAGTAGTAAAACAATTTTTTATAGCATTCATTATGAAACATATTTTTTAAAGCAATGATATTTACATTTATATTATAACTTCCAATTATTAATTTTGAAAAAAGTGTGTCAAATTTTACATTCATATTTTTATATCACATGTTTTAAATAATTATATACTTATAATTTTATGAAATTCTTACTGATTTGCATTTCAATAATATTTTATAAAAAATTATGAAAAATAAATAAAATTAGCTGCAATGCAAATGCAAATATATATTGTCAATTGCAGCAATACAAACAATACATGTAAATTTTTAAAACCAAACAAATATGTTGTGACCTATATTTTTTCTTTCTGTATTGCTTTTTTATAAATTCGTTTTAAGTTTTTTAATTAAAAAATATTATTCCTGTATATAAACTGCACTAAGCCTTTTATACTTGATAGTTACAGAGGAGAAAAAAAAAGGAGGAAACAATGTAAATGAATCACAATGTAGAGTGGAAACCAATCCTGAGAATGACAATTTTCCGAAGCAAAAAAGTAAAACTCATATTTTTAAATTAATTAGTATTTCAACACAGTTACAATTTTTTTGTATTGCAGTTTTGAGCTCTTAGCACTTCAGGCCAAAGATTATTTTATGTAAAAATTTCACCATCGGATCAATAATATTCAATTAACAATTCAATTTAATTAGGTTTATGCTTGTGTAAGCCTGTTTCAAACATTCAAATAACTGACAACGATTTTCTAAAATACACAATTAAAAATCACTTTAACAAACATTTTGCACTCAAATTAATGATAATGTTAATTTTAATTATAATCAAAACTAAGGTTTTTGATTTGTACATAATTATTTATGTTGTAAATTGCATAATTAAATGCAATATTATTTTACATTATTGTCACGCCTGCATGCATTACAAAGCTTTTTTATTAATTAATTTTTACTGCGATCAATATCTTTAGGTTTCTCCAAAAACATTACAAAGATTATTTTTTTATTAAATATAAGCACTTTCTACAATTAAATAGAGTCTATAAATTGTACAAGTGCAATATTTAATTAATATTCTCAAATTAGTAACTAAAACTGAAAATGTAGTACTCAAAATTCCATCCTGCTTTGTGAATATAAACATAGAAAACTCATTTCCCTCTTTTGAGCAGTTAAAACCACAATTTATAGCACAGAACGTTTGTGAAGTGACTGAAAAGGTTCGGTTCCTTTGATGAAATTATTGCCTCATTATTTCGTTGAATGGTCGTTGCCATTGAAAAGCACCTTTGTGAACTTTGTGATAGCCAGTGGGTCCTGATAGCCGCCTGTGATGATCGTGTCTTCTCTCTGTGGCAGCGCATGGGCACCGTGCATGGCGAGGAACTACCCTACGTGTTCGGAGCGCCTCTGGTGGATGGCTTCAACCATTTCCCACGTAACTACACGCGTTCCGAGGTCGGCCTTTCAGAAGCGGTCATGCTATTTTGGGCAAGCTTTGCTCGAACTGGGTAAGTAATAAATATGTAATTAATTTGCTTAATTTAACAAATAATTTTATTTTTCAATCGTTTTAATGTACATTGACTGGGGTCTTTTGCTTACAAATATAAACGTTGTAAGCGATAGTGTATAAAGTCTAATTGCCTCATGGCCAAACTCTCTGTGCCTCTTTTAAGTGACTGTGGTCGATACACTTCATTAAAAAAATCCGATCTCCTATAGATTTGGGTTTCGGGTAGAAGGTAAGAAGCCAGCATTGATCTCTGAATTAAATGTTCGCTTTAGTCATGTATTCTCATGGTTTAAATCAGAGGCGAACATTTAGAAGATAAGAGAAATTTTGTTGTAAATAAAGTGTACATTAAAACGGTAAATTTTAAATACTATTCTTCTCCAAGAAAACAATTCGTCTTTAATTTAAAGTATTTAAATATAAAAACAACAATTTATTTTATTGTATTTTAATATTCCTGAAAAGTTAAAGTTTACAAAAAGTGAATACTCTAATCACCTTACATATTTTTACTAGATGTTTAATAATTCGAGCAAACAATGTGATAAATTTATAGGAATTTTATGATTTAATTTACATAAATACATTTATAACCAATAAAACACGAGGCTACACTACAACAGTATCGATGTTATTCCTTCACACTGTTGCCACCTCGTGTGTAGGATGGAGTGAGGCACGTCGTCTAACTTACTGGGATCTCAGCAGCTACGCACGATAACGTTGTGTATTTCATTATCTACGTATTAACGCAGCATAATCTACACTATGCGGTTTCAAAATTACGTTACAGTTAATGAGCTGTTTATTTAATGAAGTAAAACCCTCCATAAGCTTTGAAATTTCTCTAATACGAAATCCTCTTACACAATATGATTTAGTTCTGTTAGTTCTGATTATTATTACTAAATATTAATATACACTATTAACAAATTACAATCCCACCCTTTTTCGTAAATTTAATTTACTAGTCACCAAGTAGTAATAACATTATTATAATAAAATTCAACATTAAAAATAATTCCAGCCATAATTTTAAGTTTAGCTGAATTGATAAAAGTAATTATTAGAAACCTTATAGTGCTTTCAGTATTTATTTTTCATTACTAAAACTACAATGGAGTATTGTCCTCAATTTTTTTTATTGCAGAAATGGATAGAGCGTGCAAAGTTATGCTACCCTGATTTTTTTCAGATTTTTTTGAGCCCGGGAACTATTTTTAAAAAATTATTGAAAGTCCTTTTTGTGACGACACGCGGCGGCAAGTCCTATCTTTTTCTTAAGGAGCGGCGTCTCGTGACGTCACAAAAAGAACTTTCAATAATTTTTTAAAAATAGTTCCCGGGTTCTAAAAAATCTGAAAAAAATCAGGGTAGCATAACTTTGCACGCTCTATCCATTTCTGCAATAAAAAAATTTGAGGTCAATACTCTATTATATTAAGTCAATGTAGGAGGTCATCTAACGTAGATATATTCCAACTTCCTTCCCGGATACTCAGATTGGCAGCTCTCTCGTGATAATACTAACAAGTAAGAAGTCGATTTATAGCTTTTATTTTTATCAACCTTCAAATGCGAATAAAAATTGAATTTTTTTCAGATATATTTTGCAAACAGAGTAGTAATATTTATAATAATAATAATATTGAGACATTCCATTCAAATAACATTTTTTGATCCAGCCATATATTATTATTTAATTAAATTAAAGCCTGATTGGGAATTTTAATGGAGTGTGCAGAAGAGCTAATCATAAAGAGAGGTGTAGCTCGTATTAAACACTAAATTTGACTGGAAATGTAAACCTAATACTATTTTTTTTTTTTTTTTTGAATTCTGTTTTCAAATTTAAAAATACGATTTTTTTATTTTCGTAATTCATTTTTTTTTTTTTTTTCTGTAAGAAAAGTTCACGATTTATAAAAAAATGACTTCTTTTATAAAACATAGTTACAGTAAAAATTCTATTAAAACTTGAATTACAAAAAGTTTCCTCCATCTGAAAATTAAATATTCAACACAAGTACATTGGACTAATGTAAACAAAATTTAATTACAAATAAATCTTACACTTCTTATTTTTGTTTCTCTCAGTATACACAAAATGTTACTAAAATATCATTTTAAAGTTTTGTTGATTTATAAATCTATTTTTTGCCTACTGCATTTTTTGTAATAAATCAATTCTAAATTCCCTGTTATGATACAGTATTATGAAAAGAAAAAGAATGAATAAGTACAAGTTATAAAAAAAAAACTGTTTTAAAATCATAGCTTTTCATTTACAGCACATAGCTGCAATAAAATACAATTGAAAAGCAGTGATCTAGATTTTAAAATTCTTAAAGAGTATACTAACAAAAATACAAGGTATATTGTAGTGCAGTGGAAAAACTTTTTTCATTCTTCTATTTTCAGTATTATAGTGTTGTTGATACATGAACACAATAAGTATATCATCAAAGAAGCAATATTGTACAGTTTAAACCAAGTTTCAATATGTTTTACATGAATAAATACTAATAAAAAATAAAAATAGGATACACTTGAAAGTGTAACTACGGTTGGTGTAGAAATATTTATAAGAACTACTGTTGTTGTAATATATTTTATTTTAGTTTGTCGTCTCTTTAGTCTAAAGCTTTTATATAAGATTGAAACATTTGAAGCCCTTTTCTCTCTCTCTCTCCTCTCTCTCTCTCTCTCTCTCTCTCTCTCTCTCTCTCTCTCTCTCTCTCTCTCTCTCTTTTACCACAGAGCATAAATTGACGGTTATTTGAGTCTGTACAATTGTTCTAGAGGGAGCACAAAACAGCCCAGTAGTTTAATCCTGCATGAATATTCAGAGGTTGGTCGTAGGTCGCAAGAAGCAGGCGTTACAGTCCCAGTATATAAGCAAACACTAAGACAGAAGCACCACAGTTTCTAGTGCCCGACTCAACCCAGTAAACACATCTGCAGCTGCCCAACAAAATACTTTCCAACACGTTAAAGTCAAATTAAATAGCCCCTGATGTGGCCTTTCAGTTTAAGGAGTTCTTTTATTTAAATATACTGAAATTTTTATGCTTAATTTTTATATCTTGTTGTATTTACTTAAAAAAAATAGATGGTATTTTAATGTTAATATTAACCATTGAACTTAAGTCTTAATTATACTAAGAGAACATAACACGAGTAGTATAAGAGATTATTATTATCATACTACCCTTTATTATTATACTGTAAGGAAGAGAGAAAGAGAAAAATAAAAGGGGGACATTTTTTTTCTTGTTTTAAATTAGTTCAAGTTATGCTCTTTAATCTTTATGTTAAGAAAATTAAATAGAGATTAGGAAGTGTTTTGTATAAAAATTACAACATAATGGAGGACTACTTTAAAATATATTATAATACTTGTAACACACATTTCCCCTACCTCGTTTAAAAAAAAAAAAAAAAAAAAAAAAAAAACATAGCATTTATGGCTGTTTGAAAAACTTTAAATGCAGGGAGTGTAAAATAAAAATTTCGGCGTTATATAGGTCTCTACAATTAA
This sequence comes from Siphlonurus alternatus, assembly GCA_949825025.1. Lineage (NCBI taxonomy): Eukaryota > Metazoa > Arthropoda > Insecta > Ephemeroptera > Siphlonuridae > Siphlonurus > Siphlonurus alternatus. The sequence continues at coordinate 40,874,475 of OX463778.1, read as the reverse complement.
GTGCGTTAAATAACAAATAATACACAAAACATTTTGCATTTTAAAGTACTTAAATAAAACTCAACAAACAATGGTTGCTCATTTAAATTTAATTTAATTTATAGTTTCATCAAGAGTGCAATTAAAGTATTAAATCATACTTACATTGCTTAAACTTATTAAAGTTTATATAATATAAATATAACAATATTAAAAACACTGCTCTTTTTTAAGAATATTATTTATTACAATAAAAACATGAATCAAATTATTTCTTAGTATTCCAACATATCATACATTTGTAATATGAGACAGTATCTTTGTGACTCTGATATTATGTTTTTTTCAGTATACACGACCTATTGAGTTTTGAGAGGTGATACTATTCACCCTAGTATGTAAATTCCAAATATAAACATGTCTGACTTTTTGTTTGTGCCTTCTGTTTGCAGGGACCCCAATGATCACTTGAAACAAGAAGCGATTCTGTCCAGTTCTAAGGAGAGGAATCGGTTTCGAAATTTGGTGTGGGAAGAGTACGACAGTGTGCACCAAAAATACCTCGAAATTGGTGAGTTTTGAGCAATAATTATTTAGTAATTGTGTACAGCAATATAGGCAGGTAAAATATGATAGTGTACTCCATAAAAAAGGAACCATGGCATCGTAGAATAATACATAAAAAATGTTATGACAATAAAGGTACAGATTTTTTTTTTTTTTTTAGAATTGCGTCATTAATTTTAGCAACGTGAATTGATTTAGGAGTTTAGTTATACTGTCATAAATCATGAATATTTAAGCAAATGTAGCCGTGTTTATGACATGATCAAAACACATATATATATATATATATATATATATATATATATATATATATATATATATATATATATATATATATATTATATAACCAATTGGTTACTTTTGGTGTATCAAAAGCCAACGATATCTCTCTCTATCTCTCTCTCTCTCTCTCTCTCTCTCTCTCTCTCTCTCTCTCTCTCTCTCTCTCTCTTAACGGGTTTTAGTTTTTATGATTTGACTAGAACTGCTTTTAATAAAATGTAATTCGGTGACCAAGAATCGAAATATTGTTTTATTTCTGATTTGTGTCAAAATGAATAAACCAAAATACGTTGTTCAACTAATAATGACTGTAAGGCCTACTTATATTAAATAATTTTATTTAGAATATATTACAAATTTATTAAAAAAATTATATCAATTGCTACTGTACATCGTGCTTTTACTAATTGGTTAATTTGTTATAAATTTAATTTACTGTTCAATAAATTCAAATTAAAGCAAAATGATTAATTAATTAATTATCATGATGTTAAGTGTATAAGGTTTAATATATCTATAGAATTATAACAGGTATTATGATGAGTGGGGCGTAGTAAATGGTCCGTTGAAAATCGAATGCATTGTATGTATACCTTTATGTGGTTGTTGTTGGGAGATTGGTACAGAGGGATGTTAATCATCTGGGGCACTCTCACATTCATTACCCAGAGCGATCGTTTGTTCATCCGAGAATCAAACCTGTCTGTATTCATCATAATATTTAATCAACATGATTATTATTTATATTATATCAATTGGCCTTTATATTTAAAAAAAAAAATACTCACAAAAATTGTTAAGTAATCCATTCAACTATGAACTCTGGAACTGACATTTAAATAATACAAAATGAAGTACAATATTTATTAAAATAATTAGTTTATTTTACTAAAAATATATTATTTTTATTAATATGTTATTATTATTTTAATTAAAATCATTTAATAGACAAAATATTTGTTTCACGTAATAAAAAAATACTAAAAACACATTTTGTTTAAATTACACGATTATTTACTTGTTACTTAATAGACTGTAATAATTTTTTTTATATATAATATAGGACTTTTACTAAATGATTTTTAAAAAAATCATGTAATTTTATTAGTTAAAAAAATATACACCCCATGCAAAATCACAAACAACAAGACCAACTTAACGTACTTCATGTTGAATGTAAATAGTCTTGTATAGTGGAAATGTCTAACAATACTCTATGATAATATAATCAAAATAATGAAAATATCTAATAGTAATATATTAATACGCATTTTTTAATAGTAATCAGAAGTTGGATAAATATAGTAAATAAAACGAGCATTAAAGGCAGATAAAATCAAACGGCTTACAATGTGCATAATTAAAAGACGTAGACGTCGTTCTCCGATATTTGGATGGTAAATGGAAAAAAAGCAACTACGTAATAACGAATTTTCAGTCACTCACGGGAAGAAGGCAAGTAAAATTTGTGTTAGATTCTCTCTTCGTTCTAGGTCATTTTCCAGCTGATTTGAGCTCCATTAAGTATCCTTCTCACCCCCGAAATCAAAGCGTCTCTCTCTCTCTCTCTCTCTCTCTCTCTCTCTCTCTCTCTCTCTCTTTCACTCCCCCTTACTCCTTCCTGACAAAGCACTTTGCCTCGTTTTTTTCTCACTATCTCTCCCGCAGAGCTGGCTTCTATTTATGTTGCTTAAAAAAATACTGCAGAGTTTAGTAAGTCTTCCTGCTTTAATTTTATCTTCAAAGTAAATAAAATAATATTTGTACTTCTTCTTAACTATCAGCGTTTTGTCTTTAACTTCTTAGATTATAATGGAATCTTAAATACAGCAAGATACAAAGACCATACAATATTTAGTAATAAAAATCCTATAATATTTCTTTCAAAGATCATGCAAGACTTTTACGTTTTGTGGCTTTTGTGGCGAGTGTCTAGTACAGATAACAAAGTTTGTAATCCTCCATATGGGGCCATAATATGACATTATACTTGATAAAAATTTAGTAGAGGGATTTACTCCATCATAGAAGTTTTAAAACTTCTCACAATAGGTCCAGAAACTGATCAGCAGACCTAGACATCTTACATATTCTTTGTTTAAATTGCTAATAAAAATATAGTTACAACGTGCTTAAATTATGTTATTCAATTTTCCAATTGATAAAGTATTCTATCTTGTAAGATCAGTAAGATATCTTGTAGCTGCGTATGGATCTTGTAAAACTCATGTAGACATACACCGTAGCGACGAATAAAGAAAATTTACATTCTATTCTTCCATTTCCTTACACATCTGCAACCAGTTGATCACTTCAGTGCTGCGGTATGCATAACTTTAAGGATACCTTTTGGTAAATGCTAACAAAAATGCATTTGTATTCATGTATTCACCTCACTTGGAGACCAGAAGATGTCAAGCTTCAAAGTTCTTGATCCCAAAGCTTTTGAATCTTTACTATCTGATCTAACTTTATTTTCTCTCTTTTAAAAAAGAAACGAAGGGAAATAAGGAGGCTCGGGAAGATACTTGTATTTTCATTTAATAATATAGTAGCATTGTTAAATTTCTATATCATGATATAAATTTATACTATGTTTATTTTCTTTATTATTGAAATACCATTTTCAAAATAATGGAATTATAAAAAATTAAACAAATTATCAAACGTAACTATACAATCATATATAATAATATAGTTGTTATTAAATCATCATTTTCAACTTTTTATATAATAATTAGTATATTTTCTATGAAAAATTCGTCTGTTTGCAGTATCATTCATGCTCCCTATACTACAGTATAACCACAAAGCAGGGTCAAATTTCTGTTGAAGTAAAAATGACGTATCTGTTTGTTTACCTCATGATACAACATAATGGTATATATAAACTTGTGTGGCGTATGACATCAGAGAATTCTTGTCATTCCTTAAACTTTCACCCACTCGTTTTGCAAAAGCTTTCCTTTCTACAGACCATCCTCTTGAAGTTTATTTGTCCCCCTAAGCCGATTCTGAGTCGAATATCCTTTTTTTTTTTTTTTTTTTTTTAGAGTTGAAAAGGATGGAAACAGCACACTAGTAAGCAAGTCAGCCAGTGAGTCAGATATGGACAGAGAAAGTTAACAGAGAAGAGAACTAACTGTAGCGTATAGTAAGAGGATTTCAGTGATTGGAGGAGATACACCGTGCACCAACTTTGGTTTTGTGGTCGTACGGTCTCCCCCATCCACCTCAGTGAATCTCCTCTCTCCATCTCTCCTTACACTGGCACACACATACGCCCCTATTCTATTAGACACTACATTTCATTAAGGTTCTAACTAAATTGCATGTGGGTTGAGAGAATGCATATTTTTTATATCTCACATAATGCAAAAAATATATAATTATAATATTTTAATTATGGTAAAAAGTAATAATAAATAAAATAGTCGAAAAAAATTAAAAAAAAACTACGATATTTCAATTTTAATTCAAAAACTTCTTGTCTATCTGATATTTTTTAATTAAAGTTTGAGAAGCAGGAAGAAGTTGTTCCATAGATAATATCTAGTTTACCTAAGGCAAGCAAGAAGAGCCGCTCGAGCTACTCGCTTGGTTAAACTTATTATGCTGTTATAAGTACACAGGCATATATGAGGGTATAATCGCTGAAGTTAACCACAAAACTTCAAATCACTTTCCTCCTACTTCTTTTTATTATTTTTAAACCTGCTAATTTTCTTTTGAAAAACTTATTTCTTAACTTTTTGAATTAAATTTTAAAATGTAAAATTACTTTGCTTTAAAAACAAAAACTAATATAAAGTTTTACATCAAAACTAATATTTTACTACACTATATGTACATCAAACACATATTTTTATAGCTTTAAATAATAAAAATAGAAATAAAAAATTAATGTGAATTCTTAAAATTTCAATTATATTGAGTTTATAAATTAGAGTGTTAATTTACTGCTGTATATATATATTGTCAAAGTTAAATATCAATAAATAACTTTCAAATTAATATCATGCAGCCTTATGAAAATATAATAGTGATTAACTGTCGAAACCAAACGATGCAACATAGCAAACACGTCTACTTAGCAAGTATGCTTGCGACGTATAAGTAAATAAAGCATATTAAACTAGAAAAGGAAGGATCAGTATTTGCATGCTTTTAAAATGAAAAGCTGCACTGATGGAAGCACGTTAGAGGGTGCAGCGAGTAAAACTGATGTTATTAACGAATAACTTAAATAATTGAAGTGGAAACGCACTGGAACAAGTAAATTTTGTAATGTAATAAATAATGGAGATTATTATGTTGTTTTTAAGTTAGGAAGTTATGTTTAAATACTACATTCAATTTAAATTAATATTGTTTTCAAAATAATTGTTAAATTAACTAAATATAATTTAATAAACACAGCTTAATTTTAAGAGGTTGTAAAATTATACATAAGACGGATTAAATTTTAAGAGCTTGTAGATTTTTATATAAAATTAAGGTAGAAATGACGTCAATCAGCTGTTTTTTTAGCTCCATTGGATTAACATGTAAACCTTAGCAAATTCACAAAAATTCTGAAAATTTTTTGAGAGGCAGACATTAGAGCCTAAAAGCCATAGAAAAAGTTTCAAAACAATTTAACGAGCTGATTTTTTTTAAATTAAGTTTTTAGTTTGTCTCTCCATGATGGGAAAGCCTTTAGCTGAAAATTAAATAAATAATTTAAAAAAATCGGCACGTTAAATTGTTTTGAAACTTTTTCTATGGCTTTTAGGCACTAATATCTGCCTCTCAAACAAATTTCAGAATTTTTGTAAATTTGCTAAGGTTCACATGTTATTCAAATGGAGCTAAAAAAAACAGCCGATCGATGTTATCTCTACCTTAATATTATTAATATTTCCAACGAAATTAGATTTTGCATAGTTCTTATTGAGATGAATTAAACTAATTAGTAATTACTAATTATTCAAATTCTCTTTGTTACAGGTATGAAGCCACGAATGAAGAACCATTTCCGTGCCCATCAGCTGTCCGTGTGGTTACGTCTGATCCCCGAGCTTCACCGGGCCGGAATGGAGGATGTGAGTGCACGTCACAACCTCTTCCGTAACCACAACGACCCCGAGCTGTACGACGGAGCCGTACGGGCCGACCCCGTGTACTTCGGTCTGGCCGACACCGAGTTCACCACGTCTAATCCTCTAGGCTCGGGGCGCCGAGGAAACGAGAGCTTAGGAGCTGGGGTGGCACCTACCGGAGAACCCATGCTGACAACGTGTGTAAGCGTTATAGCAGCCCCAACCTCGGCATCAGGTCTCCTATTGAATAGTAATCTTAACCAAACAGACGCTCTTGCGAGCCTTGAATCAATTGCAGGCTACGCGGCTTATTCTACCGCATTAAGTGTAACTATAGCTATAGGTTGTTCTTTATTAATATTAAACGTGCTCATTTTTGCTGGTGTTTATTATCAACGTGATAAACATCGTTTAGAAGTTAAAAATTTACAGGAACAACAAAGGGGAGGTAATAGTGGAGGAGGAGGTTCAAGTAATTTTGCTAGTGATAAAACACATTTAGATGTAATAGATGATAATTCAACAACAACAGTAATATTAACGGCTCCTACAACGACTATCACGCCAACTAGTGGAATTATAATGAATCAAACTTCATCTTCAAATACATCACCACAAAGACAAAGTAATAAATATCATACTTTACATTATATGCAACATTTAGATTCTGCTGGTTTAAAAACTCCTTCATCTGCATCTCCTGCTACTGCTATTACGATATTAGATCAACATCAGCAACATATCATAACTAGAAACCAGATTCCACAATCTTGTATGCTGGAACATTCACATTCCACGTTTCTATGTCGGCCGTCAGGTGAACATCATGGTATTACGTCACCACCTAATGGTTCAGCAACACTTCATCTAAGTGTGCCACGCCCACCCCCACCTCCGAGGGGAATGGCACCTGCTGAGTCACAACCTCTTTTATCCTCGGGGCACCCTCACCCACACCACGCTACCTTGCCTCGTCAAGGTAAGCCAGTGGTTCTCCAACAGCATCAGCAGCACATACAGCAACAACATCAACAACATCAGCAGCAGCAACAGCAACAATCCCAGTCCCAATCTTCCACTGAAATGCGAGTCTGACAGACTACCGAAGGATCTTCTCAATGACGTAGGGAGTGACATTATGTATAAATTTCCTTTCAAAATAAAACATAAAATTCCATTAAACAAATAAATAAATAAATAAATATTTATTTTTAATGTTTGGTTGTTGCAATCAAATATTTATAAATAAATAACTATATATAAATTATTATTCATCAAATAAAACAAAATTTACATCGCAAAACGTAGAATTTTAAAGCTTTACAATTCCTGATTTATATAAAATATTTGTTAAACGTGACAGAAATTTAAAAAAGACACTTTCTGTGAACAAATTCTGATAAGTAAAAAGAATTCAGAGGAGATAAAAATATATCCAAAAGTTTTAAAAGGATATATTTACATGACTGATAAAATGAAATGTTCAACTAATGCGCATTATATTTTAAAATAAATTGCCTTTTTTTTTTTTTTTTTTTTGTTTAATGAATAATAATTTAAAAAAGTGAAAGGATTTCTAATTTTATATGTAAGAAAAACAATTTAATTTTTACGTCGTTGTACTGTATTATGGGACTTTGAAAATACTATAGAAAACAGGTATATTAAAAACACCTATTTTTTTTTTTTCGTTAGCATCAATGCTCAAATTAATTCTAACCTAATTAAAATAAATCCAAGTCCATTGTGCAGTGCTGAGAAGATAAGACAAAGTGAAAGAACAAATTTGCTGTAAACACAAAAGAATTAATTAAGATAATTATCGGTGCAAGCATGTTGTTGGCAACTTGTTGTGTATATACTTATCGTGCGACGACAGTGAATGATTGAGTGACCTGTTTAAAGTCCACGAAACAATTAAGTGCGTGTTAAATAATTTTTATATATTTATCTCCCTCCCTTACATAAAAAATAAGACAATCGTTACTATAAAAAAGTGTTAATATATTATACGAAATTTTTATTATTATTATTTGAGAATTTAAAAAAAAAAAGTAAATTATAAAAATATTTATTACTAAATAATTATGGCACAAGTTACCTTCCATAAATAGGGTATTATATTATATATATTTAAAAAAAAAAATGGAAGCAAACAACCATGTTATGTTTTTTAAAAAATTATTGTTTATATTATTTTATAATATAATATATTAATTATCAGTATTATTATATAAATATATAATAACGGTGTTAATGCATCATTGAAATAGATGCATCATAAAAAAATATACGTAGAGTGGAATATAATTTATTGTTTTCTTAATAATAAAATATTTATTGCTCGTCAGTATTATAATATTGTGTTTCTGGATGGTTCAAAATGATTTTAACGTTGACTTTAATTTGTTTTTTATGCTAACTTTTGGTGAGTAAACTAATGGTTGATAATGTATTAAGATAGAGACATCTGAATGAAGCAACGAAGAAAGTAAAAGTTTGTGTTTTTTAACTGGCGCTAATAAATGTTGCAAAAAAAATGTTGTGAGATTCCCCCCTCCTCTATTCCTCAACTATATCCTATTTTTTACTTCAATCATGTCAAAAGTTACCTTTTAAATGGCGCCAGAAAAAAGTCATATAAAAAACATAACTCATCATACACATACATACACAATGCCAGCCATTTAAGGTATAACCTGAGAATTTGTCTGTCAAGGTCAAGAGGCGTGGCTACACCTGCAAATCTGACAACACTGTTGCAATAGTAATGCGAATAAAAGATTAGGAGGGGGTGGTAACTACAGTCCTTGAGAGCGTTGCCAAGTTTCTTAGGACATATCAAAAACGATCATCGCCACGGTTCGAAATATATGAAAACAATTCAGAAAAATAGTCCAAAAAATTAGCTTTTAATCCATGTAAAATTCTAAAAAAATTCTCGAGCCGTTTTTGTGCAATGTTGATTGAAAAATTTAACATTGAAAGGATACAAAATACACATTTGAATAAATTAATTATAATTAAACCAACGGTTAAAAGAATCCAAAAAAAATCAGTAGTATTTGGACAATTGTTGTAAGTCTACCAAATTAATTTCAATAACATCTGTCGATACGACTTTTTTCGTCCGAATATCTCAGGTTAAGCCTTAATACGAACAATCAAGAAAAGACAAAAAAAAAATATATCTATACATTAAATTGGGTTTAAAATTTGAATGAAAATTATATTTAAAAAAAATGCCATTATTTGTAGTCCCATTATCCCATAAATGTTCATGTTGTTATTAAATTTAATGGCAACAAATTATAGTTGTAATAAGACGTTATTCTATAAAGAAAAAATGAAACGTTTTCCAAAAAAAAAAAAAAAAAATGCTTGTTTAATTTATAAATTGATTTCCCCATATTACATTTTTTTGTATGAAAAAAGTAGCAGATAAGAATATTTTCAGTAGAAGTTATTTCACTGAACAAATATTTTATGTAGTTAATTTATCTTTAAGCCGTTACAACTAATTAAAAATTAATTTAAACTTAATTTAAATAAAATTTATGTTACTTTATAATGTTAAAAAAAGTAAATATTGTGTATGATAAAGTAATTTAATATTGCAAAAAAAAAAAAACTATATCAGGAAGAAGAAAGATTGGTTTTATTTTCTCCAATTTTTATGATTGAAATTTTATGAATTTGTTTTTACTTGTGTTTCTAGAAAATAACTTTAAGATACACATATTCGATTTATCGTACTATATATTTATTTGCTACATTGCTTTTTGTATCTTATAGAACATGGTAAAGCAAATGCTAGAAGGATTGAAAATAAATATATATGTGTATATGTGAAACGAAAAGAAGAGTGAGAAAAAAGTAGAACAGGAAAGGAGGAGAAAGAGAAATGTAAAATAAGCTTACGGGGTAAAGCCGTTGTATTTGTATGCTTCTTTTCTTTTTATTTGAAGTCTTTGTTGCAGTGTTAGAGGGCGGGAGGAGGGATGGGAGTTATCTGAGGCGCGAATGTATTTGAAAGCAAGGCGGTACCATTGTTAGGGGTTTCTACCCCATCTCTATATAACCCAGCTATACGCCAGAACAGAATGTAGTTTGATCAGGGAATACACCAGACCAGAGAAATAAGAAAAATGGAGATGTGTGCTGGGCAAGGAAATGAAAGAGATGTAGAAAAGCCGCCGTCTCTACCACCATCACTGCTGCTCTGCTGCTGTGCCTTGACTAGGTATATATAAGGTTTTTTATGCATAAAGTACAATCCTTCTTTTAGCTCACTGAGACTTTGGGTATACGTGTGTATATAATATATATATATTTTTTTTTTGTATAAAAAAACCCAAGGATCTTTGATATGTGAGATACTTTTTTATATTTTTATTATTATATATATTTTTTTAGTTTGTTATTTCCTCTTTGCTGATAAGAATTTGTATGCATCATAAAAATAAAAGAATTTTTTTATGTTTTACAGATGGGTAGAATATATTCATATAATGGAACATGACGTATTGCCAGTATAAATACATAATAGACATTCGTATATATTATATGATATTGTTTCGATGTTTTATTACTTTTTTTTTAATGTTTACCACGTTAATAAAAAAATCTAATATTATTATCAAGTATAAAAGAAAAATGAGTATTGCAATTTCCATAGTGCTGCTGAAATTTTATAAACAGGAGTGAATTATTCTAATGTTACATCATTGATAATTTTTCCCATGAGATATACACAGCACACAAAAAGAATCTGGAAACAATGCCCAAGAGTAAAATATTCGTCTATTTAAATTTATGTATAATGCATTTCAAGATTTGAGTCATAACATCGGTGCAATATATTCGTTCCTACGCATTAAATTAGCATTTAAATTATAGTTCATACCAAACTTTCAGACAAAAATATCAAGCTTATCTGTAGCATAAAACTTACACTTTGGGTTTATTATGCATGTAGACTACGCCATGATGAATGAAGTATTTTTTAGATAATCTGTTACAGAGCTCTGCTAATACATTCTATGCAATTTACTGTTTAAACAGTAGATTTTTTTAAATAACTACACTGTTTAATTGAAAGGAAAATATTACCCCATATTGTTTTGAAACTGAACCTATTTTGAACTACTTCAATAAAACGAAAATAATATAACAAAAACTTGTATGTTATATGGTTGATATGATTGTTAAATGACAAACAATAATATTCTGGTACTGAAAGATATTTTAAATCATCAACCGACCCAATATTTGCAATGCTGCAGGGGCTTTATCATTCTTTAATACTGCATAAATAATAACAAATAGAATCAAAGACTTCGTGATCTTATGGTAAGTTCATATTCTAGAGTTCAAGACCTCGCAACGATGGTGTGATTGTAAGACAAATAATTAAATGTACAGTCCGAGTCTAAAACACTGCGTATATGTCCCAATCTTTAATATAACATCGATCTGTATATTAGCTAGCAACATCACAGCTGCCATTTTCTGTACAAAAATTGTACATTTAGACCATTTTTTATGTACGTATTTTTGTTCAAACTGAACATTTAATTGAGTTACAGTCACAAGAGATTTGATCACTTTTTTCTGTTAGGTGATTTATTGTTCATATCAACTGAATTTAACTCTCCAGGGCTTCAACCGAAGCTCAATGTAATCATTTCTCGTAGCCTAGTTTTGTTTACACTAAAATGACCTTGAACTAATTTTCAAATTCATTAAAATGAATTAATGTCTGTGTGGATTAAACGATCTTATACGTCACCTGGGAAGAGAAATTAGACGAGGCGTGTTAGTAAGCAAACTTCTTGCAAATAGCACACAGTATAAATGAGACAAATTTTCTCCCCACAATTTTCAACCACTATAATAAAGCTTTGTAAGAAGTAATTATCTTTAATCATTTCTACATTTCTTATACCTTGTTTTTTATACCAGCATGAAGAGAATATATTATAAGTAAGAAGAAAATTTTACCGCAAGGCAATATTAAATATAACATCTTGAAAGTCTTAACTGCTGCCAAGTACCAGTGTTAATAGCTTAATAATTATTATTCAAGCTGGTACTTTTTGTAAAATTTATATTCAAGTTAACCTTTTGTAGGTGAGATTTTTAAAGTAGACAAAATTTAAGACATTTAAGTCAAATTACATTAATATATAATATAAAAATGAAATAAAAGTTTTGTTAAATTGAATTTATATTATATATATTTATACACTATGGTATAATAAGTTTTTGGCTAAAAATATAGATTGTGTTCATCTGTAATGGAATTCCATAATCGCATTACTATATAAAAGAATGACCCCATTTTATGTATATAGGAGAAAGACGAGGACATAAAACAAGAGTTTGAAATCATCGCGATGGAACATGGAATTTTGTTTTCCAACCAAGCATGCAACATGACATTCATCAGGGACTAGCTCCAGGAGGCCTCAACCCTCTCTCTCTTACCGTGCTTGCTGCTGGCTTACGGCCAAGCAAACTATGTAGCTCAAGCATTGATTTATTGATTATATTATACCCAACGCTACCATTGGAATGCCCATTTATAATAAATCTTCACTTTAACTATATACATACACGAGAAATTTTAAGTACTGCAAATACTACAAAATATATATACTTTAAAAATTACAACGTGCCTTTCTCAAAGTATTTGTATAATAATATTATTAATATATTAGTATAAAAAATAAATACATAATAAGTCTAGAGTTTTGTAATTTAAATGTGATCAAGACTAATAAATTGAATTTTAATTTTTTACTGGTAGTATATAATCGTGAGAGAAAAATAAACTTTTTAGGTTTTCAATTTTAACAGCATGAAAAGAAAAGAGCTTAGAATGCATTTACGCGTAACACCATCATGGGTGAGTACTTTTCATATTAATATTATTCTCTCTCTCCGTAAAAGTGAGAATCTAGCAAGCAAGTTCATGAAAGGATAAAATTGTGTGCTAAGCCATAAATTCTTCAAAAACTTTTTTTTTTTAAACAATATTTCATTTCAAAATACATACATTTACAGAAAAAATATTTATTTCTATAATTTATGCTACATATTTTTATTTTAAATATAATAATATATACGTGTACACTTATTTTTTCCACATTTTTCTTATTTTTTATGTTTATAGTTTAAAATATTTGAATTTATTTTCATATCATAATTCAAAAATATAAAATGAAAAATAAATTCAGTGTTGAATATACAATGATATTAGCCTGGTATATTTTTGTACCCTAGTGACCCTACATGTTGGTAAAAAGTAAATTTTTGGTGAAAAATGAGAAGTTAGAAATCCAGGTAAGGATTTTGTAAGATGGCTACATATATAAAAAACATTTTGGTACGAATAGAAGTGAGATGCTGGGCAGAAGAAGGTGTAGCAGCAACTCCGCGAAGCCCGCGAGTGAAAAGAAGGCGAAGTGATTCAGCCAGACATGCGAGGAGGGGGAGGACTTAGCAGCCACCACCACCAGGTCTAGAAGTGCAAAAGTCTTATCTAGATCTGCCTGTTCACTCAGAAACAAGAAGGGAAAAAACTTGTGGTTTTGGTGTGGAGAGACACAATCTGAAGATGGGATAAAACAGTTGACAGTTATATATATAAATTTATAGCAAAGTTTTTATATAAAAAAATAGTATGAACTATGATGTAACAATAACATATAGTGGTTATTTTAGATACATCACAAGTTTTATATAAATCCAATAATTTGTAGCTTTATTATAAAAAATAAACATCTAAGTGCTGTAATATATACGAAACTTGCTATTAATATCAAAGTGGATGAAAGCTAGTTTTACGCTTTTTAAAAGACTCTCGATACTGTAATTTTAGTTAATAACTTTTTTGTTTTAAAGAAAGAGTATTATGTATTATTTTACTAAAAAAAAAAAATGAATTCATCTTTAACAAAATAAATTGTATGAAAGTGCTGAAAAATACTATTGTTGATGGTAAATTCTTATATTCTTTATATAATGAGATGGTTAATTAATTACAAATAATGTGCACTATTCGATAAATGTATGCAAAAATGTTCTAGTCAAATGAAACTTCCACTTTATGCAGTAAATAGTAACTTGTAAAAAAAAAAAGAAATTTATTGCCTTCTAAATAAATAATAATTATTAATTAAAATTACTTATCTTACGTAAGGCATTTAATAGAACTCAGAATTTTATCAGATTATCTACTTTCGACGTAAGAATTACATTACACTTAATAATAAAAATTGTTAAAATTAAAAAACTCACGTGGCTATAACCTTCTTCTATAATTATTTAATAATTGATTTTGAATTACTCTCACTTGTAAATAATTTTATCACATAACTCCTCATTTTTATGAATTTTCACGCTAAATAATTTTATATTATAAAAAAAGTATTTATAAGTTTAATCATATATATTATTATCAAGTTTAATCAATTTTACACAAATTATTATTCAATTAATGAAAAAATGCAATTTGTTAAAAATAATAGTATTATAAAAAAATGTCCTTAAAAATACTTGAGCTACTCTTCAGTATAAAAGTTTATTTATATTTATAATTTATAAAAGAAATGTATATTAAAAGTTTATTATTCCGACAGTAGACCATTAAAATTCCCATCACTTCGGGAAAGTTTTGAACTGTTGGCTTACGTTCATTTGAGCCAGTTAGTAAGCAAGGAAAGAAAGGAAAATATATGTTAAAAAGTAGGTTTTTATTGTGCTTGGAGAATAATTTTAAAGAAATTTGGTTTTAATAAGTAACAAATTTATTCAGATAAATAAAAGTTAGAAATTTTGTAGGAATAAAAACGAAAACGAATTTCTGAAATCTTATACTGTTATACTGTTGGCAAGTGGCTCACTCTCAAGTACAGTGACGAGGTATGGTGAAATAAAGCAATTTGATTGTGTTGTATTATGAGCAGGCGAAGGCAAATTTTTTCTTTAATACGATATATACGTAATTTTTTACAAAATCAAAATATATTATTACGAGTGTCTCGTATTTTGACCTTTAATATTAAAAGAAATTTATAAATATATATATATATATATATATATATATATATTATATTTTATGAAAATAAAATAGCATGTTGAAAAAATAAATTTTAATATTGTATAAAACGAATATTTTTTATTAATGTTATTAATCTAAAAGAACATAAAATTGATAGTAAAAATATCATGCAAGGATATTAAACTAACATTAGAAAAAGCAAGTTTTTAATACTGATTTAAACATTTTTTTTTATTCATTATCGTAATGATCCGCCCGTAGCTAAATGAAATAAAAGTAAAGTAAAAAACCCTGCATTTTTTTCCCTCAGCATTTAAGCTCACCTACGGATGAAGCTTATTCTGTTGGCGTGACGTCATCGAAAACAGCCAAACATGGACATAAAATGTAAATGGACAACGATAAAGAAATCTTTTCTTCAATGACGCACACGGGAGTATGAATTTTACCAAAACGTTCTTTAAAAAAAAATCAAACACTAAATTTGTGCTTTCGCTGTAGTAAACGTGAAAGGAATATTTTTTTTATTTTTGCCCATTGACGTCAAAGTCATAATATCAGTAAAAATTATTTACATATTAGCTTTTATATAGTTACAGTAAAATAAAATTTGAAATTTATGTGAAAACCAATAAGTCACAACAATCAATTTTATTAAAAAAATAGAGTATTTCATTTTTACGATGTACTTTGATGTTGTTTGAAAAAAAAAAAAAAAAAAAAGTAAACTTTTAGAGAGAAGTAATTTTTTGTTGTGCATACTTTATGACGTAAATTCAAATCGTAAAAGCGCGTTTATGTCTGCAACTCTTATAATAGGTTTATGTCGTGGCATGTGCAAAAACTTTCACATTACTATAGAGAGGGTCGACTTGTTTGTTGGTTTTCTACATAGCTGTAGAAATATCTTGACGCTATAATGGTGTTCTTGAGTGTTATAGCTTGCGTCACTAATTATTATCACCCTGGCCTGCAAGCTCTCTCCTCTCTCTCTCTCTCTCTCTCTCTCTCTCTCTCTCTCTCTCTCTCTCTCCCTCCCTCCCTCCTCACAACCCCCTTTACTGAAGGCTTGCGCTTACAGAATCTTGTGTTATTAAATTTAACTAATTAGTTAAGGAGGCTGAAACGACGAAGAAATATGAGAGAAATTGATTTATTATACCATTCCTTGCATTACTCACTCTAATTTGTTGGGAAATAAAGTTCTTCTAATTAGAAAAATGTGTAAAAAATTTAATTATAAATTGTGTTGAATTTTTATAATAACATCATGATAATGTATTAAAAAAATAAAGACTTGTATAAAATACATGGCAGAGTTTATAATATTAAATATTTTTGTTGTTTGAATCTACTGTCATTTTTAAGTTTTTCTCAATGCGTATATATTTTTTTATTTCACAAAAAGAGCATTAATAATGACGAAAACCTCTTTGCTTGAGTGAAACAGAACAAAATGAAAATATTGTCTGTGGCGACTGGTTTCATCAAGCACAGTGTTGCATGAGTTGTCTGAAAACATAAAAACACTTTCAATCGAAACTCATCGAGACACAGATATTATTTTTGTATTTTACACAATCAATATTTTTGAATCAACCGTAATAAAAGTATAATAAGTTATATAATACAGTAATGGAACACACAAAAAATATTCATTATAAAAACCATTTCAACTTGGTGTTCTAATTTTAGATAATTAAGCTGAAATGTAAATATATAGCTCTTAATATATATAACGTATGTTTTTACATTTACTTTATCCTAATGTTTAATTAATTTCTATAGCTCACATCGTAGCGTAGTATTTATACCCCGCCTGCGAAAGTGCCTACAGCAAAATCATCAGTCAGTAATGTTGTATACCTTAGTTTGCATTAAAGGCTGCAGATAAATTATAAATAAAGTGCAAACACGAAACGAACACAAGTTTTGTTACTTACTGAATGTAGTATACCTTTACAAATATTTTGATTCTCTAAAAACAGAGATTTTGTTTAAGTTCATATTAGCAAATATCAACTTTCACTAAATCTCGCACAAAAAAAATAAAAGCATGTATATAATTGTACGACAAGGATTAGAATAGTTTAGCAGGAAGAGTAACGTACGTCTAAATAAAATTACTCGTATCACAATGTTGTAATGTTGTGAAGAGACAGGCTTGCATCTATTTGTTTGGTTTAGCTAAATATAGCTATTTCCAGATTGTAAATAATATTAGTAATGATTAATATATTTCTGCATTATTTTTTTTTACGGATGAAAATATATATTTTTACCATTATACATCGGAAAATAAACTAGGGGTGACTTGACCACTGCTAACTAGAGTACCTGAAATATTTCAGGTACTCTATGTACTGCTAACTGAACTAGAACCCGAAAGGCTTTTTAATTCTAATATAATATTTGAGTCCTCACCATGCAGAAAGAATTCGTATTTTTAATCACTGGCTTCATATTTGTTTTTTGTGTAACAATGCATTCGATCTTTTTGTTTTTATGATATAAAATAAAACATTGTAATTTAATTGCTGGATTAATTTTTTTAGGGGGATTTAGATTGATCGATAAACGCAAAATGCCACATTATTATTTTAGCTTTAATCGGTATTATGTTTTTCCGCAACGTTACAATGCATGGCGTTACGTGAAAGAAATTGACCAATGAGTGTCAGAAAAAAAATCCAATCACATTTAATTTTTTTAATACATTAAACTTTGCGTCAATTACAATAACAATGACTTTATTGTAATCTCAACTACTTTAGTTAATTAACTTGTTCATGCTTCAATAAAAGCAAATTTTATAACAGAATTATTAAAACATTTTTAAAAACAATTACTATAAAATACATAATAATATTTAACAATGTTTTTGCTTTTATTTTTGTTTATACTAGGGTATAAAAAAATAATAATACGAGTCAATTTATATATATAATTATATTGTTTGCTACTAAAAAAAATCCATAGATGTAAAAAACAAAAAAAGTGCTTTTCTTTCTGAGATGGACTGAGGTTGAAAGGTGTAGACGACTAGTTCATTCTCACTCGCCGCGCGTGCTCAGATTTCTGAATGTGACGTATAAGAAGTAGAGAAGAATTTCACAATAGCACAAAGACTGCTGGTAAGTTCAGAGACAAGACGTAACACTCTATGACATACGACATATAAATCACGTTGCCTACCAAGCTTAGTTTTACTCAGCTTCACTAATGAGAGAAGCAAACCCGCAGCAGTTTTGACCGCACCAAAGCCGAAACAGAAAAGGAACTCTACCTACTAGCCAATGAACGTAGTAGTTTCAAATAATTAATAAGAAGTTATAATCTGAAATAAACTAGTCTACTAAACCTCAATATATAGCAAACCCTACAGCAATCAAGTAAAGCTTTTACAACCATAATATGATGCTTTCATTTTCTCTCTGTGTTTATCAATGTTGAAAATATACGTTGATGAAAAGGAAATTTTCAAAATTTTAATATAAATGATAAATTTGACAGTTTTAAAAGATAATATAAAAGATTGAAGATAGAGGTAGAGATCAACTTCATTTTAATTATCTAAAATATTATTTTAGCAATATCTCAATTTGAATTTCCAAGAATTAAAATATTTATAACATTATGAATAGAACTTTTATACGTCATTATGAGAAAGGAATTTTAATTATTTAATTGGATTGCTTTTGCAATTATATAATAATTATTTAAATTAATAATTCAAAACTTGTTCATGATAATTTAGAGTAATTGGTTTTATCGCTTCACGTGGCACTTCAGTCACGTTCAGTGTGATTTCCACCCTCGTCAGGGAGTCAGTCTTTCTCTCTCGTCACCCAAAACACACAGTTGAGAGAGAGAGAGAGAGGTAGCAAGTGAGAGAGAATGCGTCAAGCCGGATGATCCACGCCAGTGAGCGAGCTCCACGGTGACACGACGCCTTCTTTCTTACAGAATATATGCATGACTTCAAGATGAACAACCTACTCGAAATCTAGCACGAAGAAGAATAAGAAAAAAAAGAACAAGAAGGAGAAATGTCAATGTAATACTATAAATTGAACTTAGGATAAAAAAAAATAATACAAGAAAGAACTTGTAAATTTCTTATTCTCATTGTAAAAACGAATCAAGTTAAAAAAAACAAGCATGTGTTGAATAAAACACGTTACATTATTGTTCACCATTGTACAATTCTTGGAAAACAGTAGTTGTTATAGGAGTTTGTAATGTATGCATGAAGTAACAAAGTTTTATTAATTAGAAGCGATAATTAATTTTACCTTTGGAAAGTAATCTTTAAAGTAAAACTTTATTATGTTGGTAAATATCCAGTCAACCATGGATGAAGTTATTTCATGTTTGCATCATTCTTGGAAATAATTATTTTTATTGAACCGTCAAGAAGATCAAACATATATTTTTAAACTTTTACCTAATTGCGATTGAAGCTGTATGAGGAGGGATCAAGGGAATTACTAATTAATACTGTGAATATAATATACGTATATAATATGGAGAAATGCAT
The DNA here is from genome assembly GCA_949825025.1 of Siphlonurus alternatus. Taxonomy (NCBI): domain Eukaryota; kingdom Metazoa; phylum Arthropoda; class Insecta; order Ephemeroptera; family Siphlonuridae; genus Siphlonurus; species Siphlonurus alternatus. The sequence goes on along the minus strand of OX463778.1, from coordinate 40,854,959 downwards.
GCTTATATTGCAGTAAAATATATAACTTGCATTAATTAATTAAGTTATTTAATTAAAATAATGGATTAGTTTCATTACAATGACTGTAATATAATGTAGAACTAATTTATTTGAAATGTTTACAACAATGAATCCACATGCAGTTATATAGTCAACATTTTTTTCTTCTTTTTCTGAAATTATTTATTTTCGTCACTTTCACTGCACTCTCGAATTTCAATACTGCTCATGATGGCTTTAAAGAATTTACATTTGAAATTTTTACAATTTTGACAAATAAAAATGAAGTTAATTGTTTTTTGTCAAACAAGCCTTCAGGTATGACTATCACCGTTTTACCAAACCCTCAATTATATTATCTGCGTTCAGATGTATGATGGAACAGTAATAATCTTTCATGATATAAAACTTTTTTATGTTATTTTAAATTCATAATATTTAACTGTCACATTTTTTTAACACTCATGTTATTTTTTAAAAAAAAAAATCATAAATAAGCAATTCCTACAACCAATAACTTTACTTCATATATAGTAAATTTAACTTACTTGTTAGTATAAAAGCCAATTCCATCATGTTGTATTTATTTTTCAATCTATTTTCTATATACAGTAGCAATTTTTATGTAAATTTTGTTGATTAATCGTGTTCTGTAATCAATAAAGTATATCAGCAAGCAGATAGCTAGGTAGGTAGGTATGTAAATTGTAAAGCAAGTTGGAAGGTAGGTATTTTCCAACCAACAATGGCACCCCTGCATGCAAAAGAGAGAGAGAGAGAGAGAGAGAGAGAGAGAGAGAAACTGTATCTATTGTTATGTAAATAGCAAATAGTGATAGCACACGGCAGGCAGTGGGTACATGCGTTGTTAATGTTGGTTAACATTAACATATATATTACGTTACCATTCTATACCCCACCAACAAAGACATGCCAACTTACAAACCTAATCCGTAACCTTTAAGTGTTGTTTACTGATATTGGTCTATCTTTAAAGTCAAGTTTAATCCCGATATACGTAGGATCAACTATTAATTTTCTTACCCTATATTGCCAAGTAGGCAGGCAGCAGCGAGTAGCAGTTGGGGCTACTAAGTAAACAAAAAGCGAGTCTGGTTCTGCTGCTGTTGCTCTGGTATCTTTTCCTCCTCCTAGCCTACAGCAGCTAGAACTACTATATAAGCTGGGAGGAAGAACATCGTCGCGGAGAGGAGACGCCGCGCCTACACAGACGACCCAGATTCATTAAGATGCTTTAAGAAAAGAAGAAGAGAGATCTCTTTCCATCCATTTTTTTAATCAAAAAAAGAGAAGAGAGTAAGATAGAGATGAAAGAATTTAAAATCCATGAAGTAAATAAAACATTAAAATACTTAATTATTTTAAATAGTCTCTCTTTTTTGTTTAACCCCTAGGGCTTAAGTTTAAAAAATAAAATTCTCTTAAAGATTTTCCGATTAAAATGATTTCCATAAATGTGAAAATATAAAATATACCACGAGAAATCTGTTGCTGCTGCTAAATTATAAGATTTTAAATATTTATATAGACAGTGTTCTAAGCTTAAAATCTAAGCTTATATATAAATACATATATATACCTCTCAAAAATATATTCTCTACATGTTTTATATAATATACAGTATAAAATAGGGTACAAAATTAATTAATTTTCCCTTTTTATAATTTCAAATAACACGTAAAATTGTATGAAAATAATAATATTTACTGTAAATAAATAATATTGTTATTCATTGTGTGATACTTTTATTTTTATCATTAAAAGCATTGCATCTATAATACAAATATAAATTTTTGCTTTCAAATGAAATCAATTTTCTTTCGGGACTAATTTATTACAAAAAAATCAATAACAGCAAAATTACAATAAAAATTTAATGAACATATTGAAGTACTTATTATAAATAATTTTTGAAATGTTTAAAATTGAAGTGAATACAATAATATATAGTTATGATATTTCTACATTTACCACCGAATATCAAGAGAAACATAAAATTGTTATGCCTTTTAAAGAAGACGGTAAATGTTGTCAAGCTTCAAGTTCATTTACAAAAGTGTTCTGTAGACAGTGTGATATGCTTATAATAATATAGAAATAGGAAATGTCTTCAAAAATTAAGTGGGATCAAAGAAAGTTTCATGAACACTGCATTATTAATTAAATGAATGTGATAATTATTGTTTACTTTAAAGTTAATTTAATATTATGTTGGTATATAATGAGTGCTATTCACGAGGAAGTTAGCCACGTTTCTAATCACGTTTAACTATACCTGACATACCTGTTTTACGTGTTAAACCACCTAGTTAAACGTGGTTAAGTTAAATGTGGTTAGAAACCCGGCTAACTGCTTTGTGAATCGCGCCCAATATGACTAAATAAAAACATTTTACTTAAAAAAAATGCTGATTAAAAAAACCAAACATTGGTTTGTTTAAATCAAACATACCAGCCTCTTTACTTAATGTTTACAATATGAAAAGATGGTGGCATATTTAAAAAATATGTCTTTGTGGGCGTGAAAATTAGATTTGGTATTATGTCATGTATTAAACAACTTTGAGGTAAATTCATAAAACTAGTACAAAAATAATTCGAAGCAATATTTTTCAGTTATATAACCGTACAGATAAATAATAACAAAAAAAAGATTTAAGCTAAAATTGATATTATAAAAAAAAAACATAACATAAAAATAAATCTGCAATGGAACAGATGTTATAATGTTAAATGAAAATAAAAAAATGAACAATAATCATTATTATTAAAAAAATTAGCATTTTCTTTTTATAACTAAATGCCAAGTTATTGAAATTAAGATTATTTTAAAAATTATTAAATCATCATTCTAAGCTACTATAAAGGGAAAGGAGCAATTAAGCTCTATAATAATATAATACACATTTGAGCACTTTTATATTAATATGTTGTTAAATAATTAATATTTATTTATTCAGTATTTTTATCACTTGGTGATGTTGCTACAGACTGGTTATATTGAGCATACCACGTCTTTGTATTAGGATTTGTAGACGCATTTGGTTTGGGTGCTTGCTTGATGGTTCCAGTGGAGCTGTCACTACTGTCCCCAGGGGTCGTGACCCTAGGTCCCGCGCGGTCCGAGGGTCTTCGAGTCACTGTGGTAGGCTTGATGACCACCCTCGGTTGAGTCACCACATTGGATCCCTTTTCACTGTCTTGCACCCGTTTTAATGTCGATATTCTTGGTGGGGGTGGTGGAGGAACTTTTGTCTGACCCTCCTTAACAGGAGATGTGGGAGCAGATATTGGTTGAAATGGAGGTTGTAATAACATTAAATGTCCTGGATGAGGTAGAGAACGTCGTTTTATTAAATTAATTTCAGGTACAGGATCTGGTAATACTTTAGGGTATTTTCGTCTTTTTATAGTATCTAAAGCATCTCCTACTGCTAAATTACCAACCAATCTTCTTGTATTATTTTCATCATAATCATTTTCATCTCTTGATGTTACATTTATGTCTGCAGATATTTGTTGATTATGAAAACATGGTATTGATTGATTCTGTGGTTGTGAATTTTCAGTATAAGAATAAGGTAATTGATGTTGACTACTTTGGAAAGAAGTTGAAGTACTTGGAGTACATAATGTATTAAGTGAGGATGGAGTTTGGTTTGAGCTACTTCCTGCAGGTGTAAGGTTAATGCAAGTAGAACTTCGTCTTAACGTAATTGCTTCCTTATTTGATGATGATGCTGCTGCTACTTGGTTAATGCTCCGAGGATTTATATTTCCATCATCAAGCCTAGAGGCTGGAGTAGCGTCAACAGCAACTGACACTTTAGAAGGCTTATGTAAAGTTGTAGTAGAACTTAATTTATCCATTGAAGTTGCAGTACTATCTTGATTTCTAGGAACACGTCTAAGAAATCTTGGAGAACAACGTTGTACAATCTCATGAGCAATCCAATCTCGTACTTTAGTATGAGGATCTACCGTACTGGCGCTGCATTGTCTTAGAAGCCACCGGTGGCGTCTTTGACTTTCATCTTCCTCAGATATCTGTTGGGGATTGTGAACTGCCGCCATTTGTCTACTTGTGATTGCTTGCTGATTCACTAATTCACTTACAGGTTTTATACCTTGACTTTCTAATATACGTCTTTCTTGTACACGTAATCGATTTCTTTGATAATATATTGCTGAAAATGCTAATAAATTAATTAATAAAAAACAAACTCCAATTATTATAACAATACTTAAAGCCATAGAAGAAGCATCACCAAGAATGATATCTCCATGAGAATTGTACTTTGTCATCTCATCTATTGGACGGTCCATAAGTCCTCTTTTATCTGACGACTCTGTGGGGGTAGGGTCAGAGTGGGGATGCAGAGGGTAGAATGGGGGTGGGGCAATGTCAGGGTAGTATGGTTCTTGAGTCCAGCCACCACCCACCATCACAGGGGGAAGGGGAGGAGGTGGAGCTGACTGATAAACGGGACGTGGTTTCACTGACGCCATTTTGGTGCTTGTTGGGTCCTCAAGCATTTCCGGTAAGTCGCGGTTCCAAAAATCCATCCAGTTACGACGATAATGACGCCGGATATCCGGTGGTATTCCTGAAAGAAAAGTAAATCATTAAATAAAACATGTTATCTAAATTTTAATATAATTATTAAAAACAACAAAGAAAATGAAACCTCACTAAATAATATATTTTTAAAAGTTTGTTTACTCTCACAATTAATAATTTAATTATAATTCATACATTAATATTTTTAATATTTTATTTTATTCACATTGGTTAAATTTGTTCTTTACAATTATTTGGAAAACAATATAATGAATTCTATGAATAAATTGATTAAATTGTAAATTATACCCTTCAAATGAATTTCTTTGAATCAATCGTTAAAACTTTCAACATAATTACATTAAAAGTTAATGTATTTGGCACAGCGCTAGAAACATTACGGAACTTATCAGTTTTTAATTCAAACGATCGAGGAGAAGAACGTAATTGGCTAGGGGATATTTTAGTTCCATGTCACGCTCAGCCGCGCGTGATCAAACCAACTTACGATGATTGTCACTTGCTTGGGGTGAGAATTTGGAGGGGTTCAGTACTCTTAATTAAATTTAATCTAACACTGTGCGTTGGCGTGATGACTTAAAATTGTTTGCTACATAACATGAATTCATACAAAGTAAAAAAACAGGGCTTAAGTTTGTATATGTAATATATCTATGGAATTTAAAATTAATAATTTGATAATAATGATAATATTGAACAATATACTATAAATTTCAATGCGATTATATATATAAAATACCAATCATTAAAGCTGAATCAGCTACTCCATCATCATTTTTTTTACCCTAGAATTTAGACCACCTACCTAGCAAGCGAACTTGATTAATGTCCCTGAAACATCACAACGGCGAGCCTTAGTGGTGAACTCGAAACAAAAACTTGCCAGAAATTAGCCTAAAATTTAACCAGCAGGTGCAGTGCAGACGACTCAACTTTTTAATGATTGGCACTATACAGCAAGGCACGTAAAATATCAGACGTTTATAAATTAGCTTAAGAATTAGTTAATTTTAATTTAATAAATTTATTAATAAAAATTCACCATTACAAAAAACACTAATAATATAAAGTTTCCATCTCTTAGCATAAAGTCACCTTAAATAATCATAATGTTATAGAAATACATTCTAAGAAGATTAAACAATTAAAGACAGAAACTTTTTACTTACAATAATAATATTTATTAAATGTAAGTATAATTATATGTCATGTCACAAAAATATATAGCTTGAATTATAGAGCATGAGGTTGATATATTCGTACAAATTAGAACTTTACGACCCATGTAATTAAGTCTACCTTAATGTCCACTTCATCTCCCAACCATATGTAAATTTCCTGCAGTTACCCCTAATTCATCCAGACGCTGCACAGTGATGTGTTAAGAGCGGGTGATGAAACAAAAGGACTCTTTAAATGCAACCAATGTTATAGTCTGCAGTAAAATAACAATGTAGTGATTTGGTTCCCACTATACCTTAGGATTTTCTCGTAATTGGATATTTTAGTGAAAGAGGAGTGTTAAAATGAGTGTCAAATGGAAGATAAAAGACGAGTGAAGAAGAGTTAATGAAACTATTTTCAAAGGATGTAAGTGATAGATCATCACATGTAACTTCACACTAAATGAAATGTTATAAATTATTTATGTTTGACACCGTGATTTTCTTTATTATTGATTAAAAGTGTAAAATTTTATTACAAGTTAACACGTGTTTAAATCAAAACTAATTAATCGTAAAACAAGATTGTGTTAAACCAACAAGGCTATTATGTAAACTGTTATCTGGTCATAAAATAATAATACAACACTAGAACATGAGGTCAATTTGTTATTACAGCATCAAATAGCTTGAGTAATAAACAGATGTAACCTCTTTTATTAAAAGTGACTAGAATCAGATAAACAATACTATATACTGTACCTTGAATAATACATAGAATATAAAGCACAGACTATACTAATTAAACATACAGGGATAAAATCAACTTCAATTCAGATTATTTTTTTATATGTACGAAAAAAAAACCGCATACGTTATTTTTGCCACGTATTCGTCAATTTATCATTTATATCATGATTTTGGTAAACAATCTAGAAAGACAATTGTCTGAAATATTCAAGTACGTAACTATTTCTAATCTAATAACCTTCAAGTTGAGAAGAGTATATAATATAAAGTTTTCATATTTTCCCTCTCGTTACTAAAAAGTATGCTATAATTTCCCATTACCAACTTCAAATAAAAAAGAATAGCTACTTGACACGTTCGTACACCAGCTTAAAAGTTTGTTTAAACTTCAAGGTAGCAAAGTTATTCCTCCAAGCATTGTCACAAAGCTCTGATTATTAGGGTCCCTGTGGTGTAACTTATTTGATACCCGGCGTTCTCACTCACCTATCCTCAGGTAGGTCTGATTGTTGACGTCATACTCGGGCCAGTCGAGTTCCTGCTGTCGCCAATCCCGCGCACTCGCTGCCGGAAAGCTGGTTTTCCGCGGAGCATTCGGGTTCCTGGACATGACAAAACACGTTAGTTTCTCATCAAGGAAAGATAATTAGAATGAATCATACATCAGATATCAAACAAAAAGTTAGTATAACTATGCTCTCATAAGTTATTAGCATGAAATTGATTGCATGATTGAGATGTTTAGAGCTTTGAGCATTCTGTTTTGCAAAAATTAGATTTTTGTTGTCGTATATAACAAATTATTATGCTCGAAGTTTAATTACAATTGTAAAATTTCTACAAAATGAATTATTTAAATTAAAATAATAATAACTTTCTGCTCAGTTTATTATTTAACAGAGTAATTGAGCACATTTATTCTGATGTTTATTAAAAAAACAACAATACATCGAGCGAATTAATGCTAAATAGAATATAAAACGCCAAAAACAATTTATTTATCAATTGAAAAAAAAAACACACACATTTTTTTAACGAGAAAGAGAGGCGGGAGGTTGCACATTACATGGGCTCGTAAATTTTAAAACAAAAATTAAGAATTTTAGCTGCAGGGCTTCTATCAACGTTATAATATGCCCATTTCAGTTGAAATATATAGTGATTTAATTAACATAATTAAAGTGTTCAGTAAAGTAGAAACGGAAAAAAATTCAACCCTTTACACTCTTTGAATTACAACATGGCTATAATTTTACACATTTATTTTTTTTTCTCGTATTTCGTTCCCCATATGAGTTGAGGCCATTAGATTGGCGGCAGCTGATTGGTTAAAGTTCGGACTGACCCGGTCTTAGCGAAGTTGGTCCACAGAGTCATGAGCGTCTCCGCCAGCTGAGTTTCTTGTGGAGCAAACTTGTGAGGGAAATGAAAGCGGCCGCCGTCCAGAGGTACTCCAAACACGTAGGGTAGCTCCTCGCCGTGCACGCTCGCGGGGATCTGCGACAATCACGCTAATTAGTAACCAATAGATTTATTTACTGGGAGGTACAGTTGGAGACAGCTTGAGGTATCCCGAGGTAGCTGCATGGAGGTAGCTGGAAACGCAAGTTTCTAAAGATATTATTTTAATTGTTAAAATTTGAAATATGGAAATCCCATCCTAATTTGTATATTCACTGTAATATTTTAAAATAAAATTAAACTACAAATATAATATTACCACCAGCTATTTACATTCATATTATTTAAGTATAGGTTTGACTTTCATGTACTAGCTGATATAAACATAAAAAAATGTAATTATTTGAGTATTATTTATAAAATAAAGTTATATTGAATAAAAATATTAATATTTTTCAATCAGAAATAATAAATACATCATATAAATGAAACTGGATTATGTTTGTAAAAGTTTTAATTCCCCTGATATTAAAAAAAAATGAAGCAGTATAAAAGTAGCTAAATATTACTCGAACTGGTAATAATTTTACAAGTTTATTTTAAGTTTAGTAAGTCTACAACATATCCTGTGTAGTAAGAGTAAGGCTTTCCGTTAATAAAACAAAACAATGTTGTTATCCTTCTGGGACTGAAACCTTCTATTATTTTGTGAGTGTTAGTTTCTAAAATCGAACAGAGAAAACCTAGTAACGATTCTTTTTATTGTGTGTAAAATAATTAACCTTCAAGTGTTTATTGGCAGGAAATTTTCATTATTTTTTTACACTCCTAACTCAATAATTAATAACCAATATTTTTTTTAGAAAATAATCTTGTGTGTTTATATGGGTTTTTATTTCAGAAAATTAGATTTCCAATTCAAAATGACTAAGGGCGAAATGAATAAAGCACTAGATGAATTGTATGGTAGCATATAACTATAAATTTTCCTTTTTTTGCATTCCTAGAATTCTGTTTCCAACCTACCATGTAAATAATAACGTACTGTACAATAAGTTTTTATACAAGCTAGCTCATTATAACTTTCAAAGTTTATTTATTCAAATAAAATTTTCTAATAATACAAACCAAATACACCTACAAATAATTGTAAAAAGTGTAAAAACGCACAACTCTTTCTATTTTTTTAAATCCCAAATGCAACTGTTATCAGAACCACCCAAACCTTGTTTATTTTTGTATGTAAAAATACGTTTACATATTTATACTTTATAATAAATAATATAGTATTATATCACAATATTTCATATTTTGTCCAAAATGGGATAAGATATGGAACAAAAGATACAGAAAAAAATGTAAACATGAAATATGAAAATATAAAATGTATTTTTAGAAAAGTGGAAGCAAAGATTTTGTGAAGCATTTGCAAGTCTTCTATTGGCTTAAAAACTCTTGAAAAAATATTTTTTACATACGTATTAAAATAATAACAAAAAATAAAAAGGGAAATTAAAAGTATGTGAAACTGTTTGTGGGACACTAAAAGTTCGGAGGTAAATTTTAGTATAATGCTGCTTTCATCACACTGTAGCATGAAGACTCCACGTAGTTATAAAATATCTATTTGTCACTCACCCCAGGAAAGTCACCGTACTTGGAGCGGTGTGTGAACACGTACAAATATGATTTTGGATTAGCTGCCGAGTGAAAGTCCGCCATTTGCACGAGTGGTGCTGAGACTCGTGCATCACTGAGCACGTCTAGAAGCACGTCTCGGTGCTGTTCAGCCGTGGCAGCTCCTCCCACCTCACCTCCCGGACCCGTACCCTGCCAGTCTGGACCGTAACGCTGCAGAATGGTGGCGAACACCGCGTCGGGTCGTAGCTCGTAACGGGACGTGACGTACGAGCGTAAAAGCTCGTCACGCTCGCGCTCCAGCATCCCGTAGGCCAACGACACTGCGTCCAGAATGTGGTAACTCTCCACCTCCGTCACGCCGTACATAAGATCGTACCTGTGAGTAGGGTAGTGAATTATTAATTATTTATGTAAATAGTAGGTGTTTCCATTAATTGTTACTTCACTGAAAGTGTAGAAGAAAAATGAAAATTATTAACTCTACTATCTCAACTTTTCTTACAGAAGATATTGGTATTTTTTTAATATTTAAAATATACAGACAGAAAAACTTACTCATTTTGCAGATACGCAAATATCAATAAAATTTATTTTATATTATCATATGAATTTATTTATTTATTAAATATCGATGTATTGAAGGCTGTATCTAACTTTTCCTCTTGCCTTTCACAGTGTTTTCCTCCATAATTAATAAAGGGAACATAAGCTTACACATCATATTTTAATAGTCAATAACTTAATGGTCAGTAGCATGGATGAATGCACTCTATACTGAGAAATATGTATATTGTAAACCAATTATATAGTATATATTATATAGTATACAATTAAATAAAAGAAAACTGCAGTTTAAAAAAACCTTAGAAGTTTGATTTATGATTAGTGTTTGTAACATTGAACGCCTGATTTTAATCTGTGACACATACCTGCTGAAGAGGTCCTTGTAGACACCCATGAGGAGGCGCGGCTCGTTGGGCACCACGGAGCCGTCGACCACTGGTCCGAAGGGCGTGACGAAGGGTGGTGCCTGCACGCGCACGGCCAGCAGCTCGGAGAGACGTTTTCTGCGCAGACACGCGGCCAGCTCGTCGTCCCGCTCCACCAGGGGGCAGTTGAGCGCCTGAGCCACCTGGATGGTGAATTTGAGCGGGTTCCTGGTGACCGCCCAGTCCGCGAGAGCAGTCCCGCTCATCAGGATCGCGCGGTGGAATAACCCTGGGAACACGGAGTCGTATACATTTTTATTTAATTAAGTGTATACTGATATAATTTATTTAAGTGTATACTGATTTAGACAGCTACATGTTTTTATAATACTATATAGGACAAATTGCTATGATTTCAGACAACTGTATTGTACTTTAGCCTAGTCCAGAAGCAAAATATATTCTCTTTCTTTCTTTTCAGACCGATTCAAATAATTTAAGAGCACAATAAAAAATGTGAAATATTTAACTAATTTGCATTAAATGTGATTTATTTTATTAAATTAATTATTGATGTTGTAAATATACATTACAAATCAACAAAATTGTGTATCATATTTTTATTTTATGGAGTTTAATTTAAAGAGTATCAATATTACACTCATTCGTTTATTTGTTAACGTTCAGTGAAGATTTTCATTGAATTTTAATGTTAAATGTTGCATCATAATTCCAACATCATATCACTCTCCAGCATGTTTTGTATACTTGCTGACGGCAGTATAATAAACTGTAAATTTAATTCCAGTGCTGTACACTCTTGTACACAAACGGTATTAATAATGGAATCAATTTACTAATGTACTGCAGCAAATAACACTATACTGTATATATGTAAGGCTATTGATGGTGCTCATTCATATGAAATGGTTTGTATCACTTACTAAGTTTTTAAACATATTTTTTTGAAGTCTAATCAGTTATATCCAGCACAGTACACTATTGATAAAAAAGATAAAAATGTACTATAGGTAATTAATTTACATCAACTAATTTTTACTGCTCATCCATTTTTTTTCCAATAATTTAAGCAAAACATGAAAATTTTAATATTGAATATGTATATTTCAATAATTGTTCATCGTATATAAAAAGATAATCAATAGAAGTTTTAACATGAATAAGCATACAATAACAACAAAGAGACACATATTTCAAATAAAAAAAAAAATAGGATACATGATATTTTTGAAATTGAGTTAGGAAAAAAATTTTGAAAGATTTGACAAAAAGGTATAGTATTCTGAAAATAATACAACAGAACGATGTTGGTTTGTTAAAAAGCTTCAATTTCTGAGGAAGCTACGGTCAATGTGTTTTCTGGCTGTCAATATGAGCAAGGTCTTCTCTCTGACAAGGCTTTGCAGGGTCTGCTGTGGCGTAAGAGCGAGCGAGCGGCGTCTGATTGCTCCACCACAATCATAGCAACGTGCTCGTTATCCAGACCGACGGCCGCACCAGCAGCTCAGATTTATTCCAGATTGCCTCCTGAGACCAATACCAACTTTTTGTTTATCCAGCGACATGTCTTCGTAACGATCACAGATAAAATGCAATTTGCCTTATTGTTAGTATCATGATCTATAATGCCTGCTTGCTATTTTAAATAGAAAATGATAAAATATAATTAATTATTTTTAATTAGAAGTGAAAATCTTAATTTGGAATTAAATATAAGTAATTTCTTTCACATTTATAATTTAACTTTAAAGTTTTTTGTTTAATTTATTTTAAATAGACAACCTCCATATTTTTTTCAGAAATGAATAGAGGTTAAAATTATGCTTTTCTGATTTTTTTTTCTGTATTTTTGTATTTTTAGAGCCCGGGAAGTATTGCTAAAAAGTTGGGCAAAGTTTGGATTTGAACCAACGCTCCTTTTATTCCTTATCCTTTTTTTAAGAAGTGACGCCAATTGACACCTCCCTCTATACTTTCAATAATTGTTTAGTTCCCGATCTCTAAAAACAACTGAAAAAAATCAGAGTAGCATGATTTGGTGCCCTCTATTCATTTCTGCAATTAAAAACATAACATAAGTTATCCTGTGTTTGATTATATTGAAGATTGTTTTTACCTTATTTTTATTAACTACGCACTGTTAATAGTGTTAATAATGTTTTAAAATACTGATTTTACAGTGTAACTAATTAATTTAAATAAAAGTGTACGTGTTATATTTTTAAATAAATGTAATATTGAATGGAATTGCAGTTTTTAAATTTATCTGCTATGTTAATCGAAAAAAGTAGTAAAATTTTGGTCATAGTTCTCAGGTTAATACCTACCACTACCTGCTTGGGCACCAGAGACAACATAAGGTTGGTACAAGAGGCCCAGCAAGGTCACGGTGCCTGGGTCTTCAAGGTCATATAAGGTCAAAGTTCTCCAATAGTACTAACCATTATCAGCCTGGGAAACTGGAGATACGAGCAGCAGGTTGGCACACGCCGCCCCCGTGCCATGACCCAGCAAGGTCACGCTGCCAGGGTCTCCACCAAATAACGCAATGTTCTCCTTCACCCACTGCAGTGCCGCCACCTGATCCAACAAGCCGAAGTTGCTGACAGTATTACCACCAATACCAGGTCGGAGGAAACCTGGAAACAAATTAAATTTATCAACAAGCTTACTGGTAGCTGCATATAACAACAATACTTGCAAATCATGGTAAAACATTAATAATTATAAATTGAAATTTTTTGTTTACATGCCAGAAGTGCAGGTAATTGTGCGAATATACTTTTTTCACATTAAAAAAAAACAAGTCCATTTACTTGAATTTTCGAAAAAAAATAAATAAATAAAATACATATTATATAAAGAATTCATCTGCTGTTTTAGTATCAACAATTAATTAAGTGACTAACTTCCACTACTGTTTTTTTTTTCTTGATGAGGTCAAGCGTGAAGTCCTAGGAAATTCTTTCTAAATTTAATGACAAAAAAAAAGTGAAGTAAAAAAGGTAGTAGTATATAATATAATAGTCTCTTTCCTTTTTTGAAGAATAATTATTATGTTTATAATAATTTACTTCTATATCTTAATAAAAAATGAACTGACTGGTAAAGTAATGCAGTTCTTAAAAAAAACTGTCTGAGCTGTTGATTTATTTCTTAAGCTTAAAGTATAATATTTTTTTATCTTGGTTATAACAGGATGTGTACAGAGAAAGGCTCATTTCAAAGAAAAATAACAAGAGTGTTGGAAAAGCCTAACAAGTTTGACCTGATTTTCCGGTCAGTAACTCTAGTAGCAGCAACTGTATTCTCCGTTATGCATGTCGATGTGGTTGTTACTGTGCACCGTGAAGTCTTTTTTAAGTACTCTTATGCAAGCAATATACTAAAAGCTTGCAGTAATAACTGCTGATTTAATTACATGAATTCCACTGTAGTCCTGGGCAATTGTTGATTTGACTTTCACGTGACCCTCTCATTAGTATTGTTTAGGAAAACAAAGGAAAAAGTTTGTGATGTTGAATCAATGATATAATAGGTCGAGACGAATATTATATGTAATTATTTTATTCTGTAATATTTGTATTGCAGTTCAAAATTTTGTATAAAATCAAACTATATAAGTTATAAAATCTATTATTCATCACAGGCGCGGATCCAGAAAAAAATTTCGGGGGGGGGGGGGGGGGCTGCCTCCATAAGGCCAATGTTAAAACAAAAATTTGGAGTGGGGGAATTGCCTATATTGCCCATGTTAAATCCAAAATTTCGGGGGGGGGGGGCTGCAGCCCCCCCCAGCCCTCCCCCCTGGATCCGCGCCTGATTCATCATAATTTACAGGCGTAGAGTTTTTTATTTTATACATATATTGACATGAATAAAATATCAATATTTTATAATTATCAGTGGTATTAAAAAAACATATGAACTCTCTTTATATTATAGTGTATTGTTATGTATATTATGTATCGTATAGAAAAAAAAGTTTATTAATAACGACTGAAATTTAAACTTTTAAGGGTAGTATACAACATAAATATTATATTTTTAATGACATAGCTGCTCTTCATAATATATAAAACTAAAATAAAACATAATTTTATTTTCAGGCATTATAATAATATGGCATAACAAACTTTATATTGTATATTTCTACAATATAAAAATATAATGCATATATTTGCTGTTATTATATAATTAGTTTTTTTATTTGCTACAAAGTTATAATATCAACCTAAGTCAGTCGAAAATACAATTTTGTTTTGTTTTAATTTATATAACTACATTATTTTTGTTTGTTTATAAGCAAGTATTTCCACATGATATGTAGGCCTGGGGTAATAAATAATGAACAGCTTTATTCTTTCACACACAGCTCGAAGTTTTTTGGGGCGTGTTATAGAAGAGGGACGATAGAGATATAAATTGTAGGCATTATATACTGTTATTATGATGCTCGTTGGTAGTGCTTCTATGTGTCTAACAGGCTACTATACGTTGTTGTGAGCTATGTGAAAAAACTCCTATATCAACGATATTTGACCATTTTATCAAGGAAAATGTACTATAATACTATAACTTCAAGCAAAAAAATGTAAATGATCATAATATTTTATATAATATTAGAATAGGTAATGGACGTTTACTATCTTTTTTTAAGCTTTTAACTTCTAAATTTTTTAAATAAAAAAAAGTAAGTAAAAATGCTTTTATGTTATTATGATTTGTGTGAAAATTTTAAATGGAACTTTTTATGTAAGCAAAATAATATATTGGATATTTGTCCTAAAAATTCATAAAAATTTTGTCTTGACTCGAGAGAGTCTCTTTCTCTCTCTCTTCCTCTATATTTTGCTGACTATATGTAATATTAAAATAATAATGAAGGTTTTTTAGCTTCAGAAGCCTTAAAAAATTTAAACCCTATTTTGAATAAGTGATGTATACACACAAAATCTAAATAGCTACAAAGACTTGATGATAGGGGGAATTAATTTTTCGACATAAGTTAAAAGTTATTTGTTGTTTTACATTAGCTTATTAAGCTATTCAAATGTTTATTAAATATTCAAATAATATAATTATCATTAAACAAATAAAGATACAAGGAATTTAAAAATATGACAATATCTACATTTTAACTATTTACAGAAGTTGTACAAAATCTCAGTTGATATTTTAACCAAATTCATGATTTTAAAAATTAAAGACAGCTTAATAATAATGTTAAATAAAACTAGTCGTGAGACTTATCATTGTATTATTAACTAATACTGAAGAATTATCAAGATATTTAATAATATTGTGATAACTGTCAAGCATTGTTAAATTTGAAACAAAACATTAAGCTTGATGAAATAGTGAGCAGCGAGGCACAGATTGTACTTGAGCTGTCAGCCTGTGGTAATATTAGAAAGCAGAGCACCGAGAAGCGCAACTTGAGGCAAGCTGCTGCGGTGGAGCAAAGCCGGGCTTATCCAACAGGCAATACGGCATCATGGGAAAGGAAGAGGTGCGCAGCTAAGGTAGGATATTTCAACGTGTTAAACAAAATATATTAAAGTTTAATAAATTTTAATTAAAACTTAATTATGTTTCTATTCTGTAAACAGATTTGTAGGTATTATTTTTGTTATTGAAAATTACATGAAAAGCAGACATGATGGTGAAAAAAAAAGAGAATAAATTGTATTTTAAAATATCAATTTACATTTATATACCTTTTTATATTTATTATTAATAAATATACCTGCATGAGATGTGAATTCAACATAAATTATAGCGTTTTAATAGAATTTAATAATGTGTGATAAAGTTCAATATGTAAGGATAAAAAATTAAAGCCTATAAAGTGAAATTCAACGCCATGGGGGATTTCTTATTCCATATATACTTCGATTTACATTTACAAGGTGGAGTAAAAAAAAATGTAAGTATAAGTTTCAAAGAACGACACAAGATTCTGAATGTCAAATGTCAACGACTCAGAATCTTGAACGTTGGCTGCTATTATTGACATCCAGGTGTGCAAATAATGTTTCGTCGTAATTTTTACAGAATATTACACATGTTCCCTGATAAACGTGCAGAGTTCTCTCTCCAATGTAGTGAGTGTACAATAGGATAATTATAATGATTGCTATAATATTGTATGATATTTATTTTGATTTGTTATGATTTGACAACAAACGTGAATTTTTCTTTTGATTGGTCAATTAAATTTGTTGAGGCTATTGATTGGCTAACATTATTTTTCACAAAAATGGCGGCAGTGAGTACCTGATACTGTAATTAACAATTAATGAAACAACTCAGTACCCGCACGCTTTAATGTTTGGATATAAAATGACTGTCTTTTGACAGAGCAACTCACCGAGTATTCCGAGCCGGAAGTTTAGAGTGACGACCACGACTCCGCCATAGCTGGCCAGCACGGAGCCATCGTACGGGTTGCCTGCGTTCCATTCAAACGACTCGCCGTGGATGAACACCATGACGGGGTACTTGGGCTGACCACGAGACCCGGATGGACCTAGATAAAAGGAAATTTATTAGGAACATGATCACTTTTAAAATAATGAGACCTGTATTAGCTTAATGAAGTTTTATTCAATAGAAACAAAAAATCATTTACGCTTCACTGTCAAACATGCAATCAGTTTTAATATTCCTGAGTAGACTAGCTCCAAAGTTTCTAGTGGTAATTATGTTAACGTGGCCGTAATAAAGTACAAATGTATTTATTTCTATAAATCTTAAATTAAGTTCATAAATCTCAAGAATCAATAACAATCCAACTATACATCTATTAAAAAATAATGACAATTTTCATTAATACAACTAACTCTTAAATGTCTATTTCAACCTGCTTGAGGTATGTTTTAAAAATTACATAAGCTATCGAGACTTGACAGTCTTATATAGGTTAAGGTATATAATTTAAAGAAACTTCAGTGCTATGCAATGAAGTGTTTAAAATATTAACGCTTACGATAATGATTATTAATTTGATTAGTCTTATTAAGTTGATGAAAATTAACTACAGTTACCGTATCATATAATATATATATTACTAACTTAATGTAAAATAGTTGCAATTGTGTCATGAATGTAATGATATCTTAAACTAAAAAATAAATTGGAAAATATCATGATGAAATTAATATAGTTAGATGATTTTTATTTTCATAGGAAATTTTCTTCAAGTTATAGAATTAAGAAAAATATATTTCGCCTTGAGGTTATGCAATTAGTTCAGCATCGAAACAGAGCGGGTTACGGAAGCAGCAGGGGCAAGATAAGATTATCTTGTCGTTTTGTTGCAGCATTAAAATTATATTATAATTCAATTCCTTATTGATCATTTTCAAAATATACAGAAACAATCATAATGGAGGTTCTCTTCATGAAATGGTATAGGACAAAATAAATTCTTAAAAATTAATTTTAATATAGTTAAGTAAGATACATTGTAATAAATAAATGAAAATAATACAGTCAAATTAATTTGATATTCCTTCCGGAAGTAGCCGGAAGTGTGAAGTTTGCAGCTGTTCTGTTTGTAATTCAGTATTGCAAATATACAGAGTGGTTTGAAGTAGAAGTATAATACTGAACCTATGTGTGAAATTATAACGCTGAAATATGAATAGGGAAGACCAAAAACCTTACACTTCCGGCTACTTCCGGAGGGAATGTCATGTAAATTTGACTGTACTTTATAATTTGATCGAAAACTGCCATATTGCCCCTGACTTCTTATGTAACCTGCTGTGATTTAATGCTGAACAAATTGCCTATATATTTATATTAGGCAGAACTGGTTTGGCGTGATGGGAGTTAAATTACCTAATATCAAGGTGAGAGTGCCACTGAATTATTTGTTTAAATTCTTTTAAATATAATTAAATGCATTTATAGAGCAAATTCACCTTAACAGCGTGACAGTTGTAATATTTCACTAACGCTGTAATAAAGGCACCCCTTCTCTCCTGTCGTTCCAATAGACAAATTAAAAAAGACTGATTAAATAGACCGATTAATTTCATTAGAAAATCATGAACCGAACAACCCTATTGTTTTCATCTTGCACTTCTCTAAGCGAAGTTAATTCCATTAAGATCGTAAACTTGGCCCTTATAAATAATTAAAAACTTCCTTTTCTGTTTTTAATCAAACTCATTAAAATTTTACGATGTTTTTATTCTTAAAGTTTCCAAAGCTTTGAAGAAACGCGCTGACTTTTATTGAAGTAAAGCAGTTTTACACTTCTCCACTGATGGCAGCACACGGTGAGAAAGCTGTGGTAGCTTGCGCTCTCTATCGGTCACTTTCGGAATTGTAGGAAAGCACTCCCTCAGATCGCGATAAATTAATTTTTCAAAGGTAGATAATTATGCATTTTTTTCCCCCCATTCTACTCTTCTTGACTTTTCTGATGGATAAAAAAAAATGATGAAAGTTGAATAATAGTGTCAGATAAATTTACAGATTGCTTTTTATATCATAAAAACTTAAATTTTTAATACCTATAACCTATAATAGTTTAAAAACTTTATACGAACAATGAAAATCAACTTTGTTGTAAAGTCTTAAAAGTAGTTTTTTTTTATGTCATTTTTTTTTGTTGAAGTCCATAAAAAAAATGTCATTGCTTTTTTTTCTAATTTATTGTTATTATTATATGAAATTTATAGAGAAGCCTAACATGATTTTTATATATATATATATATACCCAGCAAAATGAATGTCTGTTGTTTTTCCGTATTTTGTATATTATATCTTTTTTCTTCCACAGTCAAAACTTAAGTATTATAAGCCTCTTTTTGTAATTTATATCAAGCTTTACGATTTACGAGTAATAAAAATAATTAAATAAATTTTACAACTCTATATCTTTGTTATATCATATTTTGAAATATTATTTCCCCTTTCTTTTTCTTTCTTTTAAAATCTATGGTAATATACAGTATGAAAGCCTTACGTGCCTTACATTTATTTAAATTTTTTATAAAAATTATGAATAAATGTGTAAAAACTGAGATATGAAACAACATAAAAAAAAACGTAAAAAGAAATTGTAATTAGTGATAAATTAATTAGGAAATCTGATATTATTATTTTATGTATGACCCAATCAGAGTTGAGGTCACGTTCATGACGTCACACGAGAAGAAGAGTTTTCTCTACGAGTGCTGTTGGCTTGTAGCCAAGTAAAGGAGGAGGAGGAGATATCTGTGGTGTGTATGCAGTTGAGCCAAGCAAGCATCAGCCAGCAAAGAGATTCTCTTCCTCTCTGTCTTCACGTGTTTTTGTTGTGTCATAAGAAGTTATCCGCGTGAGCGAGCTCTTAATCTGGGCCACACTGACGATGCCTGCTGCTCTTTGCTTGTATGTTCTCTTACTTACCACTGCTGGTTATTTGTCTCTTATATAAATGTATGTATGTGCTGTAGTAGCAAAACTTCTTCTCATTTCTTGGCCTGTCTCATATCACAGTTCTCTAACCTAGCTTCTTCTTCCTTCTAATATTTATTCTTACCCACAAATTTTGTGTTTGTACATTTAAACTAAAATTTCAACGACTGTTTGTAAGGCATTAGTTTAAATAAACAGATTTTGTATGTGTATTTTATTACTTTGAAATGTATTATGAAAATAAATTAATTGTTAAATAATATTAATTTTTTGTTTAATAGATCATGAAAATATTATATAAGACTTAGAAATTTAAATTTTCAGGAATTTAGTATTGTCTTTTTTTTATTCATATTATGTAATATATATTTTTTTCTTCTTATTTCACTTTTCTTTTAAAGTAATAACTTTGAAGAGTGCACTTAAGAATTTAGAGTGGTTTATTATATATCTTAAAACACCTGTACTTTGAACAAAGAGATGAAGTTTATGCTTTGCGTTTCTACGAATTGAGGAAACAACTACAGCTAGCCCGGTCTTGTAACTGCATGGGATGCTTGTGGTATACACGGTAGTGTAGCAGACTACTTGCTCTTCCACGCACTCAGCTAGCTTGCCTGCTTGCCTGCAGGTATATTACATGGGAAGAAGGAGATAGCAGCTAAGAGAAAAAATGGCTTGGCAAAACTTGTGAGATTTCCCACTTTCTTTTTTGTAATGGAAGCTGAGCGAGTGAGCGCGGAAGATTGAGGTGGCTGGCACGATTCAGGCTCCCCCCAGGCTCTTCCCTCTTTCCTTGTACTAGGCACCATGCTGAAACTGCGCCAAATCAACTACCCTCACCCTCTAAGCAACCCTTAAAAACTATGGGGAGGTAATTGAAATCTTGTAATTGAGGTAACTGGTACTTAGTAATAATGTGCAGAAGATCCTTGAAGCTAATCCAATAAATGGAGAGGGTGAAAATGGGATCTTCAACATATTTTTTTTAATTTAAAAAATTTTATAATTAATTTTTTGATTTAAACTGAATTTATTACTTAATCTAAATATTTATTTGTCTGTTAATTTAAACATTGCTTAAAGTGAACGTACACTCAAGATATAATAAATTGTCTTCCTAGCTACATCAGTTTATTCTTATTAGGGTATACTTTTTCACCAACATATTAGATAACTAGCAGGGGCAATGACTATTACGTTATAATACAGAATACACTCAATTTCGCTTTGGTGCTGAACATTTTGCCTAACTTCAAGGAGAGATGAAATAGCAAAGCGGACACTTTATCTTTACTTGAGTGTACCATGCTGTAGGAATATTATTTAACAATATCTTGCAGAAGGTGCAAATTAGATCGTTACTAACCAGGAGGGGGGAGGGATAATTAAAAGATATGAATTGTTTGATTAAGCAATTCCATAGTTGTGTATTCTTAAATATAAATTATATAATTAATATAATCAATATGTTAGATTTCGGCAAAACTTTCATTTTAGTGTCATTGTAACTAAAAAATTTGAAGGTAACAGGAAAATGAAATAATATTATATAAAAGACAATAAGTTTAAATAAAAGCTTTTTTTTTTCAAGAAAATAATTCAATATTTGCTTGAATTGCCAAAAGCAATGTGTAATAAACACTATAAACTAAAAATATTATCTTTTAAAAATAAAAGTTTTAACAAGATAAAATATTAGAAGAAAAAACTTAATGTTATTTCATTTTTCATTTATACTTTGTGTGTTCAGTACACATATAAATGGTGATCACCTAAAGTTTAGCCGCCAGCTCTCCAACTCGATTTCACTTATATGAGTAACAACAGACACCAATCCAATTGTTGGAAACTTTTTATCAGTAAAGGTCTTTTTTTTTTCTTTCTTTCCTAAAAAAGAAATCTACTCAGACTTTTGTCTTTCCAATTTTATTTTTTTATTTTATTTATCGATATACCTTTAGGCTTCATGTCATCATGTTGTCTTATTATATATATATATATATAAAACAAGGGATCAGAAAATATTATTGAGTTTATTTTATAATTGAAATTTTATCAAATAAAGCTGAAACTTATTATAACGTTTCAATAGTTCAATAATATTATAAAGCTACAAGTTTTCTACGAGCTTGTCACACCTCATTAGACGTCAAAGAAACATTTTCCCTTGCCACCATGCAGCTAGCAAATATTAAACCTTATTAAAACTTTGACTTGAAACGCGCTACATAGGACTCGAGTATAGAGTATTATTTAATTTGATGATGAAAAACTCAACCATTATTATTATTAAATCTTTAACAATTAATATGAAAACGTTTGAAGCATTACAAATCATTAGTTCTAAAATTCAACCAATTATAAACAGTCACAAAATAAGGAAATCAAATTAGGAAACAAGAAGAATTAAAACAAAAAAGTCCAAAAAGATTTGCTATTGAAACAAATAAATATTAAAGTTAAAATAAAAGGAAATTGTAATAAAACTTTAAAATATTAAATTTTCTACGGTTTTAATTTACTGTTAATAATTTATTGTTGAAATAAATTTGTGAGTTTAAATATTAAAATAAATAAAAATGCTATAAAAAAGTAACGGGGGAAGAAGTGGCTTAAGTAATCCATTAAAAAACTGCATTGTCAAATTAATATTTAAAAAATTAAATTAAAAAAAAAAAACAGTTGTATGGGATTGTTGGTGTGGCATAACAATAAGAAGAGAGAGAGAGAGAGAGAGAGAGAGAGAGAGAGAGAGAGAGAGAGAGAGAGAGAGAGAGAGAGAGAATAAATAACAAAAAAAGATGTCGGAACAAAAACGTAGTCAGTTGGTTCATTAATTGTCATTTGTCATCAAGAAAGGGCCAAAAAGTACTTAAAACACGTACTCATAAATTATGTACGTATAGTCATTAATATTTTATGTTCACAAACTCTAAAAATAATTACTCTTAACATTAGATATAATAGTTATATTATTTTTGAACGTTGAAAATTGCTTTTTCTTCCATTTAAGTATCGTAAAGATTTTTTCTTTTCTAACTCGTTTTCGTTCGGACACTATACCATGAAGTTAACAACTGGAATGATTACATAATTATATATTTTACGAGGGAAAAAATTTTCATCTGTGAAAATTTTTTAATCTTCTTTAAACTGGCAAGTCGGGCCATCCAAAATGGAAGTACGTGCACACTCATCCACTCATGAATACCTTATAAAAATAAAATGTGCAATACGTATTAATTAAAATTCTATGTTGAACAAATTATATAGTAATTTCTTTTAATTATAAATACTAAATAGCATTTAAATTTGTTTAAATACCTTTGACATTTTTTTAAAATTGAATTAAAAAAAAAAACTTTTTTTTTTAAATGTCGAAATGAAAGACGACGAGGTAAAAAGAAAAGCATCATCATAACTCTAGTCATTTCGTGTGCGCCGCATCTGTGTGAACTTTTGTGTGAGAGCAGTGGGAGGTAGAGGGGCATGAAATTGTAAAAGAGCTTGTGCTATCTCTTTGTCTTTGAGATTCTCGCAGTAACGACGATGACGATGGCGAGCTTCAAGTATACTTTATACATACTTTTGGTTGCAAACTTGCTGGCAGCACAAGCGGCATCAGCAGCGCGCAGTGATGGCCATTTTTCACGCTTCTTTCTCTCTCTACCACCACTAGACAAAGTTTCTCATATAAGACCAGACCAAACTCTTTTGCTGGCTTCTAACTTGGCCATTTCTCACCTAACTTCTCTCATATTATCCCACGCATTCAACCCCTCCTTCCTCGCTTTTTTGGCTATATCACCCCAAACGAAGCTGCCATTGCTATACGCAGACTTAACCACAAACTGGCTGCGTTATTAGTGAGGGATTGTTCTCTCTCTCTCCCTCTACCCCTAAGTCTCTCCATTTTCCCTATATCATCCCTTTTACGTTATCCTCTGTCATTTGTCTCCATGTCCAGCCGCACAAAGTAAACAGAAAAACAAACAAGTTTGCCAGTTTGTTTGGCTTAGGCAAGTTGATTAGAAGTAGAACGAACTCATAAGGAATCAACTACAGTTCCTATAGATTTTATCATTTCAACTACAAGGAGAAGCTCTATTTCAAAGATAGAATGATTTTTATACAGTGCTATATTTGTAATAATATATTGTAATAGTAATAAAAGTAAATAGAAATTATATTACATCGACTTAATAGAAAAAATAATCAGCTCCTTTTATATAAAGAGACAGAATGAGGAAAATATATGCAATGTTAAAAACATTGCTTTGCCAGAAGGATATATTTTCCTTCTGTCCATGACAACGGTCATGTTGTGGTCAGCTCTCAAAAGAAACCACAAGACTAGCTGAACTACAAGATAACATTTTACGAGTACACTTTTTGTCCATAAAACACCACGAGAAGACTTTCGTTAAGTTAAGCGTCTATATATCTGTATATTTGAGCTATAGTGATGGCCGTAGGGATATGTTGTACCATCTCTCTCTCTCTCTTGAGATTTATAGTAACTCTGACTAGCTCTCTCTCACTCTCCTCTCTACAGCTCAATTCTTTTTCTCATCGCAATACCCTAAGCTATAGCTTTACTTGGAAATGTAAGTTGATAAGTATTACGTTGACGTGTACTAGCAAGAAATAATGGGGGCAATTCAAGTAAGAGTTATCCAGAAACTTCATACAGAAAGCTATTCAGCTTAATTCAAAGGCACTATTAACGTAGTTATTGAGAAACCTGGATAATTCTCTTCGTGAATTGCACCTAATACTCCCATGATGATAATATATTAGTACAAAATAATATATAGTACATTCATTCAATGTAGAATTAAAAATATCAACAATTAAGGAAATTTTGTTGAACATGATATTACATTTAAAAACTAAAATAAATATATATTAATATGAAACTTGGTTAATAATAAAAAAATAGTAAATATAAGGTCTAAATATTACATTTCTATATATTATTATTTTTAGTCTTTTATTAAACACAAAAAGTGTACATATAAAATAATATTTTATTAGTTTTTATGTAATAAATATAGTTTGGATTTTTTTTTATGAAAACATTACAATAAAAACAAAATATTTCCAAGTAACAAAGTATATGCAGTTTGATCCATAACGATCCATAATATATTATTGATAAGAGATTTTTAGCTGCAACATCTGTTATATGAACAAAGTCACGTACTATACATGATTAATATCGCACCAAAGAAGAAATTTATTAATATTTACATATATATATGACGTATATACAGTATATACGTGTTTTACAATGGATCACACAGCTTTAGGAATTTAATATACATTGATATACTACAGTAAATATATATTATAATATGTATACGTTATAATATAACAAACATGTTTCATGTACTAATATATCATATACATGGAGATATATACATATAAAATCAACATGGTGAAAAAAGTATTTGTAAGGATACAATATTTATTTAAAATTATCAACTAAAGGTAAATTTTTTACTAGACATATATTTATGATATATGTCATGTACATAAATAATTGCTAGTTATTCTAATTACCTGATGAAATACAAAATACAATTTAAGTGTTTTTTCCGTGTATGCTAAAAGGTCATGGTCCCTCATGGTACTCTATATACTGGAAATTATAGTGATTATTATTATCTTATGTCAATCGTAATTAGTCAAGCTGCTACTACTGCTGTATCCTAATGATGTTATATATGATGATGAAGGTACCTGGTGCTTACTACTATATAATAATTATTACAGTGCATCATATATAAGAAATGATGAACCATGCAACTTCATGTAAAGTGAGCTACAGCAGTTTTCATATTCAACCAGCAGATGGCAGACAAGTCTCTGGTATTGATCTTCAGCTGTTGTATATACCATCCAGTTGGAATATTGGACAAGTTGGTACCTCGTATATGGGTTTTGAGTTGAAAGAGAGAGAGAGAGAGAGAGAGAGAGAGAGAGAGAGAGAGAGAGAGAGAGAGAGAGAGAGAGAGAGAGAGAGACATCAACCAGGGTAAGCCAGCCAACTCATCGGTTGCAGCACCATCACCCAAGTATTGTCAGAAACGCTGAACGCTCCAGGCTTTCATCTCACCGCGCATCAACGCTGCTTAATTAGGATCATTTCCGGTAATTAACAACCACACATATATAATAATCAAGAAGTATTGTCAATACAATTTTCATCTTATAGTTGTTGTACTTCATTTTCCCATTATAAATTTACATGGTTATATGATGTATATTATTTACTAGCTTACATCAATTTGCATTTATAATATATACACTGATGTGACCTTTTTTTTTTACAGGGAAATTTTATTACGTTATACTGTATAAACTAAGAATCTGTGCGACATCAATTTATCTACATCAAGGAAGAAAAATTACTTCAACAATTAACTAAAACTTAAATAGCTAAGCACGTAATCAAGATTAAATGAATTACTTTTTTGTTCTACTTTTTTATTATTAAAGACTCTATGTTATAACAAAGTACAGTTTAACGATAAATTTTAAACGTTTTGACGTGTTACAACGTCAGGTCACACAACAAAAGAAGTGAAATAAAATCAGCTGATTCTTCATAAAAAAAAAATAAAAAGCTTCAAAACTGCGGTTGACAGCGGACGGACAGTCAGTGCACGACAATAATCGGCGTCAGTAGCACGTAATAAAGGTATTGAATGTCCACACGTTTGACATTTATTGAACTACTAAACTTGAAAGACTTTTGACATTTCAGTACAATAGCATCAGATGGACATACTCAATACTTACATGTACATTCGTCGCCTCGGAAAATTTTCCTTTGTGGCCTTGTTGATCAATCGTAAGGGCATGGCGTTTAACGGGAAATTTTCAAAGGTGACTAGTGTCCTAGTGTATTTTATATGAGTAAAAAAAGTTAACAGTTCTAATTGTTAAGAGTAATAAAATTTCTCTTCATTGCGTTTAAGATGCTATATTAAAATATATATTATACTTGTTATGTAGTATACTTTATTAAAAGCTATTTTTAAGTATAGAGATAATGTCGATTATATAGCTGTTCGACGTATACTCGCCTTTGATTAACATGTAAACCTTAGCAAATTCACAAAAATTCTGAAATTTTTTGAAAGGCTGATATTAGTGCCTAAAAGCTATATAAAAAGTTTCAAAACAATTTAACAAGCCAATTTTTTTTTTTTTAAATTAAGTTTTTAGTTTGTCTCTCCATGGGAAAGCCCTATGCTGAAAATTAAAAAAAAAAATCAATAAACAAAATCGGCTCGTTAAATTGTTTTGAAATTTTTTCTATGGATTTAAGGCCACTCAAAAAAATTTCAGAATTTTTGTGAATTTGCTAAGTTTTTTTTTTTTTTTTTTTACAAGGATACACTCCTAAGAGCTTAGAGCTCGCGGCGGGGTACTGGGTAGGGATAAGGTAGAGAACGGATAGTGGCCACGGCCTGCATGCTTACGCGTCCCAGCATTCGCTGAGGTGAGACTGAGGAAACCGTGGAAAACCTCAGTCAGGACGGACACCTCTACTTTTTCTCAATGGACCAAAGCGATGTCCAAAGCCTGGGGAACCACACACAAGTGCATCACTGCACTGGGTGGAAAGCGAGACGAATTTACCCCTGGGAGGGAGCAGCGTATTTTTTACTTGAAACGGTCACCCATCCAAGTACTAACCACGCTCGACGTAGCCTGACTTCGGTGATCTAACGAGAACCGGTCAATGCACTGCGCCACGCTCGACCTTTACATGTTAAACGTCGAACAGCTGATGGACGTTATCTCTACCTTGCTGGTATATAATCTAAAGAAATATGATATTGATATTACGTTTTATGAGTAAAAGTGGAAGTCTGTCATACATAAACATAAATATATGTTATTTTGCTCTATAAAGCTGTCTCGTCAATGTAATATATTTGAGTTTCTTTGTACAACACAATGTCATATAGTGCTCATACTTAGTCACTCAACATGAAAGATTCTTTCTGAAATGAATCGCCAGAATGCAACTTTTTGAACATTTTATATAGAGTAATATTTCTAAAAGTTGAAAAAAGTTTTGTTGGGAATTCTATATTCAAAGATCTTGACTTGGAATGTCTAAAAATAGGCTACAAATTTAACACTTGGGATATACTTTTGGGAGCACTTGTCTTCTTTTAATTTGTTTAACTGCTTCTTATGCACTGTACATAATTCTATCATTATCATACAGTATAATTGTACATTATACAGTATACGAGTAATAAGAGTAGCATATAAGACTCGTAAGGAGTACAAAATTAAAACTGTGACAAATATGCGAAATGTGTGTATGGTTCAACAGAAAGTCAATATTAGTAATTTACTATAGCTTTCAGTGATCTTATTATTTTATTTTAATATTGAGGTTCTTTTAATAAAGCAGTAATAACAAATTCTAATTATTAAAAATTTCACCTCTGCTTGGTTTTATGCTGTATAAAAGATTAAAATAAAAATATATATTGCATTATTGTTCACTACACAGCAAGGAACATTCAGCAATTTTTGCCTCTCTGTCTGTGCAGTGTGTGTCTCTCTTTCCCTTTCATAATTTTAACACAAAAACAAAAACAAAAACAAAAAAAAAAATGCCTGAAAAATTTTATCATGGACTTCTTTTTATAACACGATGGAAAATTCGCTAATTAATCCATCACTGGTTGAAAATAAATATTTTTTATATTTTTTTGTATAATTTATTTTTTCATTATGACTTTAATAAAAGAAATTAAAACATAGATTATATATTAAATATTAATAAAAAAAGGGGAAATGATTCCCGTAAATATATCAATAGAAAGTATAAAAAGTTTTATCAAAAGATATTAGTTAAATTTGTCTTCTTTGAGTAAAATTAAGTGAGTTATCAAGAGAATTTTAATCATATTATTTAAGTAAAAATTACGATCCAAGCGTTCAACAACTATTTATCATCAGCGACCATCTAAAGTTAGCCTGCTACGGACAGTATATATAGAGCTAGAGTCTAGCTGCTAACTTATTACCGCACATATTACTCTAATAAAAATATATGGGCTATATAAGAGATGATTTTGCTATGAACTCGAGATCAACATTAACGTGTTATGTATAAATTTAATAAGTTATAAAAGTAGTGAATCTTTATTATAATATATACCAATACATTATTATGTATATTATAAAAGGGACATTGTATAAAAAAATATTTTCCAACGTTTTTTCCAACATTTTACCCTCTTTTATTATTTTATTAAGTTCAGAAGGAGATACAAAATACTGCACTGAAAAGATTAAAAAAACGAGTTATCGATTGATAAAAAAAATACCTTTAATATCCACCATTTTTGTGGCTACAATTTTAGCCTGAAGTCTTACCATTAAAAATAAAATATAAGTTTTGTCTTGCGTTCTCGATTTTGTTCAAAAGAATACAAGTTACTGGCATATTTTATACTAATGACATGCAGAGCCAATTAATAAAATCAATAATGATGATTTTAATTACTTCTTTAAGAAAATTTGAATAATTTAATTTACGGATGGCAAGAGAAGATGTTTTAAAATTTTATTTTGTTTTTGCATAAGATTCAGAATATGTATTTGCTGCAATAAAAATATTTTTCTGTAAAATTTATGTTACATAGTCATGAATTTTCTCAATTTGTCCATACGTAGTCTCTCAACATGAAATATTTCTTCGGAAATTTAGTACAGTACAGCCAGAATTTCAATTTTCCTCGGCATCTTATATTCAGTCATTTAAATTTAATATTTTAATATAAGTTGAAAGAAGTTTAGTAATTTTTGTACTATTTTAATCCCTGCTTACAATCTATAAAGATATCACGTTAAATTTTTGTTACCAAGTTTGTATATATATTTAACTATGGTTTACCTGCTTTTTCAGCTTATATTCCCAACTTAATAACTTATTTTTTTATCCTTTTTTATTTTGTTATCTGTTTCGTCAAGATTATAAGTATTGAATATATTATAGAGATTATTTGAAAATGTGTTGAATATTAATTTTATAATACAAGCTGCTACCACCAAGCCATGAAGTTTTACATCTACATAACTTTATGTCATTTATATTTTCATATTAACAGCTTTAAACAGTTTCAATTCCCCTTCTCCATCATAAGCAACATCTAGTATATATACTCAATTTAATTCTGAATTCTCACTGATATTAGGGTTTTCCTGATTGAAATTTAAAATAATGTTTAATATTATATGTATGCCAAGTTTCAAATTTTTATTATAATCCAACAGCTTCTTCCGTTGATTTTATTAATTTAAATTAACTGTAGAACAGTTTGTTGTTGGTCGAGATTATAACCACTTAACGCTTTACAGTTCGATGGTAATTTTGACCAATAATGTTTCCCTTTTCAATGGTTTATCTGATAAGTGGGGAGAAGTATTTTGTTCTCTCGCTACGCTATGTGCACTGTTGCACGCTATAGGACGTAATATTAATAATATTTGCAACAATGAATCTCTGAAAGTACCACCGGTGACAATGAAAATTAAAAACGACACGCTTGTCACACATCCTCAATGTGATTTCCTTGTTGTAATTTTATAATACTCTCTCATGAGTATATTTGTGAATAAATAGATTTTTCTGTTATAATATTGATAATAAAATCATATTATTTTTATATGTAAATTTTTTTATTATACATTGAATATATTCATTTATGTATTTATAACAAAAAAAAAAATTTTTTTTGAATAATATTATTTCAAACAAAAATATGTAAATTCATTTCATTTTTTTATAATGTTAAAATATATATCTCATGATTTGAATTTTAAAGTTTATTGTTCATTAATTACTATCATTATTATATTTTTGTTGCACTACATTAATTCTCTGCACCTGTATTCGTTTTAACTTTAATATCCTGTCGTGACTTGATTACAAAATGTTACATAAGTTTCTAGCCGTTTTATATTCAATTATTCAAAAGTTTAAATGTGGATACTGTGTTAGTCAAAAAAGGTCTGCAACACCCGCCTTGGGAGAGATATGAGAGTCTCACTCAAAAAAACATTGCCGTATGACGTAACGCTGCATACAAAATAATTAAAACGCACAGAAGAGCAGAAGATATTATACACAGATCTTTACGTTTCGTCTTTAACTGGGTCGCAGAAAGCAGGCAGAATGCTACTGTACTCTTTATGCTCTAGTAGTTCCAGATTGTCATATTAATCAATTTAACAAATGAATTCAACTTTTTTTTTTTTTTGGAAATAAAATTCTCGTGTCTCTGCTCTCAATCATTGCAAAAGCTGAGACTCACTGACAAACTGAGAATGAAGCGCCTAGATTGTTAATTATATGTCATCTTATCGGTTTCAAAAGTTACATTGCATACCTTACACTTACAAGATAGAGTCAACGTACTAGTAAATCGTTTTATTACAAACAATTGCTAACTAGAGTAGAACATTTACTAATGAAAATGTTATACTACAGTAATCATAATAATTGTAATAATTGCTGTAGGGATATGTAATTATATAGAGGAAGCAATCATTTTATTGATAATTAGGTACATGATAGAGAAATATATCTATAACAAACACTTACCATCTGTATGCAATCTTATTAGACATATGGCAGTAAACTTGTACACAGACACAAACATGTGGTTTTAATAATAAATGTATTGTTTTTGTTTTGTTTTTTTATATAAAATTTTTATTTCTCAGGTATTGTGGACTGACTAGATAATACTATAACAATTATAATATGTATAATATGATTGTAATTGTAATAATAATATAAAACTGATGATAATATGTTTTAATTTTTATGTTTCTTTTACAGGTATTGCAATACTAAAATATTGTAAACATGCATTTTGTACCTTACGGTTCTAAATGTGCAATAAATAAATACAAAAAAATACAAAAAAAATTTCACCATAAAAATGATAGTAACTATGGTGAAAGACAGAAATGTATGTTCTCAATTAGTAGGTAAACCGCATGATTTTTTTTTAAAACCTAGAGTAATAACTTGATATATAATATGCGTAATTTATTCAACCTCATTCATCATTTCATCAAAATGTTCTATTATTAAAAGTTGTTATTTTCAAGTTTCTTCACACTATACGCACCGATTCATTCTGTTTAACATTTTAATATATTTTGATATATAAAATGATGAAAACATTTCTGAATTGATTATAAATTTAAATATAAACTAATTAAAATAATACCTTTTTCTTAGTAAATTATTATATAAAAAATTGTTTTAATTTAGGTGTAGCACTGACGTCAAGATTGAATACATATATATATATATATATATATAGAAAAGCAGGAAAACATAGAAAGGAGAATAATATCTCTATTATTTACATCAAAGAATAAATTTTAATTACACATAGCTTCAAGTACATAGAGTCAAGAAGGTATAAAGTGGTTGCAGACAGCAGCAGCAGCAGCAGCAGGCGGTGGTAGAAGTAAAACCCCGGGTCACAAATGGCCACTTGTAGTTGAGGAGAAACAAGACGTTGATGGTGGTGCAAGCAGCCTAGTGAGTACCGCGCCTTTTGTCGCGTAACAAGCAAGTTAATCACATCTTCTCCAAGCTCGATGGCGGGCTTCTTTCTCAATCCCCAAAGAGCCCCCCCCCCCTTCCTCTACTCTCACGAGGCCCATTCTCTTCTCTCACTCCCTCGAGACTCATTAAATAAGTCACTTGTACTTTTTCCTTCAGCCATTGCCTTCACTAAATTTAAAAAAAATTTATATATAAGAAAAAAATAAAATCTAGTAGGTCAAATTTAATGACTTTCATATTATATTTATTTTTGTCCTCTGTATATAGATTTAAATTAAAAACTGTTTGTAAAGCTGCGTAATTGTATATTTTAATATCATGTACGGATAATTAAATTTGAATTATAACTACATAATTATATTTATTTTTAAAAGTAGAAAATAATTAAAAAAATATGGCTGGCTAGATTTTTGTATTATAAGTTAATATTTATATACGTAATCTTACTTCTTCTACATATTCATATTGCTCAATTGCAACGTTTTTACAAAAAATGTTGATGACTGGCTTGAAGTAGAGACAATTATAACTTTATCAAAAATTATTAGCAATCACACAATTTTAGATTAAATAATTATTTAACATTAAGAACTTTATATATTTGATATTTAAGTATAACTAAAACTAATATTTAATAACTTTAAAAAATACAATCTATTATAATTGAGTTAAAATGTTAGTGAACCATGTTTCATTGTCTGTAAAATTGATAAAATATAAGTCTCTGGGGATTTCTTTTCCACTTGTTTTCATTTCAGTTACTTTTACGTATTTTACATTCTTTTCATTTTTTTTCTATTTATTTGACGACGTGAAACAAAAGAACTCCGATATTCGAGTCTTACTGCAACAAGACACGTACCGTTCGCATTGTTCACGCTCCGAACAACCAAATAAATTGCCACGTGTTTGGCGTAGTGATAAATCACCATCAGTGATCATGGTGTGTAAAAATGTAATGATAGATGTATATAAAGTCAGGAAAAAAAATTGAGCCGTGGAAAAAATATATATAAATTCTATTGAATTGAAAATAATAAAATTTTATTAGTTAATAATAAAAACGAAGTAGTATAAATATTATATAACTATTGTATAGCTAATAAAATCATTTAATATTTATTTTATTAGCAGCATTTTATGTGCATTATATTTTATGTTTACATAATACGACAAACAAATATTATTGGTTAAATTTAACTGACTGTGTTTGATATGAGTTTGTTTTTGCTACGGTCACCAATATGATAGATATCCTCGTACCAAGTGAGAGAGAGAGCAGACAAAGCCGAAAACTCTGCTGTGATCCTGCAGTTTTGTTCCTTTGTACTCGACTGCTACCACAGCCACACCAACTGTATCCATGGCCTTTTTTCCGGGCTATTGTTCTCTAATGTCCCGCGTCGGTCGCCCTGTACTATCAATCGGAATTAATTGCTGCCATTCAACGGTACACTCTCAGTAAAATAAAACACGATATTTTCTAATTCACTAAAAAAAAAAGTAAAAAAAGGTTAACAAAGTAATTGAACATAAAATGCTTTTAAAAATTAATGACTTTCTTTTTGTGTTTGTTATTTTATATACAAATTAATTAAATATAACATTTTTAAAAATTTCCCTAAATTTAGATGAAAGGGAATACATGGTAGATAAATATTTAAAAAGTACTATATTTAAGAATTATAAACACCATATAACTGAATATTAAATGTAATTTAATTATTAAAATTATCTATATCATCACTTTTTCTATCCATATTATAAAATTGTTGTAAACCAGTAATTAATTAGTTATAATATAAATTTCATTTTCATTTCAATTACACATACATTTATTTGATCCTGCAACTGAAAAAAAATAGAATCCTCTATATCCAAGGCATATAATATATTACATAATTATATCGATCTTGGTTGCTGCAAGAGAGCACGCACATACCTTTTGTATTACATCGTATTGCCGAAACCAATTTCATGTAATACACCTTAAGTATAGGCAATTTGTTCAGCATTAAAATATAACAGGTTGCATAATGCGACAGGGGCAAAATGGCGTCTTTGTTTTTGTGCTATACCAGTTACCTAATTTCACGATATTTTTTTTTCTTCGAAAAAACCTGCAGGTGGAGGTGATGTAATTAAATTTTTTTTATGATCCGTTACACATTGCATACGTGTGTATATTTTTTACCTTTAGGCAAGTGCAGACCTGTAAAGTAACTCTCAGTATTTTAATGAAAAATCAATCGCTTATAACTTCAAATAGAAAAATTGAAGAAATTCACGAGTAAAAATGAATTACTTTGTTGACGATTTACTACTATATGGGATATAAATAGTTATATTGTACGTGATATCGTATAAACAAACAAAAAAACTAAATTTGTTATTAAAATTAAAATTATAAATTTTCCGGTATTGAGTTTATGTGAAAATAAATTCCAACACTAATAATTGAGTCCACCATCGCTCAATAAAGTAATACTTATTCTATTATCTAAAGTTAATATTACTTACAGTACGTATAGAAAATAATAACAATAGTAAAGATTGATTTTCAACAGTAATTATTTATTGTGGCAACAGCTGTAACATGGAAGCAAGAACATTGCAAAGAAAACAATAGAAATCTCAAGGGTTAGCAAAAAAACACTTGATTTTTGTAAAGTGACTTTTGATGCTTTCTTGGTCTGGCATTGGATTTACCATTTTTAAAACAAATTCTGTTCAACTCCAGCTTTTTTCATTTTTAAGAATAAAATTTGTTTTTCTTGTCAACTTTATATTATATATACGGTATCTTGATGTCTTCCACGTACTTTCTTTTATTTCAGATCCTATCTTTAACAAAAACAATTCAAATTTTAAAACACTTTGATGTTCAAAATATTTTTGCTTCGTAGTTGGAGGCAAAAAAAAATGTTAATATACAAAGAAAATAACAAGTTCGCAAGTGGTATTGCTGTCTATACTATAGTGTGTATTGATTGCTATACGTTGCCTTTTCTATTACAAAAATTCCATGCGCAGCTTATTAATGTGACAAAGCAGCTATCTTTTTTTTTTTTTTTGTGTGTGAGACATTGTTTATGAGCTTTTTTAATAAAACTCCTATTAGACTTTTAAAAACTTTTGCTATAATTCTTGAAAAACTTTTTTTTTTTTTTTCATTTCAAAGACAATTTTTCGAAAATTTCCATCTTGGTCTATTAATAATGGCAAAGAGAGAGAGAAAGAAAGAAAAAGAATACTTGAAGATATTCTGCTATAGTTTACATTGCACTCGTTTTAAAGTAGGGTAAAGGTGTATTCGAGCACTGCAGCTATAACATAAAGATTACGGCTAAACTTTCGAAACTGTTTCTAACTCCATCGTTTTGTACTTAAGAAATGGCTCGAGAGACACAATATTTAACTTAGAAGTATAATATGCATAAAACTTTTTTTTAAAAAACATTTTATATCTGACAAACTTTTTTCCTTGATGTGTTAAGTTAAAAAATGAATCTCTTCTCTATTACAAAATCACTTTTTGTATAATTATGCATTCTATATTTCTGAACAATTGTTGTTTGTGAAAAATATTTTTAATAGCATGCATTATGTACAGTGCTACAAAATCAAAAGTCTTTTTACTTTTCTGAATCACTTTACATTATGCATCTGTAAATATGTAGAATGCGTTGCTATTATTTAGTTCGAATGTATATGCGCAATAAATCGAATCAGGAAAAAGATAACTGGAAATGTAACCCAGATTTTTTTTATTATCGTTTATTTATTTGCAGCCTAACTCAATGATGTTATATAACCATGGTTAGTAAGAAATCTGCTTAGTGAATCGAATCATGTCTTAAGATTTATTCTAAAAGTCTGGAAGAGATAAAAACAGAAAATACTAGCTATTGCTAGAAATCTGTGTTGCTCTCTACTCAAAAAAGTTTTTTCTAGTCCCAGCTACGTGGCTCCTATTTCCTTCTTAAAATTTTATCCCGCTGCTTTTTTTTCTGTTAACAAGTTTTCCACCCTTTGAAATCTCATCTCACTTGACTGGTAAAAAAAATCAACATATTTTTTTTAAACTCATCATAATCTTATAGTATATCAAGCAATTTGATATTATTTTCCCGTTTTTTTTTCTAATTTAAGTATGAATTAAAAAAACAAGTTTAGCTGTTATTGCAGTAAAATAAAACTAATTTTTTATTGAAATGAGCATGAAAAATAATATGTAAATTTAGTAATATCACTCTAGTTTTTTGTTTTGTTTTTTTTTTAAATTTCACAGTTATTTATTGCTTTATTACGTTTATAATAAATTAATTGCATAAATTTATTGAAATTTTTGTAAAATAGTTCCATTTAAAATCAGGTAATGGATAATGATAAAATAAAAGATGAATAGATTTGTAATGGCAGAGAAAGGTATAAAAGTAGAAAGAGCGAGTGAAGCTGAGCCAATGCAAAGGGTGGTTAGTGGGAGGGTGATTGTGAAAAGTAGAAGGGATGTGTGAGAGGAGGAGGAGGGTTGGAAGAGTGAGAGATTTAAGGAAACACTTAGCACGATTGCTCTCCTACGAAAATTATTCACTCACACTATAGAGCTACATTAACACACGCTCTACTCTGCTATACTGTACGCTGTTTCGATCTTGGTAGAACATTTGGACTAGCTGCTGCCACGATCACTATACACCAGCATACATTTTGCCATACTTCTAGTATATATATTCTACTAGATATATACACTCTTCTTGACTAACATAGCACAGGTCTTACATCAACCTCGACTTTATCTTTGTTAAAATAAACATAACAGTAACAGCTAGCAAGCCAAGCTGCAATTTAAACAGAGAGAGATTTACTTGAACTCACATATATATATATATGTGTGTGTGTTCATGTCATTTGATTTACATTGTTCTCGAAGATGAGGAAACTCTATATACAAATCAATGTTATATACAGAGTATTACAATATACCACCACCCTTATTTATTATATAAATATAAAAATGACAAGTATTTTTTTTTCTGACATTTATAAATTATTGAACTGAAAAGTCGTGATGTAAGATGTTAATATTTTTTTTTTCAATATTCAACTTCAACGTAGCACAACTGTAGAGTAAAAAATATTGTAATAAGTGTTCAATAGATTGATGGAATCAAGAAAAATCACAAAAAAATAAAAGTATTGAAATGATATATAATAATAATGAGAAAACTAAAAATAGAAATTTAATTAATTTTTTTTATGATAGTATATATAGGTAGAAAATGTCAGTGAATGAGAGACCATCATTGCAAATTGAAACGCCATGTAACACAAAACCTCGATATTTGCATGATTAATTTTCAATACTGGGTAAAAATATAATAATGATAGACATTTTATTGAGTTGCTCATTATTTTTACATGGTGAGAGTAAAAATGTACATAAACATAATATTAATTGTGTAATATTAAATTTCAACCTTATTCTACAGTCATATTTTGTACGTACCAATGAAATTGCAGATACATTGAAAATTTTGAAAACTTAATTAAAAAAATTGTCATCCGAGGTTCATTATATAATTTACTATGCTTATTTCTAGTAGTTATTCGACTTATATGGCGAGCATGTGAAACAAAGAAAAAAATACACTCATTATATTCCAAGTCCTATAGTTGAAAATTTTCATCGTCAACTCTGAAACACTTCTAATTTCATTCTCGTTAAAAATTAGCAATGATTTAATGGATATGTAATCTCATAATCAAAATGCGACGTAATTTTCAGCTTTGTTGCATCTAAAATGTTGTACCAAAATGTCATCTTTAGAGAAAAGAAAAAAAGAAAAACGTTTTAAAAGTTTAAATTTATTTCAACTTGTTAATTTTTTATTGTAATTTATATAACAAAATTTAACTGTCTTCATTTTAGATTAAGCTAATCTGAATAGAATTGGTTTCCACTTTGTATTAATGGGACATCGTTTATTAGAGTTTGGCTTAACTAGGACATTGTATACAACCAACATCATTGTGTGTGTGTGTGTAAAGCCAGTAGAGCTATACTGCAATCCTGATGCAGTGTTTTGTTTGAAGACTATTAGTCTATTGCCTTGTTTAATGTATTAATGTAAATTTACCCTGAGTAGATTTAAGCTCATTTGAGTTGAGCACACAACAGCTCAGCAGCTTCAACAACTCATTCTCTCTCTCTCTCTCTCTCTCTCTCTCTCTCTCTCTCTCTCTCTCTCTCTCTCTCTCTCTCTCTCTTTGTTGTGACAACATTACAATCATAAAAAATACAAAGACATAGCCAAAATTTATTACGAGGAAAAATTAAAGTTAGTTAATAAAATATTACAGTTAAAATAATTCAATAACAAAAAATTATATATACACATTTTATTTTTTTGCATTACAGAGAACAAAATAACTGTTATTATATAACACTTGAATATTTTCTCACTGTGAACATTGAAGTTTTTGATATTGTTAGCATGACGATATGGTTGCATAGATATGCAAAAATTTGATTGTTAGGAAGGACAAAGTTATAAAACTTTTATTCATATTTTTTTTTTTTTTTTTTTTTTTTTTTAGAAATGAATATTTTAGGTAAAAAGTATACTTATGTTCAGCGAGGTAAGGAAAAGTTACTGGTCGACTGCTCATTGAATATTCGTGCAAGTGGTCCCACTGAATTTGCTTGTGGTGGTAGCAGTGTTGTGCTGCTCCACCGCTC
Source organism: Siphlonurus alternatus (assembly GCA_949825025.1). NCBI lineage: Eukaryota > Metazoa > Arthropoda > Insecta > Ephemeroptera > Siphlonuridae > Siphlonurus > Siphlonurus alternatus. Next base: position 40,815,658 of record OX463778.1, on the reverse strand, counting down.
TCTCTCTCTCTCTCTCCTCTCTCTCTCTCTCTCTCTCTCTCTCTCTCTCTCTCTCTCTCTCTCTCTCTCTCTCTCTCTCTCTCTCTCTCTCTCTCTCTCTCCATCTCTCACTCTCTCCCTCGCCCGCTCTCTCGCATGGCCGGCGTATGTTCCGCACGTCTCCGCGTGCTCCGGACCTGCTCGGAATACACCAAGCTTGCCCGAGAGACCAAGCTAGAGAGAGGTGGTTTGGTAGACACCATACCACTAACGGTAGCCCCAGTTCCGTGATATGAGTGAAGAGCTCAAGATCACTCTCTTACCAGTAAACGTGTAACATGAAAAGTAATTGGATAATATCATTATACGCAATGTTATATAATACCCATGGTGGGTTTCCTTCTTGGATTTCATTTTTTTTTTAAATTCTTTTAGTACAAATAAAAATTTAATTTAATGTAGTAATTTGCATTAACTTACATTTTTACTGGATATTGCTTTCTGGATTTGCATATATATAATATACATTGCAAGAACTCGAGATGCAAAACAAAGTAAGTCACTTTCCACGTACAGAGATAAAGAATATTTATATATAATCTTATCATAGAGAGAGTTTGTTTTTTCCCACCATCTTGGGGTCTCTTATGTTATAGATTTACGGGACAGGTGAATCGAATCGAAAAGAAACGAATCGAAAAGTAAACGAATCGAAAAATAAACGAATTTTTTTTTTTTTTTTTTTTTATTGGTCATTTAACTTGTACATCAATCAAGATTATATATTATAATCTTATCGATTGAAAATTTACATATGTAACATTCTTCAAGACCTAACTTCAAAAATATTATACCTTTCAAAACATTTTGTAACAGTATTATTATTATTATTATTATTATTATTATATAATCATATAATTATTTAATTATTATTAATTTTAAAATTTCTTCATAAACAAATTTATTTTATATATTTATAATTCAAAACAATATATGTCATTACCTTATTGCATTTAAATAAGGAAACACATGCAACCAAAAACTTTTTTTTTTTTTTTTTTTTTTTTTACAATTTCAATTTCCCTAAGGCTCTAGAACAATGAAACACATCCTATCTTCATTTTCAACTCTTCCTACTAAAACACAAACAATTGCCCATCTTCAATGATGTCCATTACCTGAAACAAAATGACTTTAGTACATCGAATCGAAAAGTAAACGAATCGAAAAGTAAACGAATCGAAAGGGAAACGAATCGAAAAGTAAACGAATCGAAAAGTAAACGAATCGAAAAATTTACATAACCACGCCCTCGCCACGCCTCCTGGTGGGTTGAAATTTTAAAAACTGGCAACACTGTATAATTTTCGATTCGTTTCCTTTTCGATTCGTTTACTTTTCGATTCGTTTCCCTTTCGATTCGTTTATTTTTCGATTGGTTTACTTTTCGATTCGTTTACCTTTCGATTCGTTTCCTTTTCTATTCATTTACTTTTCGATTGGTATATTTTCGATTCGTTTCCTTTTCGATTGGTTTACTTTTCGATTCGTTTCCTTTTCGATTCGTTTCCTTTTCGATTGGTTTACTTTTCGATTCGTTTCCTTTTCGATTCGTTTACTTTTCGATTCGTTTCTTTTCGATTCGTTTCCTTTTCGATTGGTTTACTTTTCGATTCGTTTCCTTTTCGATTGGTTTACCTTTCGATTCATTTACTTTTCGATTGGTATATTTTCGATTCGTTTACTTTTCAATTCATGTACCTTAAATACAACAATCACTTTATTTGGATTGCTATATATGATGGCTGAATTATATAGAACGCCTAGTTCAGCTATTTCCGTCATTCACCATCATCATCGAGGCAGGGAGAGCGCGCGAAATTTTCAAGCTTGTATTTTTGAACTTATATTATTTACGAGTATTTCTCAACAGCTCTGCGACGTGCGAAACACTCGCTCTCGCTTCTTTTCTCCCTATTACTATATTGTGTCGTGTACTATATATATATACATTATATTTAATTGTATGTATTAGAGAGTTTGCTAAGGATTATTTTGTCACTAGCCTTAGGAGATGGTGAACTGAAAATTATAATAAATCTTCCTTATATTATAACATAAATATCCAAGAACTATTTACTACCAGTATATAGTCGTTGATAAATATCCAGCCAAAAAAATGGAGCAATGGTCGGTCTAGTTTTTGAGATATCCAGGATATAAAGTAGAGTTGCTATGAGAAAAAAAGGTTTAGTTATTATTTTCTAAAAATAGCTGAAGTAGTCCTGCATATTAAACTGAAATCCAAAAAATTCTATCTCACATAGTTTTGCCAGAAAAAAAAACAAAGTCAGAGTGAACGCGTCGCTTAACATGGGGCCTTACCTGACAAAGACCCTCATATATCTAAAAAAAAAAAAAATACACCGTTAGGTGGTATGAAAAAAATATAGTGATGTTCTATGACCCAAACTTTAACCAATACAAGAACCAATTAAAATTTTTTCGCTCGAATCCATTTTTCCGTAAAAAAAAAATTTTTGATTTCCTTACGGAAAAATGGATTCGAGCGACAATTTATTTTTTAACGGTTTTTGGTTAAAGCTTGGGTCATAGAACATCACTATATTTTTTTCATATACCTAACGGTGTATTTTTTCGATATATTCGAGGGTCTTTGTCAGGTAAGGACCCACTGGCCCCATGTTAAGCGACGCGTTCGTTCACTCTGATTTTGGAATTTTTTTCTGGCAAACCTATATTTGAGATAGAATTTTTTTAAAATTTGGTTTGATATGGAGGACTACTTGAACTATTTTTAGAAAATAATAACTTAACTTTTTTTTCTGACAGGAACTCTTATACTATATATGGAAAATATATTATATTATATATATTTTTTAAATTTTTAATCAAACCCTATTGGGTACTTCTATTTACTAATTACATACTACTTTGAAACCCCGAACCTTCCGAAACCCTAACTTGAGCGTTTCGCGAGCTCTTCTGGAACGGGGGCGGCCACGGCCTTGCAAATCCATCCCGGCATTTGCCTGCGGCTGAGGGAAACGTGGAAACCTCAGCCAGGATGGACGCTACAGCTTTTGTCAATGAACCGGAAGTGCAATGGTCCAAAGCCAGGGGAACCACATAGTGGAAAAGCGCAACGTTTTACCCCTGGGTGGGAAACGTGGTTTTTGTTGAAAATGGTCACCCATCCAACTACTAACCACGCGCGGCGTTGCTTGACTTCGGTGATCTGACGAGACCCGGTCAAGCGCACTGCGCCACACCTCTCACAGTTATTTAATTACTGTATAGTAAAATAGGTATAATATCTTACATCCATATAATCGTGTTTATTATTTGTGCACCAATTACACAAGCTAGTACAGAGGCAATAACATAACGATATATAAAATATATAATTGCATCAATGGCACTTATCACCGTGAATTCGAGGGATACTAATTATACATTTAATGTACACAAAATGCATTATCAGGCATCCAGGACACTTCATCATTATATTTATATATGAATTGAAAAATAAAACTTCGCATTATTATTATGTGTTTCTCATTCAGGGATGTTACATTTTCGGGAAAAGGGGGAAAGGGGGAGTAATGTTTTACTACCCCCGTACTTCCACCACTTGGGAGAAGTCGCACGGCATCGCACGCGGGCGAGCCGGCGATATGAGAGCGCGCAAGCTCAAATACATGTATTATACATGTATTTGTACATGTACTGGACCGTACTGTACAGTATAGCGGGCGGCTGCAGAGACCTCCGTGTCTTATGGCCAGGGTGGCCAGGGATTTGATCAGAGTTTCGCTGTTTCTGTGAGAGTTGCGGCGCTGCTAAATGTTCGGCTCGGACCGGCTCTTTTGCTGGCTGAAATTGCCCGCGCAGCCAAGGTGACTGAATATGATTATAAACCACCAGCGAGAACCAGGCCGTGCCGCTGCGATTCAGTGGCGCCGCCACTCTCAGTTACAGTAAAGCTCGGCCAAGCTGGTCAAATTTCTAGCCATAAGACACGGAGCTCTCGACTGTAAGGTCTCTAAGGCGGATGTGATTACAATGCAAAAAAATGTACTGTGTATTCAGTATATTGGACTACAAAAAAAGCTTAAATTAAAAATGAAAGGAATGAAAGGTTGATAAAATATCAGGGATATGTCTTTATATATTCGATATATTTAAATCGGCATGGTATGCAAGTAAGAAAATGAATAGAAATGAAACCGAATCGAAAAAATGTACAGGCAGTTTTATATTAAATATTTTGCCATTATTGTCTTAAATTTCCTCCAGTCAAAAAGGACAGGTGGAACGAATTGAAAAGAAACGAAATATAGTTTTTACATATCATATTTTATATTCTTCCATATTTTTCTTGTCTGTTAATTTTTTCTTCCAAAATTACTATAGTCTGATGAGGAGCGGGTAAATGAATCGAAAATATATGAATCGAAAAGGAAACGAATCGAAAGGGAAACGAATCGAAATTTATAATATGGTGGAAGATATACTATTCTTTTTAAAATGAGATTTTAAATGTTAGTTGTGTTGAAGATTAATAAATAGGAAACGAAAGGAAATGATTCGAAAATATTTTCGAAACCATGGTTCGTAAATAATTACAAACATATATTTGGAGATTTTCATATTAGTAACAGAAAGAATAACGATTGAATAGTAGCGATCATATAATTATATATAGAGGAAACGAATCGAAAAGGACATGAATCGAAATTTATAATATGGTGGAAGATATACTATTCTTTTTAAAATGAGTTTTTAAATGTTAGTTGTGTTGAAGATTAATAAATAGGAAACGAAAGGAAATGAATCGAAAAATTTTTGAAACCATGGTTCGTAAATAATTACAAACATGTATTTGGAGATTTTCATATTAGTAGCACAAAGAATAACGATTGAATAGTAGCGATCATATAATTATGTATAGAGGAAACGAATCGAAAAGGAAACGAATCGAAAAGGAAACGAATCGAAGAGGAAACGAATCGAAATTTGGTGAGCGGTGTTGCCACTAGCACTTTCATAGGCCCCGCCTTCTCTTGGAGGAGGAGCTAGAACCCCCTCCACCAAATTATAAATTTCGATTCGTTTCCTTTTCGATTCGTTTACTTTTCGATTCGTTTCCTTTTCGATTCGTTTACTTTTCGATTCGTTTACTTTTCGATTCGTATATTTTCGATTCGTTTACCCGCTCCCTAGATTTACAACAGATTATAGATATAGATGTTTTGCTATTATACAATAAATTAATGATGTTTTGTTTTATCTTTCGTTTTTAATTGATATATTTTGTAATGTAAATGCCTTTGCTCTACAACATACACATAATATATAATATAAATTTAATGTAATTTTAAGCATTTTTTTTCATTTCTAAAAATAAATTTGTTACGAGGCTGCTTCAATAACAAAAAGGAAGTGATTATAATGTTATTTTAATGGTAACATGAGAACAGTGAAACTCAATATTGTAATCCACAAATGTTGTTCCATTCACCATCATCTTTTCATGTAGTTATTTGTAAAGCTTGACAAAATCTTGTTTAGGACCTGATTTCTGTTATGTGTGTGTGTATATGTGTGTGCAAATAATATACAGTATATATTATAAACACAAAATAAATTTAATATAAAATGTAGAATAATTAATTTATGTTACATCTGACACATCTCTAGGGATATATCAAAAATTGGATTTACATAACAATGATGAGCGAATTCAAACGACGCGGGAAAAACGCACTTGCTTTAAAATCGTATGGCAGCCATTTTGGTGATAAAATCACTTACCGCAATGCATGTAGTAAATCTACCTTTATTTTTGTATTTAGTATATTTTCTCATATTATATAGAAGGTATGAAAGGTAATTTTATTTATATTACATTGCTATGAAAGAAAGCACGGATGTTGTGTATTATGTTGCGTGGTTCACTCACATCCCTCCTCACTTGTGCTTGCTTGTGTTTATCTCACTAGTGTCTGAAAGAGAGAGAGAGAGAGAGAGAGAGAGAGAGAGGAAAAATTCCAATAAAAAAGGTACAAAAAAAAAATGTAAGAGTGAAATCCAGTGGATGAAACTGTGAAAAGATTGCAACAAGCAGAGAGGTACAGAGAATTTTAGAAGTGAGCCAGCAGCGAGTGACAGAGCAGCACGTGTGTTTGCTGGAGTGGTCCCATTGAGTAGTACGGCTACACACAGCCCAGTGATCAGTATTCAGCTGCAGACAGCCTCTACTTCCTGCCCTTCCTCGACCCTCTCTCTTCAACCGCACTACAAGCCTCGCATATTGCTGACCTAAGCTCAGGACTTTAGGACGTATCTCATCTTGTTATCACATACAAATATAGACTTTATGCTACGTTATGACATATTCTACAACAAAGTCAATTGTGAGCTTCTGCATACTACTGTAAAATTTAAGTGGATGTTATTTTATTTTTTAATGATGAAAAAAATATCATTTTATGTAAACATTTATAAAAAATTAAAAAAACAAAATTAACTAAATTATAATTTAATTTTTTTAATTTCATAAAATATGTACTAACTTGAGCATTATTTAAATTAATATATATTATTACAGCTAGTGATTAAGTTTTTTCAAACAAAGTTATTTTTGAAACATATTTAATTAAACAAGAGTATAATATTTTAATGTCAAAAAAAGCATTTTAAAAAAGTAATAAATTATTATTTGACTTTTAATATTCTCACTATATTTATGTATCGTATTGATTAATTATCATCTCCACAAACTAATAAAATTTATAGTATATTATGTAACACGAAATTCAGGACAAAACAAAATCTCAAATTTATTATTGTTTTCCCTTCCAGTGAAGCTCACTAACTTAAGGTGTGTAATAAAATTGATTTTAATTAATCTAATTAAATTTATTTTAAAACTTACATATTTTAGAAAAAAATTGAGACATTTAATACTTTAGGAAAATAACAGCATTTAATTGTTGTTAATTAAATTGAACTAATTTATATCTTATCAAATAATAAATTTGATATTTTGCATGGATTTTCATTCCTAAAAAATAAATATAGCTGCACATTCAGAATATTAAGTATTATTTTTTCTTTGTATGTAAAATTATGATAAGGTTGAACTTCAATCATGTACTGCATGTACAGCAGCGTGAAATCTTCATTATCCTCATTTCTCTAATGAGATATTTAACACTTCTTGAAATACAAACAGATTACTTTCAAATTCATTGGTTCAATTTCATTTACAGTACTATGCGGTTCCTGCATATAGCTCCTGGGGGATAAGAGAACATGTTGTGATGCTTGTTTTATCTTTTAATGATTGTATCAAACTACGTAATATGACTGAAAACAGATGTGCGAGAAGTGAGAAGGTGACAGGGAATCGTTGGTTTGTCATTAATATCTCTCTACCCTCCTTTCTTTCACCTTTGAAGTTGATAAACCAACGCGTCATTATCTCAAACATTCAACTTATTCATTTACAACACATTTACGTCACACGATTGCAAAGGGTAAATGTAATTATCTAACTCTGTTGTAAACAAGAAATCCATACATTGAAAAAATATATAATGTTATTTTATACTCATATTTAAGTTTTCTGCGTGTAAAATAGTTAAAAAAAATAGGAAAACTTTATAAAATTAATAAAATATAATACATGTATTACTTTATGCAAAATTTATAATACAATATATAATATCAGTTATATTAGTTGACTTAATAAGTATGCTGACACGGTAAGTCGAACCTAAAAATTTAAATGTGAAATGCAGAGAAATATCATCCTATGAAATAAGTATAAATAATTGTACCACTTTATATTTTTGGCGTAATACCTTCTTGTAATTATATATCTAAATGGAGGTATTCTGAGGCAATAGAGTATCGTCCTCAATTTTTTTTATTGCAGAAATGGATAGAGGGTGCAAAATTATGCTACCTTGATTTTTTTCAGATTTTTTAGAGCCTGGGAAGTATTTTTAAAAAATTATTGAAAGTTATTTTTGTGACGTCACGAGACGCCGCTCCTTAAGAAAAAGATAGGACTTAACGCCGCGTGACGTCACAAAAAGGACTTTCAATAATTTTTTAAAAATACTTCCCGGGCTCTAAAAAATCTGAAAAAAATCAGGGTAGCATAACTTTTCACCCTCTATACATTTCTGCAATAAAAAAAATTGAGGTCAATACTCCATTTGAAATGGATATAGGAGAAATTAAGGCATTTATTATCATGCAGTTATAATTGAGACCGTCAGTTTGAAAACTGGCTCTTTGACTTTTCGATTAGAGCTATATTCCTTATAAAGTCAAAAAGATGGTTTTGAATTTAATTAATTTCAACAAATATATTTTACAAATAACATTTTATTATTCTATTATATAGTGTTCGATGCATGGCTTCCTCCAATAAAGCTATCACTAATGAAAATATCAATGTTAGCAAAAAATCAACGGTATTAATTGTCTTTTTAATACAATGCACTATACACGTTTTTAATAAGGCATAGAAATAAAATATAACAATTAATAACAAAAAGTTATTCGGATTAAAATTCTGTTTTATACGAGAATATATAAACTTACTAATGCATTAAAGTGCTTGTTATATGTGCATAATAAATACATATTCTTTTTCTTTTGCTCTCTTTTCTTTTTTACGAGTTTTTTTAAAGTAATGGTCAGAGTTTTTAAGCGCAGTAGGCATTTATACATAAATCTAGAGCAATTTTGTAAAAGGGCTGATTAAAGGGCCTCAGTCAGATGCGATCAATCTCCCAAGTGCGTGAGTTTTCTTTTACAGATATTCTGTATTCTCTCACTTCGTGTGTTGGTTTACTATCGTTCGTCATTTATCAGCTGGAGTTCCTGATGGTTGGTGGCGCCCCGAGATCTCCAGGCGCCATCGCTCCCTTCTGCATTTTACTGGGCAGGCCTTTCACCATGCCCGCGTGCCAAAACATTCGACCTTTATAGTAATGAATGATTCACAATAGTGTGTGGGGCATTTCTAGACATGAAACAAACTGCAAGAAGTCATCTCAGAAGTAGAGACTATTAGCACATATTGATCCCACATGCAGTGTTCTCTATAGTGAAGTAATACAAAATAGATGTTCTCAACATGATATTTTTATCAGCAGATACAATATAACGCAAAGTGTATAGAGCTAGCATAAACTATCTATACACCTTGATAGAACGAAAGTTGTGCCATTTATTTATTTATTTATTTATTTATTTATTTATTTATTTATTTATTTATTTATTTATTTATTTATTTATTTATTTATTTATTTATTTTAATGAAATATATTTTTCTTTATATCTGATGTTATACTGAGCAGATGTTACAACAATTATAAAACTACAATTTTTTTTTTGTCCTCAAATAATTTTATTTCAAGGGTTAAATATATTGTTAAATAATACAATATGCAAGTGTAGCAGCTGCACAATTTTAATATATCCTCATTACAACTGTTAACCATTTACTTTGTGCCGTAAATGTGTCTACTTCTAGAATTTAATTAAAAAAAATGATTTTTTTTTTATAAAACGTATTGTTTTCATTTATTTAGATATCATCATCAGAATTATAATTAAATATTCTTATCAAATTTTAAATAAAGTTTTATTTTTTGTTTTTTATTATTATTTTACAGTAAATTGAATATTTTAAGCAAATTTAGCAAGCTATAATTGTATAGCATAAATTATAAAAATGAAAATATAGAATCGATTATTGAACATACCACATAAAAAAGACACATGAAATATTAAATTATTATCAGCAACTGAAATAAAAATAAAAAAAGTTTTATTTTGCTGAATACGCATGATTCGTTGCATTGACCAAAAGTGTAACTATTGTTTTGAAAAGTTCTACTGTGCTATATAATACGACCCCTATACTATATAGCTATACTACCACAACTATACTAAAATGTATCGATATATTATATGACCAGCAAAATATACGGAATTGGTTTTTTCGTGTCGCGCGATAAATAATCGCCTCATAAAACGTGCATACATTGTGACACTGCCATAAAGCATGGCAGAGGGTGAAATACAGGTCTCGTTTCCCCAACCTCCCTCCTGCTCGCAATATAGCAGCCCATGTTATATACATATATATACCTAACGTACACTGAAGCTCACACTCACAAAAAATGAGTTTAACGTGTTGGGAATAGTAAAAGAAAACTCTTTTTAACTGATGGAAAATTTATTTTGTTTCCTTACTCAAACTCAACACTGAACAAACAAACAAGAAAAAAAGGAGGGAGGAGAAGAGGAGGAATTGATGAATATGTTAAATATTTTACACACAATTTCCCCACGATGGCTTAAAATAAATGTTAAGTTTCTTTCTAACTTTTTTAACGTCTCATCATTTATTTTAAATAAACATTTCACTATAATACAAACTGTTAGCTCTTAATTTCATGTATTATACAATTGCCTGTAACTTCGAAATATGTTCCAGTTTTTTCATTTAAATAATTTAAAATTTTCTCAACAATTTTTCGTTTTTAACAACATTTTAAATTTTTATTAACGAATCATTTAAGAAATCGTGAAAGTTATATTATAACATTTATATTTAATAAATTGATTTTGATGTAACATGAAGTATTTATAAATATAATTTGAAATACTTTATATAATATTTATATAATAATTTATTACCTCATTAAAATTAATCCAAATTTTATTAATACCTATCATTATATTAAATTTTATCAGGAAAGAGAGGTATAAAATTGTATAAATTGTAAATGGTATCATTGGTACGATTATATATAAAAAAAGGTTTGTCTAACTGGGGTTTAGTGTCATAATTTTGCTTCTGGTGAGGCCGAGAGAGGGGGGTCACGCGACAACGCCCTGGGGAGCGATGTAATTCTGTCACTTGAAGTTACTGCAGCCTGCCCCCTCGCGGCCACTCCACTAACTTGCGAGGAGCTATATAGCTGAAGCCTCTTGCTCCTGGTGGTTCTACTGGCTGCCTTCTGCATTGCTCTTCCTTCCTATCTGCATAAGATCCCCATTAGCAGCGAGGATTACAAGACTACTACTTCAGCAGCAGTCCATCTCCAACCTAGGTCCCAGCATATAGCTTCCAGTTTTATTTCACTCGCTTTCCTCTTAAGCTTATGGTACTTTGATTATCAACTTAGCATATGGAGAACTTATCAAAAAATAAAAGCATGTTTTAATTGTTTTTACTTAACATCACAATTAAATTATAATTTATAATAACTATATACTTGAGAATAATTTTTTATTAATGCAAATGTTATACGTTATACACAAGAATTATAAATGTTTTTTGTTTATACTTACATTATTTTCCAACAGAACCTGTTAACTGTTAAAGTAATAATAATAATAATTTTTAAGCTCAACATATTTTTTGTTATTTTTACGATGTAATTCATTATTGAATAATCATGGATAAAATTTTATACAGAAAGACGAAAATTCCAGGATGAAGACCTAGTATTACTCAACAAATTTGCAACTCTATAATTATACTGGCTTGTGAGCTATATTTATTTTATACTCTCAACAGTTTTCACATTTATGCTCACTTACAAATTATTACCATTTTGAATAGATATTTTTTCAATTACTGTAATAATTCATCACTATTGAAAAAACAAATGGATATATTTTAAATTGCGCAATAATAATTTGATCATCATTAATCTGCAAAGTCAATAATGTAGGGCTTTAATGTGGTTAGCACGTTTGTTTATATATATTCATCATATATATTACGAGAAGCACTAATTAATTAATGGCTATATTTCAAAGTTTGTTGTAGCTGTGTCTAATGGCAGGAATTTAATCAAATATACATTAAATTACTATAATTGAAATTTAATATCACTATCTTCTTATGTACATAATTTCAGATATTTTGTTAGCTCATAGGAAAGGAAAATTCAAGTGTCTTATTTATTTATTTATTTATTAATTTATTTATTAATTTATTTATTTATTTATTTATTTATTTATTTATTTATTTATTTATTTATTTATTTATTTATTTATTTATTTATTTATTTATTTATTTATTTATTTATTTATTTATTTATTTATTTATTTATTTATTTATTTATTTATTTATTTATTTATTTATTTATTTATTGTTTTTTTTTGTTTTTTTTTTACTATTATTTATTTGAAAATTGCCTTCAAAAAGTGCAAAATATTTTTAAAAAATGTTATTATGTATAAAACTGTGAAAACTAAGGAAATAAATATCTAGAAAATTTTCGATCTCTATATTATATTAAAAACATAAAACATGAAATTTAACAGAAATAATTTTTTATATTTTGCTACAATTGCAATTTAATATATATATATATATATATATAATATATAAAATAATAAAATATAGAACGTGATATGAACTTATAACGCAATTTATTTTAGTGACATTGACATCGGTAAAACTAAGCACTTATACAGCAATGACGACGACTATATAACAACGATTTCTACATACTGGTATGAAAATTTTGTAATATATTCATAGCACGAACATTTTGGATCCTGGTAAGCTTTCAAGTGATGTAAAGTTACAAGGATAAAGTATCAGAGGGTACATTCTCTTATACCTTTTATACCAATGTATATAGTATTGGATAGTTGTAACCACAGGTATATATCTAGTATGAAGGTAGGTAGAAGTAGTAGAATATGTGTGGTAGACCTCTAGAATTATATTATTTGATATGAGGCAGCAGCTATATTGGAGAAGAGTGGGATGCATGCAAGCAATGGATTTGATGGTGGTAAAGGTGGTTGTGGAAATTTGATTGGTATAATAGTAACGTCGGGGAAAAGAGGAGGGTGGAGGGTTCTCTCTCTCTCCCTCTCTCTCTCTCTCTCTCTCTCTCTCTCTCTCTCTCTCTCTCTCTCTCTCTCTCTCTCTCTCTCTCTCTCTCTCTCTCTCTCTCTCTCTCTCTCTCTCTCTCTCATTCTATTCCTGTGGGTACTGATATGCCCCACAAGAATTATGACCCTCACACCCCTACAGCCATTGCGTCCACCATAACGTTGTGCGGGTAACCAAGCAAACTCTCTTGCTCACTCCTCACACACTGGCACTGCAAGCAAACGTAAGCGAGGCTGACTAGCAGTACGCCTGCCAGAGCCACAACCCGCCCAACATTCACTCGTTATGCCCTCTGCGAGATGTGAAAATCCAACGTAAAATAGAAATTTATGACCTCAAATCACTGCCTACTGCAAATAGAAAATAAATGGCATGGAAAAAATATAGTATGGTTAAGGTAAAGATATGAATAATAAAAAAATATATATTTTAAATATTTTAAATAATGACAGAATATAAATAAATTATTATTATAGAATTTGCTTAAAAATAAATAAGCATAGTGTTTTTTCAAAATATAATATAAAATAAAAAATATAATATTTAAATATAGATGAAAAATAATATATAAATGCATAAATTCATATATAAAGAATATTTTCGCCAAGATATGAGCTCAAAGAAAAGAATCGTAAATAATGTGAGAGACTTTACTCATAATATTACATTATTATCATGTTTGTATTCATTCATAAACATCTATCATAGCTTCAAATTTAAAGAACATATTATAGTATAACCGTACTGTATGCTGGATTTTAAATACAATATAGTGACTATATTAATTTCTTATAAAGCAAATATGTACATCGAAATTAGAAAATTAGTTTTGCTTTTTTTTTTAATTTTCTAGTCCAATGAGTACTCGCCGCTCTGTATTGTAATGAAAGTGAAGTTTATGAGCGACGCATGATAAAATAAATTTGACATCCAAGAAAACCCAGCAGTCAGCGGCTACGAACGTGATGAGATATAACCGAATCGACTCGGAGCCCATTGAGTGAGAGAAAGAGAGAGAAACTAAGGCTATGCTAGTAGCCCTATCTGTCTGCATGCCCCAAGCCACGTACTCAATACGCTTCGCAGTCAATAAAATCGCATATAATAATATCGACTGGTATAGTATGCCATGCTGAGGAGGAGGACTAAGGAGGTGACTATATGTGGAACCCGCTACCTTATGGATGGTTGTAGTGATTTATCGGGAAAAATGATGCATGGAGAAATTTAAGAATATATAACCTTTTTACAAGATATTTCTTTTTTATATAGAATTTCTATAAAATAAAATATTCAAAGAATATAAGAACAAAAATGTATTGCATTTTCATTTTATTTCTGAATAAGTATAATACAACAGTAGTGTTCAAATACTACATTCATGTATGTGCACTTTGTGCAAAGTAAAAGGTTTTATATTTTTCTCGTTTTTTTTTTTATTCATGGATTTCAATCAGCAAGGTATGAAAAAGGACAACACACATAATATAAATAATAACTAACAAAACTACGTTGTTCGTAAAATTCAGCTAACTATTTTTTTTTCTATTAAAAAATAATCAAAGAATTAAGTTATTATATTTTTATATATGTGCATAATTTAAATACTCTGTTAGACTATAATATTTGTAGCTAGAAAAATTGTAAAGAAATTAATTACAACATTATTTCTGTAATAATCACGCTTGTTTTTGTTAAATTTTCACAGTTTGGTGTTAAATATAATTCGTTATTATTATTATTATTATAGCTATATTGGAATACCCAACTAAATATAGGAGGACAGGTAGGAGGATTAGGAGGTATATTTATCTAACAAGATTGTATGTTGAGATGAAATTTTAGAATATCCATTTCCATTTATTAATGACAAGATGTGTAATGGCGATATCTATAGGCCATTGTTATCACACAAATAGTACTAAAGAAAAAGTTTGTATATGTACAGGTATAAGAAATCAATACAGATTGTATTATAAATCTTTCCTTGTAACAATATTGACGCATATAAACTGCCCGCTAGAAGACAAGAGGGATTTCTGAAACACGAGAAGCCAGCTGATTTATTTATAGAAACGATAATTCTTCTCCTTTCACACGTAGTACATGATCTTATCAAATCTTTTAAGGCTTAATAAAATAAAAGGAAAATCTTTAGAATTGAAAGTGAAATTATGTCTTTATTTCTTTGCTACATCCATCTAATCATAAACTATATAGACCAGCACTCCTCTCTTTCTATAATATTTGCTTTTACAACTACCTAAAGAAATTTTGAAGATTGAAATTTTGAATGAAGACTGTCATTGCTGTTTTATTCATTCCTGTTTATTATATAAATTATAAACAGGCTAAAAAGTCATAGAATGTAAACATATATATATATATATATATATATATATATAAATACAAATTTGGTGAGATTTTTTCGTTTGGCGAGTCTTTCGCAATGAAGTTATTTCAGATTTATGAACCAAGCAGTCATAATTAATTCGTGATTTTTTTTTTTAGATAAAATTGGGAGCTATCGTCACAAAAATTATATATGTTGTGTATATTAATTTTATTTAAATTTGTATATTTTTGTTAGTATAGGTAAAACATATTCCAATTTTAATGTCATTTTTTTTTTTTTTTTTTCTTTTGCTCATGATCGCTTAAAAGAAAACTGTCCTATTTCACGACTTCATAAAATGAACGAAGTACGCGCAGTAACAATCTGAGAATAAACTGAAGCATCTCATGCGATCCAATAAAGAGCTCGATATTGTTAAATACAAATCGCTTGTCATTTCTTCGAGAAAAACATTTTTATTTTGTCTTTCTCGTATTGATTTTGTATAAAAGGTACAGTTAGCCTCAAATACCCTTAAATGCTTCCAACTGTTTCGGACCAACCCAATTCCATAAAAACGGTATTATATTGCACTCCCTAGACGATGACGCATTGAAATTAAATGCGTCAACTATTGATGATATCGTCAGGGGGCATTGATGTTCATTTTTTTTCTGAAATTGGATTAGAGACTAACGTTTTAGAGACTTTTTGAGCTACTTACTTATTTTTCTTTAATCCATTTTCTAAATGGGAAAGATTAAAATGTATTTTCTAATCAATAGGCTTATCCAAAGGACAAAGTGCGGGTAGCAGTATCCTTCTCAGGATCATCTGGTTCTAGAGTTAACATGGTCAAAAATGGTCATATGATGCCATAATATGTTGTTGCATTCTAAATATCATCTGTAACATTTTTAGTTCTTATGATGGAGTGTAGTTTTCTACTTAAGTCTTTCATCCATTAGTATACGATGAAAATTCAGGTAATGGATTTAATGAAATACTGTACTTCCATGTATGTACAAAACCATGGGAAACAGGCCGGGATTTGTGTTGGTTGTTACATATAAATCCCAGGGATGTCCAGTTTACTTTGGATTTTCACACGAAAACAAAGCCATGGATTTACCTTTTTTTCTGCATTAGACTAACATTTATTATTTACCATGGGGGAATTCGTACAATATTTTTGAGCTCTTAAACCAATAATGTAAATTATATTATTATAACTGTTGAGCTCGTCATATTAAAAACACATTTTATCATTTCGTTTAGTTCTACTAATAATAATTGCTCTCATTTAAATTAAGTTTATAATTATTTCTGAACAACTACTTCTTTTTACCGCTGTATCAAAAAGTTTATAAATGTATTCGAGTATCATGTGCAATATATATACGTATTATTTAATTAATAGAGCATTAAATATAAATTTAATTAATCTATAAATATATTAAAAATACAAGTATTTACAACTCATCATTAAAAAAATAAATTATTTCAACGTGATTTTAATGATGTTGACATTAACATTAAATATAAAAAAAAATGTTCTATACGTTAAATTTTAATTAAATAAATTCAAGATATGCAATTTTTACTAAATATTGAAATGTTTAACAATTTATAGCAAATTATTTTCAGCACTGTTTAATTGGAGAGGAGAGAGGAGTGCATCAATGTATTGAGTTTTATATGTCATTGATAAATAGGTCATATATAAGCATAATTTATTCTACTACAAACTACAATTGATAATTATGTTTTAAGATGTTTTTAAAATGAAAAGTATTTTTAATTTTAAAACATTCTGCAAAAAGAGGAAAGTCACAAAAGAGGAGTGTCATATGTTTTAAGAAGAGAGAGAGAGAGAGAGAGAGAGAGAGAGAGAGAGAGAGAGAGAGAGAGAGAGAGAGAGAGAGAGAGAGAGAGAGAGAGAGCAAGCAAAGCAATCTTTGTTATTTTTTATTGTTTCTGCACTTACAAAAATCCGAAACTTTCCCAGAATAATACATATGTTTATAAACCCCACCTTGTAAACAATTATTCTGCATGCCGATCATAACGTTAAAAGACCTTATGTCCAAGCGAATAAGAAAATCGAATAAAGAAAACCACACTTCACACGTTATACACACTTCAGAGTTTACGACTAGATCTCGATCGTATTTATATAGGACGGTATATCATCCGAATCAATCAAATAAACTTTATCCCATAATATATACAGATGATTTCTGATTATAGTGATTCTTTAAATATATTGTATACGTTACAAACATATCTCCCTAGTAGTCATTACTTAACTGCCACGATCTCGATAAGGCTAAAAAGTTCATAAAAATTGTTCATTCAAATAATGATAAATTGTTTATCTTATCTTTCACTCCACATTTAGTAAATTACTTTAGTTCTGTACTTCGTAATTTTTCATTTTTACTAAAAAATAAGATCAAGTACTCTGTATATATGTAGTAAAAAAAAAAGAGTTTTGTAATAATATAAGAAAAGCTAAGCACGTATTTTATGAAATTTATAACAACGATATAGAAAACTTTTGACACCTAGAATATATGTTACGTTAAAAGAAGAATGAAATGAAGTTTGCTTTATAAAATATAACGTATTATATTATATAAGAATTGAGCGTAGTACCTCATTGCTTGTGTGTACAGCGTGGCATTGCAAGCAACAACTTTATGAATACAGACGCGATAACAAAGAACTTTAATATTTTCCATGAAAGGTTAAATTATGTGAAATTTTTGGTGACAAAGATTAAAAAATAAAGGGAGGGAAGAGAGATAGAAAATAGAATTTCAAAATATATAAGCAACGTTCTGTGAATATATTTTGCATAAATCTTTTATTTTACAACAATAATGTCAACATGTTATTACGCTTGCTTGCTTCCATTATTATGTATTCTTATCAAATTATATTTACATTTACTAAACTTGTAAAAAGACAAGTTATAATTAGATAATATGTACATAACAGTGCAAATATAAAAAAGTGGAAACATTGAAAGTTTTGCTCCTCGATCTAATTAATACTTGTGACTTCTGAACTTTATTTTTTTTAAAAAATAAAAATTAAAAATTTTAGGTTTTAATTAAGACTTTAATTACATTTAATGTGATTTAAATGCTTGGAAAACTCTTTGATGTCACAGAGAAAATATATTTTCATGTTTATACGAGATTTTGTACACTTCGGGGCATTACAAAAGTTACCCTTACTCTGTTAGTTTACATTGTCACTTAGTTTAGGAGATGTAACGAGCTTTTTTTTTTTATGACAAGACTGGGGACTTTTCTTGCTATTCCTTAAATTAAAAATGGTCATCTTTTTGTCTCTGAGTTTTATCTCCAGCTAGGCATTTGGTATAGCTGCGTTCGTTCTAACCCTAGGTGTACCTGCTTCCTGCGCATCAATTTACCTTGCAAACGTACATAACAGCGTGGGCTAAAGCAATCATTTTCCAGGTAACGGTGGTCTGTGAAACAACAAACGGCTAGACTCAAGTTCCGTTGCTGTTGGTGACGACGATGCTTCACTTTCGTTGTCTCGAGAATAACCAGAGGGCGTCCTTAACATCCAACTTACTAAATGAAACTGTCACGGTTCTTTTATACAATTAACTGTAGAGCGAGAGTGGGCAAAAATTAGTAGCTTCAGCAAAGAGCTTTGACAATTTTATTTTATGGTATAGAAATATATTTTGGGTTAATTTATAATATTACTAAAAATAATTAATGAAATATTTATATTTTATAACTCTTAATTTCAGTACTAAATAATTAATTAATGTTGAAGATTTATAACTTATAATTGATATTTACCCTAGCATTACTAAGAGTGGGTTCAAAATGACCAACAGTTCTTTTTAAGTGGGGAATATAATGTAAAAGACTTCTGAAAAAAAAAATGAAAAAAAAAACAAAAAACATAGCAATTCTTATTAGCCAGAGGGCAATGTATTTCGGCAATAAGAAATTAATAGCGAGAAAAAAAAACTTTCAAAATTTAAGTGTAATGATTTGAGCCGTTTGCCCCCCTCCCCCCCCCCCCTTCACCTTCCTTTGTGGTAATGCATGGGACGAAAAGGACTGGTGACACTATAAGGTTAAAAAAATAAAAACCATTTTCAATACTTTTTTTTTTTTTTTTTTTTTCAAACCATAAATTTTGTACATTTTTCTTTTCTGATCAGCAAAATCAATAATAAAATAAATTTCATTTCATCAATTCCTATAATTTAAATACACGAAGTAACAAAATAGGACATATGAAAAAGTTGCATACAATTACAATGAACAAATTTATAGTAAACGTATGACTATAAAGATAGATTATAATTACACTAAATCATTTTTTTTTATATCCTTCAATTTAAAAAAAGTACACAAAACCAAGTACAGTTGTAATACAAAATTCACACGAAGCATATTTCAAACCTACTATATATTATTTGAGAGAACTCTTTGTATGTATATGGAATCATGAATAACAATCACGAAATGTACAGTAATATTTTCTGTCTAGATAAAATGCTGTCAGGAGGTTTACATTATGCAGTATAAAGTGTAACACTATGCATCTGATGAATGCAAGTTTTACATTTTTATGTCATCACACACGGATAGAAAATCCACATTGAAATACGAGCAGACAGCAAAAGGGGCAAAGTTCATCGACATTTTCAACATATACAATTCTTTCAAAACTTATAATATCATTGATGTATAATATATTAGAACGCTATCTCGTTAGTAATATAAAAATTAACAAATAAAAATAAAATCAATAACTCTATATATAGCAATAAGGACGTAAAAGTTTTTTTTTTTAAATAAAACTTTTTATAAACATTCATTTCTTCTTTTTTTGTTCTTTATTTTATCATAATTAAAAACTTTCAAAATCTAGAGCTACAACTTTAGAAACGTATATTTACATTTAAAAAAAGTAAAATTACATTAAACATTTACATAATATATTGTCTTGTATATAATAATATAATGTATGTTACTTTAAATAATTTAAAAACCTTTAAAATAAAAGTTGAGAAAATTAAAAAAAAAAATCTAAATAAATGCTTAACGTTGATTGTATTTACCTATGTCAAGTAAAATGTCATAACACTACGGTACGGCATATATTTATGTATATATAGTTTGTGCGAAACTTACTGAGAACTAAATATAGTACACGAATATTCCTGCGAGGCTTGATTCCCCCTTTGCCTGCCTTATCCCGTGCTTAATCAAGTTACTCCTGATTACGGCGGCGAAGCTGAACACTGAAGTGAGCGAGGACGGGAGGGGGGGCTCTGGGGTACGCACAGGAGACGACGACAAGGTAAATCTACCAACACGTAGGGGCCCCCGACTGCTTCTGCCTACGTTAGTTACCTACCTACTCTAACACCTTTTTGCTAAATATTTTTAAAAATACTGACACGTTAAGTAAGCCTAAGAGAAAAGATAGAAAATTACAATTTGTTACAATTTTAAAACTTAATAAACAAAAATTTAATATGAATAAGTTCTCTGAAATACTGTAAAAACATTTACATCTACTTCCATTTATGTCATATTTTATTAAAATTATATAAATATTTTAAAAGATAAAGAGGTACATTCTTTTTTAGATAATGTGGTAAACCCTAATGTAATTTAAAACTTTTGATTTAATTTTCTCGAAAAGGTTTTTATTTTTTTTAGCCATAAAGGTGTCAGCTTTTATATTTAACTTGATTTTAGAAACAAATGAGATGTGAAATATTCAATGTTTACTCGCTTCATCTTCTTCTTGTGGAGAATCAGTGCCTTGTTTTTTAGACTTATAAAGTAATCTTTACACAAAACAAAGATTTTTCTTTTTAAAGTATTGTTCCAACAAACATTCTTTTATAAGAATAACAAAGTAAACAGGTGCATTCGTAGGTCATTGAACCGTTTCTTCTTTTTTTTTATATATATATATCCGCCTATCTTTTCTCATCTTTGTTAAACAAATACTAAAACTTGTGATGTATTTATCCACAGAAGTCACCGATCTTGAAGTGTCTGCTTTCTTTGATCTGGAAATATATTGACTTTGCTGCTCCAAATCCAGCCTCTAGTATTATTGCCTTTACTATATAGATCATTGGAGCTATAAATAGTTGAGAATTTGTCCAAAAATTTATTTTTTCATGTTTTGGAACGAAACTTTGCTGTTTTAGTTCGTAGTATTTACATATTCATGATAAGGGACATTCACAAAGCGTTAAAACCACGCATGTCTGCATTTTTTTTCAAGTCTTGAATCTTTGACCCAAAATAGTGACTAAATTCAAAACCTAAAAATTTGAGACTTAAAATTGATATATAGCCTTATAGATTAATTGAGTTTTGTGACTGTCCAAACTGCACCTCTCTCTATGATATTCAAAATATAGAGGCTTCAAGTCAGCTGATTTTGCGGTGTTCCCACCGTCCCATCCATACCTACGTAAAAAATACTCGAAATTGCTTTTTTGGCATTAAAGAAATTTTTTAGATGAAAATAAGTTCTTGATTCATTATTAGAAGATCTCAAAATGGGGGAGGGGGGTAGGAGATGGTTTCAAATTACTAGCTTTAATAGTTACTGAGAAAAAAATCAAATTTTGTAACATAGAGACTTATGGAGAAAATTTTCCCGCCGGGGAACACTTGAAGCCTCTATTGAATACAGTGTAAAATAAATGTTTACGTAGTATTTTATTAAACGGCTGTATTACTTTTTTAATGAAATTTTCAAGTTTTTTTTTTTATTATTATTCATAAAATGATGAATTTACTAAATCTACAAAGGTTTACATAATATTTCTTGACTGAACATAAATATTAATTAAATTAATACATATTAAAAAAAAAAAGTAATAATTTTTATCATTTCTTATAAACGTAGGTTGTTTGTTTCTGTTTATATGTTATTATTATTACTACTATGGCAACAAGTATAAGAAGAAGTGAGGGATACAACAGAGAGGCGTCTGAAGTGACTGTAAAGACTCTCTGATATCATAAGCTTGGCACGGAGAACGAATGTCTATGTACGGCCACGAGCACACTCATTATAACTATATCTTAGAAGTCTCACGACGAATATAACTTTTTAACTGATCGCACAAAGCAAAGCAGACTTCTGAGGAGACGAACAAAATTATTTTTTTGTATGTGCTTCAACAGAGAGAAAGAGAGAGAGAAACGAGGTTGGTGGGGGTAAACTAAGGGTGAGTATAAATAGCTAAAACGTAAAAGACGACAGAACGAATAAACACACTGCCAGAGTTTACCCCCCCCTCTCTCTCTCTCTCTTTCTCTGTCTGTCTTTCTCTCTGATTTTGACAGAGCTTTTTTTAAAAAGAAAAAAAATATATATCTCGTTCGCTCGTGCAAGCAGGCAAAGCAGCGGCAGCGGCAGCAGCAACACACTCTCAGCACTCACTCATCATATATATTTCCTGTTCTTCTCGATCTTCTATATCCTCCCTACTGTATGTAAAGAATGGACCCAACCACACACGCATTTAATTAGTACGCACGTAAGCATTAAAACATAGAACCAAATTTACGTGAGTTACTTTTACCTCAGGCCAACATGATAGCTAGCCAAAAATCTCCCACCACGAAAATACTCCACTATACTACTACTATTTAATCTCATATATGTTTATATTTATCTAATGTGGAACATCAACTGCTGCTGAAATTTTCATCTACTCTTTACCTTTCTGCTTTTGAACAATGCTGTAGCTAATGACGAACTCTTTGTTTACATTATAACAAATTGTGATTGTACTCGCAATGCATGATAAAAAAATTAATTAGTTTTTAGACTTAATTTACATAAGAATATTATCAAAATTTGATTTAAATCATGAAAATATTATTGTATTTTTTTTTTAACTTAAAATATTTATTGAAATCAATCTTTCCTGATTTATATTTGAAAAACAAACATTTATAAAAAGTGTATAAAGTATTAAAAGATGTTGTGTATACAAAAAGGAAGCTTCTGGTTTATTATTGCTCCTATATAACATAATCTTGGAAGCTCCCACAATATATATAGTAGATCTAAAGATAAATAAACAATTAAAATTTTCTTTATCTGTCGTCGTTTGGGATGTCAGAACAAACTTAATTATTGGCTTCATCGGTAAATTTTAATTACTTACTTCTTTACTATACAAACTTATAAACACAAATAAAATGAGACTGCTAAACAACTACAAATTTATGTTGATTGTATTATATAACTTCTCCATTGTTTTCATTTTGATAATTAACTGTACAATTTTGTTTGTTGTCTTTAAAGTTGAAGTTTTTACTAAACTTGCTGGTCAGTCGCGATTAGCAACAAAATAAACAAAGCTTTTATTTTATTGTTTTAGTGGGATTTTAAGAAAACACTGTCATTGTTTCAGTAAAATATATAGAAAATACGTGCTCATATGCAAGATAATTAGAAAAACTTATTATTTTAAAATTCAACATTTTGTATTATTTAGGTACGTGCATGATTTTTTTTTCTTCCTAGCTGTTTCATACATTTTTAATGTAAAAAGCTATTATTCGAGAATATACCATGTGTATTATATTATATATAAACAGAAAATTACTTTTTTATATGTGCTTCAACAGGGAGAAGAGAGAGAGAGAGAGAGAGAGAGAGAGAGAGAGAGAGAGAGAGAGAGAGAGAGAGAGAGAGAGAGAGAGAGAGAGAGAGAGAGAGAGAGAGAGAGAGAGAGAGAGAGAGAGAGAGAGAGAGAGAGAGAGAGAGAGAGAGAGAGAGAGAGAAGAGGTTGGTGGGGATAAATATATATATATAATATTCAATATATTATGCTTGTTCCTACCTCCCAACCCCAAATTTGGCTTTCAGATATAACTTTATTTTTTTATCAACAGTTTATTTCTGTAATTAATTAATTTTGTGTTAAAATATATAATATGATCTGGTATTAAAACTGTGACTGAGCTACAAATTAATGATGTCAGAGTAATACGACTATAGCACGGTCTAGACGACGTGTTATTAACAGCTGTCTACAGTTTCGTCTTACTTTTTTTTTTCCCTACTTGAGCTGGATATTTACGTAGTATTGTGTTATTTTTGCACGGCGGAGAATGTGACTTTTTTTTTTCCTCTCTCTCTACTACTTCAGCATTTTAAACTCTTTTCTTCTTATACTTTTTACTAGCATTTTAAGTGAACGTAATGTAATAGAAAATTGTGTATACTTCTAATAAAAAAAAGTATTGCGTCTGATAATATTATATAAAATGATGAAATAGTAAACAAACTGTATTAATTTATTTGCAAATAACAATTTGTTGATACAATATATAATAATGAGATATTTTAAAATAAAACAAACAATTTTTTTAATCAATAATAATAATAAAAAAATACATTTTTATTTACAGAAAGTTTTAGTTATTTCAGCTATAAAACATATTTTTGTTATTTATAAAGTAGGCTATCAGGTTCATCTGATGATTGGCCGTTGTGCAATACTTCCAAAACTACGGCTGGAAATGTCGTAAAGGAATGTACGGACACAGGAAGGAAGTTCTGTGAGGATGTATGACGTTCATAAGCTCTTGTATGAAAGGGACTAGAAGTCTTCGTCTTCACATTTTTTTTTTTGTCAAAGATGTCTAGTGAGAGGGAAAAGCGATTTTTAAAGCGACAGAATCCTGCATTTTTTTTTTTTTTTTTTTTATCTTCTCTCTCTCTCTCTCTTTTCTTGCCTTGACGTGACCAAAATGATCGAATGTTGCTTCTCCTTTTTCGATTTCTGTTTTATCACATAATAGAACTACTATATATAGTCTATACATGCTCGTTCGTTCGTCGATGTTCAAACTGAAACTATATAACAATTTTGACAAAATGTAGACATGAATTTAATATATTAATGTTACTCATACATTATAGATTTACCTTGTTTTATATTCAACCATCGACATTTCATTTTCTTCGTGGAGAGTTTTATAAGAATAATATAAGATTTTGACGTTTACTTACATTTTACATAATCAAATAGTGAATGGAGGTAGCACTATAAGTAACCATATATTCTTTATTATTTATTATTAATATTTTCAGATTAATTCTGGATTTTTACTTCATAACTCTTTTTTTTCTATTTCAATAGAAATTCCATTTTATTTTATATAATTTACAAGCTGCATTAATGCAAGAAATATTCTATGCGAACATTACATTTTACGTCTGAGTACACGATAATGAATAATTTAATTTAATGTATAGTAATGTAATAACAGATTAATTCTGCTGTGAAAAGTTTTAAAAAATAAAACTTCCACTTTTTTCTCTTCTTACGTATTTTTTTTTTTAAATAAAATTATTTTAAATATGTTTTTTCAGCCTTAAACAATTCTCTTCTCTTTTCACTCTCAAAACATTTTGTTGCTTACTCTACGTTACTCATTATTCAGATAATTAAACATGCATGCAAGGTTTAATAAGGCTTGTGTTATCATCATAAGCCCCTGGTAATTACCTTGGCTCAGCCACTAAACGTACAACCCTCCGTGTGTTTCATAACTGGCTGTACGAACAAGTAACCTCACTTGGGCCTACATAAATATTTATACTTTAGTAGAATCAAGTTTTAAGATATTGAAGCCATCTTCACTATTTCACACGTTATAAAGAATTTACTACTAAATTAACTTTTCGGACTGTCATTTGTCTCAGCTTTACAACAAAAAGTTATTCTTATTTTAAGTTAATGATATTTTTTAACTTCTGTTCAATTAAAAAAAAAAGTAAGAAATTTAAAATTAATATATAAAAGTTGATGTAGCCTTTTTGTGAAACTAAAATTCCATATTTTTTTTTGTTTTGTGATGATTTGTTTTTATTGTTTACCATTCAAATTCACATATAATATAACCTACTTAATAAAATATATCTATTTATCACCCAATTTATAAATATATCATTTTTTAAATGAATCTGAACTTTATGCTTGATTAAAAATGAAAATTTGCTTCGACACTGTCTTATATTAGAGTACCACAATACAATTTACTATCAATTGTTTCTTCATTAATCAATAGTAATTTAATTAATGAGAACGTCAACATTCTTATGTTAAATGAGTTCAACCACCTTTTTAATTAACATCGAAGACGTTACCCAAGAGGAATACAATTTTCTTTGATAATTTCTTACGTAATTTCAGATCATATTTCAACTTACAATAGAACGTCATTGCAACTTCTACTTCAATAGCTTTATTTTCTATGCATTTATAGTTTCTGTTAGTCCCTCATTAAAAATATAAATTACTTTTAACTTTTTCTATACATACCAATTAATTTTTAAATAAATACGATGGCAGCATGTTTGTTAGATCTTCTTCATATTTCGTATAAAATAATGATGGAAATAAAAACTTATGTGTTTAATTTAGACTTACACATCCTATTTATAATTTTAGCTAAGCATTTTAAATATACAAAAAGGGAATATTTTATAAATAATTTTTTTATTAAAGGTGATTTAACAAAAAAAAAGTGATAATATTATTAAATCACACCTTTTACAATTGTAAAGCTGATGAAAAAATATTTGTTATGCCATGCATACTGAATTAACTAAAAACTGAGAAGTAAAGTCCAGTTTAAATTTTTTTTTCTTTATTTCGAAATTTGTTTAAACAAATTCAACAATAATTTTGATTGAAGGAATAAATAATTTGTTTTTATCTCACATCTAACACTCATTTATTTTTAATATTATATCACATTGAACGTTTCCATGCTTATATAACAAACTTTTGTTATGATATTTTTGCATTGAATATTATTATCACCGGTGAAAAGGGGAAGCCTGCATGACGATACAAACTGGGAGGACAGAAGAGGTGAGGGGGGGGGGGGGGGTGAGAGAAGGGAAAGCGTTTGAGGCTTTTTAAATAGAGTCGATATTCAACACAGAGAGGGTAATACATGTGAATTGGATTAAACGAGATAAATAAAATAATGCGCTAACTGCTATGCAACAACAGGAGCCATAGCCAGGCTTGGCAATAAATACAGTCAACAGTTATATTTGCTCATAAAAAGTAATTTCTATCAAAACATTTCAAAATGTGGACTTGATTGTAAATCTATATAATTTGTGTTATATCCATTGTTGCTTTTTTTATCAATAAACATTAATAACGCAATATTTAAAAAAATTATAATTTTATGTAAGCAAAGTGCGCACTCTTGCCTATATTAAATCAACGCTGCCAAGTTGACTACGTGTGTGTGTAATTCTTCTCCCAGGTAAATCAATAAACAGAACCAGAGCACTTGTGCGTAGATTCAGACAATTGCTCCGTTAAAAAAAAATCAACACAATGGCGTACGTGAATGAGATTTCGACAGGTAAATTGTAGAAGGAATGCTTTGAATGGTGCATTCCATCTTGCTTCAGAATGTTGTTTGAAATCAGGAGGATCAAATAATACTGTATGGGTTCAAGACATCAAAGTGAATCGATTTTAATTGTCATGAGAAAATCAATAAATAATATCATTTAACTATTAAATAACTTGTAAAATATTTATTGTATTTTCTTTTAAATGTCCACGTGTCAACAAAATTGAAAATATTTACTCCGATGTTCCGATTGTTACTCAACAACCATGCAGCTATGTAAGAACTACTATGGTCTATAATTAATATAACGTACTTGGCAGAATGGCAGACAATTTAGTTATTATAGTGTCATTAAATAACAAATTATAACTAAAAATAAAAATTTCATTTTAGTATAATATATGTAGATAATTTTTAATTTAATTTTAATTTCCAAGCAACTGCTTTTTAACTATTGTTTAAATACCATAAATGATATAACATGATGCTTATTATATATGTTTCAAGTATAACGCTGAGATAGTGTAAAAAATTTGAAAGGAGCTTACAGCTCGATAAGCAAGTAGATTGTATGTGACAAAAGCCTTTACCTCCCAGTCAACTCTAGTGCTGCTGTAGCGGATACTGTTACACCTCTACAAATCAAGCGTTTTTTCTGCTGCCAATATTAGATAGCACTTACAGAAATATAAATCGACAACCGTCAACTTCGATTCAAGCAAGAGCTTGAGTGGGTTCGTTAGTATTATAAATATTTTTTCTATCTTGTTAGTTTAAAAATCAAAATCTATTAATGAAATAAATTATAATAAGGGGCATTCACAAAGCCTTAAGGCCACAATTAAGGCTCAATAATTTAAGACCAGAAATTTTGGGTCTAAATATACGTCTAAAATCAAGCTTTAAAAATTTTAAATGTGGCCTTAAGACTTTGTGAGGTCGAGCGTGGCGCAGTGCATTGACCGGTTCTCGTTAGATCACCGAAGTCAGGCTACGTCGAGCGTGGTTAGTACTTAAATGAGTGACTGTTTCAAGTAAAAAATACGCTGCTCCCTCCCTGGGGTAAATTCGTCTCGCTTTCCACTCAGTGCAGTGATGCACTTGTGTGTGGTTCCCCAGGCTTTGGACATCGCTTTGGTCCATTGAGAAAAAGTAGAGGTGTCCGTCCTGACTGAGGTTTTCCACGGTTTCCTCAGTCTCACCTCAGCGAATGCTGAGACGCGTAACAGGCCGTGTCATCCGTTCCCTACCTTATCCCTACCCATTACCCCGCCGCGAGCTGTAAGCTCTTAGGGGTGTATCCTTGTAAAAAAAAAAAAATGTCTTTAAGGATATATTATATTAATTCTTTTATTAAAAACTCTGTATAATATTAAAATAAAATCTTTAAAAATCACCATACACAAATTCAATATGATGATACTAATAAATATATATTTTTTGAATAATACTTTTAGAGGTGGGCATTATTTTAAGAGTACTGATGGTGGCACATTATTCTTCAATACATATTATATACGGTCTATTTTAAAAAAGTTGTGATAACGGCAACTGTGTGCAGTTAAATGATTACTTGACTGCCCGGAATAGACGATAATATACAACATCTACATTGCCTAATTTAAGTTGCAGTTGCTAGAAGTTGGTATGAGAAGTTTATTCTGGTATTTCTCTCGCTACAGATTTATGGATTTAGGTCCTTCATATCAAAACAGCCTAACAGCCACTATTGTCTATATGAAAATAAGATAATAAACTAATCTTTAGTAAAAGGTGGATATTATCTAGTTTGATCTTGAGCTCCTTATATTATAATTATATATTTTTTTCGTAACTTCATTGAATTTTAATAAGCATGCTTATATAGATATTAAATTGTACATTACCTGGACTTGGAGCGTAAATATTGAGATATAAACAATCTTCACTTTGATTCCTCAGATACGGTAACAGTCTCTTGAGGTAATTATATCTTCCTGCTGACATTGCTTTGAGTGCTTCTTTTTCATTGGATATGTCCGGAGGTCGTTGAGGACATACGGGACCAAAGCTGTCTGCATGGCGAACACCTGACCACGGTGGTGGAGAACCAGGGGGCATGAAACGTTGCGTGCCGACAGGAGGAGAAGCATAAGGAATACCAAGAAAGATTTCAACATTGCCACGATTCGCACTACCAGATTTGAGTACAAATCCTCTTAGTTTTCCTTGCTTAATCTTAACCTCCCTGGAAGTTGGAATACCTGGCGGAAGTTCTGTAGGTGACGATGCAAAAGCTACACTTACTAACACCGTCACTAGTAACACCCATGTGGAAAAGTAAATCATGTTTTAATAATAATAACACGTTTAAGCTACCTTCTGTTAATAAAGTAATAAAATTTTAATATTTCCATTTTATATTAAGTAATAAAATTTAATAGGAATAATAAGGTATATTTTTTATTAACATTAATTATTTATGTCATAAAATATTATTATTTATTATGATTATATTTTTATGATAATATAAATGATAACAAATATTTTATTTTTTTAAAACATATTGCTTTTTTAAAAAATTGTTTGTTCGTTTTCGAAATAATCGATCGACATAAGTTAAAATTTTATTAAATCTTACACTTCACTCATGTTGATAATTTCCACTCGCTTGAAGTACACAACAAACAATTTAGATGTACACACTTATTATCGTGTTGTTTGTTGCAACAGTTACGGAGCATTTTCTTTCTAAAGTTCGAGTTAAAGAAAACTCCCTATAGCGGCTGACTGCACTCTTCTAGCTTTTACAACGTGCTGAACGTAAGATTATTTCAAACTGTAGTCGCTCTAGTAGCTCGTAGGTGTCTAAAAATAGGTGGCATCACTACGGAGGCATCTCGCCAACAAAACTTTTTTCTCCCCCCCCCCCCCCTCCTTCTTTCGTGCTCTCTGCTCTCTCGTCCTAAAGTGCGTACACAACGCCTCAAAGACGCAAGGACAAATGGCAAAAAAATAACTAACTCTTCTTCCACGTTTTAAACATTCTTTTTTTTTTTAAATCATTTTATATAAAAGTTTATAAGATTCTTTACAATTATAAAGCATTGCTCACCATGCTTTAAATTGTAAAATAGTAACATGGTGGTTGCTATTTTAAGATAATAATAAAAAAAACTTTATCAGATGGTTTGCATTGTTAACCGGGAGTTCTAATTTTAAAATTGTCTCATTAAATTTTATAAAACATATTTTATCATAAAGCATTTATTTATAATTTCATACAATTATTAAAACTGATAAAATAATCACATGACATCTAACAAACTGTGTTTATTCAGGTTATACATTAGTGAGCTATTTTTAAATTATTCTTCATCAATATTACGAAATACCAGTGTTTAGAGAAGGAAAAAAATCCACCTAATGTTATTATTGTACGTTCCAAAGTTTGCAATCTGGCGGATTGATGCAATGTTAGACTTTTTCACAACGTTCACATGACGGTGTTAAACAGATTGGTTAATGACAGGTAATGTTAAATGTTGTACGAGAAATCTACTTTCTTCTTTCCTATCCCATATAATAACATCATCTCCAGTATCCTTACTCCTTTTATCCTAATTAGAAATGTCAGGCATCTTAGAACACTAGGGTGTATGGCTCCTGCCTCTCCTGCCCTCGCTCTGTCCTTATCTTATTGGTCGTCAAGTATCTGAAGTATTCGGCTCAACCAATGACATTACAAACACGATAAAAACATAATTAAGTGAAGAGCAGAGGTTCTACTCCTTAGTAGGCAAGTTAGACAAACGGGAAAGTCAGTCAATTTCAACAACTTCATATATGCTTTGTAAATGTAAATGTGCAAAGAGAGAGAGAGAGAGAAAATTAGTTGTGTTTTTAAGCAATCTGTCTTTCTCTTCCAGTGAACATTCTGTCTATATCTTTTGACACAAATAGAAAACATTAGAAATAGCTTTCTGAAGGTTCAAATTTCTCGGTCGACAGCTTTAAGCCAGCTTGGCAACTTAGTGCATTCTCAATCCAATCTGTGAAGCTAAAAGGAAAAAAAAATATGACTAACATCACCAAATAACGTAAAAGAAATATTTTGTAGGGAAGATCTAGTCCAAAAATGTGAAAAAATTTATAAAATTGTTGAATTTATCAAGAAAAACATGTAGTAATATTTACAATATCACATGAGTTCATTTTATACTTTGTTCCATTGCTCCAGACTCCAATAAAAGTAATTAATATTTCTTTCTCCTTGAATTTTGTCATATATAAATCAGTGTAAAGCTATATAATATAAATTACGTCAGAATTAGTGACCAGAAACATTTTTAAATGCTGCTTAAAAATTTGTAACGGTCGTTTTTTTCTAATAATTATTTGCATAAAAATCGTATAATTTGTTACACTTTCTTTATACTAGCGAAAAGACCTGTAGGAAATTTTCATCCCATATCCCTCGATCTTGTGTCTTTTTTTTTTTTTTCACCATAAACACAAATAATGAAGTATTTTATTTTTTTAATTGAGTTAGACTATTTTCAATGGATGCAGTTTCAAATTTGATATTAAATTATAATTGAGCTATAGTAGTTAATAAAGCTATTAAAAAATGCCTATACGTGTAGTATAAAACTTAATTTTATTATCGATTAGGAATTACAGTTTTAATATCAGAAAATAAAATTTTTAACAATATATTATAAATTTACTTAATAATTTCTTACGTACTAAAACTTATTTCAAAACATCTTGGAATATTTCTATATTATTATAGTATACAATTATACATAATATACAGTATATATAATAATATTGCATGTATTATATCTGAAGTAATAATTATATTTTTGTGTGAATAAGTTGTAAGAGTTTTAAGTACTCAAATGTAATCTCGACTAATGAATGAAACGAGAAGAGCTACAAAGTGAGATATTCCAACAACAATATTTTGTAGTCGTAAGAAGAAGGGTGATGAGTGAGTGAGAGAGAGAGAGAGAGAGAGAGAGAGAGAGAGAGAGAGAGAGAGAGAGAGAGAGAGAGAGAGAGAGAGAGAGAGAGAGAGAGAGAGAGAGAGAGAGAGAGAGAGAGAGAGAGAGAGAGAGAGAGAGAGAGAGAGAGAGAGAGAGAGAGAGAGAGAGAGAGAGAGAGGATATAAGTTTGCACGGATTGCTGTTGAAATGTGTAGTAATCCTAAGGCTGAATGCAGCAGTTTCCTCCTCCCTATTAACCAGCTAACTGGCTTCTCCTCGCAGGTCTAGTCTTCTCATTGTCATCTGTTAATGTAGTCTGAATTAGTCCTCCTCGCATGCATCTCCTCATAGAAACGACATCGTTGTCAACACAGGGAGAGCATTATGTGCCAACAACATCAAAGAATTTTAAATATTCCCTTTCATAAGTCTTCAAGAAAATCAATATATTAATTTTATTAAAACCTCTGCATTAATCAAGTATAGAAATTTAATTTAAATCACATTTTAACATTGTAAATGTGTCACAAACTGTTATTTCTAAATTATTGTATTCAAACAATTAATTAATATTCTATTGTAATTTTAATAAAAAGTCAATATTTGTTGTGGTTTTAATGCTTTTGTGTGGTTTTAATGGATCAAGCTAATGTTATAAATTAAATATTTGTTAAACTGAAACATTATTAAGTATTCAAAACCAAATTATTTTGAATTAGACTGTAATATAATATAATACGGTGAAACCTAAATACTGTACATGGCCTGGATTTTATTATATCAATAATGTTTTATCTGCAAAAAAAAAAAAAAAAATGGAAAATGGTAATTAAAAGACTCATTTATACGAGGCTTCTTAAAATTTAGTTAATTATATTGCAACTTGACAGCATATTATAGTATCAGTTCACAATCAAGCACTAAAATTATATTATAATTGGGAATGAGATATTTATTGGAGAGTAAAACCTTGTAGGTGAAATTTATAACAACAAATTAAGAAAACATAAATTTAATTATTATTAATGGTATGAGAAAAAGACAAGAGATAAAATATTATTTTTTATAATTTATAATATATATATTATATTGGATTTTTTTTTAAATCGATGGGACTACAACGAAAAAGCTACTATGCAAAAAAAAACGCTGTTACGAGTTAACTTTTTTAATTTCATTAGCTTGATTTTCAACTGCTCTGACAATATTACTAAATAATATACATATTTGCTATTTTGAAGCATTCTAAAAAAAATCCCATTTCCTTTTTGTTTTGTTTTTTTGTAACGAACCCATTGAAATTTCTGTCGACTTTCGAATAAAATTATAACACAATCTCTTTGTGGTAGATGGTGGTTGTAGCGAGACCAAATTGATTTGGTTGTAAATAAAAATAAAAACAAAAATAGGAATAGGGAAATTTTAATATATAAATTTTGATGTCTGTATTTTTTTATGTATTTATTTTATTTTAAAATAATATTAAATTATGCCGTTATGAGCTAAAGATAAATCAATAAAACAAATTTTGAATTATTATTACGATCGATAAAGCTACGACCTAGAAATGCTTGCAACAAAATTGGCAGCATGTTAAGAGATACTTGCATGCAGCTCGTTCCAATATCGAGCTGGTCATTAGGTAAGTGAGAAGCCTGCAGGTACGAAGTATATGATGGTGTGTGGTCTACACATCAAAGGAGCAAAGCAGCTACTTCGTTAATGAGGAAAAAACGGCAGTTTAATAAAAAAACAAACATTGTCTGTCGTAATATTATTAATTTCTGTGAAAATAGGTTACATAAAGAAAATTCATGAAATATTCAGTATTCAAAATAAAATTATATACATCAATATAACTGCAATATTATTATTTAATTTTATTTAATATTTGCTTTATAACTTGATTATAACTCTATATGGAGATAAAATTAAATGTTACTTAAAATATTTTTCTATTGGATCTTGTTATATTCATCGGAAAGTGTGTCATAAATAAAAATATAGTGGTAATTAATTATAAGTGTTATGTTATAAGATAAGTGTATTACAAAAAACTACAGTTAATGAAGTAATTTTACATGAACATTGCAAAATTTATACGTCAGTAACACCACGGTGAAAATTTTATTTAATTAATTTCTCTCGTTGGTAAAAGAAAAAAATATTATATATATATATATAGATTGTCAAAGATTTATGCAGTTTTCTCATTTTCTCCGCAAGAAATAGTAATATAATTGTTATTGTTTAGTATTATTACTATTATTATTATTTTTTTTTTTTTTAAATCAAACCCTATTGGGTACTTTTTTTTTATTTACTAATTACATACTACTTTGAAACCCCGAACCTTCCGAAACCCTAACTTGAGCGTTTCGCGGGCTCTTCTGGAACGGGGGCGGCCACGGCCTTGCAAATCCATCCCGGCATTTGCCTGCGGCTGAGGGAAACGTGGAAACCTCAGCCAGGATGGACGCTACAGCTTTTGTCAATGAACCGGAAGTGCAATGGTCCAAAGCCAGGAGAACCACATAGTGGAA
The DNA here is from genome assembly GCA_949825025.1 of Siphlonurus alternatus. Classification (NCBI taxonomy): domain Eukaryota; kingdom Metazoa; phylum Arthropoda; class Insecta; order Ephemeroptera; family Siphlonuridae; genus Siphlonurus; species Siphlonurus alternatus. The sequence goes on along the minus strand of OX463778.1, from coordinate 40,780,406 downwards.
AAGCGCAACGTTTTACCCCTGGGTGGGAAACGTGGTTTTTGTTGAAAATGGTCACCCATCCAACTACTAACCACGCGTGGCGTTGCTTGACTTCGGTGATCTGACGAGACCCGGTCAAGCGCACTGCGCCACACCTCCAATTACTATTATTATAGTTCACATTCATCAAGCAAACATTAGCTAGATGTATAATATGGATTAAATGTTCTATAATAATTCTAAAGGCTCGTTAATTTTAAACTGCTCTCAGGGACGACTCACTATCATGATAATTACAATTAAGAACCACATGTGCGCATGTACTCAAAAGTTATAATGATAATTAGTAACTGAGCCATGGACTGTAATTTATCATAATATTGAATTTCACATAATTATTGTAATGACAAGAGGCTTTTTAATGTGCAGTTAATTATAATAGTTTATTCGTATAATAATTATACAGTTTAATCACACGTCATATCATAACATTATCTCTTTGTTTTATCACATATTATAATAAAATAGTGTCATAATTAGTTAATTACAGAATAAACGTAAAGTGGGTGCTATTAATATTCATGTAATAAATACATTGTAAATAAAATGACAATGATATGTAGATTTTAAGGAATTTTCAGTGTTATTTTGAAGAAATTCCGTGATTCACGAAAGAAGGTATCCAGATTTTTCACTATTAACCACTTTTAATAGTACCAGCCTAATAATGACACTATCAGCGGTTATATCTTTCTAAAAAGCTCCTTGGTATATCGCGCTTTTGATAAAATAACTATCACTACGTTCACATGACGGTCTTTAACACGGATCCGTTGACGACGCCTCATAAGAATAACATTATCCATCGTTAACGAATACGTATTAAACGTCGTCATGTAAACGTAGTGTATGTAGGTTATTCATTTGAATCAATTGCAACATTTTTTTATATTATATATTATACAGTTTATAGATTAATATATTTGTTTATTAGATTCCAACAACCTTATAATATACATATCATACCGTAAATTAAGTGGTGCCATAAATGAGGCTACATGCCCTCTGTTGATTGAGAAGGGTGATGGAAATAATCTTTTATATCATAATTGACAACCAGCACGAAAATTTTTTATTGCAAAAATTAATAGATGAATAAAAGGTGCCAAATTATGCTACCCTGAATTTTTTCAGATTTTTTTTAGTCCCATGACAGAATAATTTTTAAATAATCATTGAAATAGCAACCACGCCCCCTGTAGGCGTCAATAGGCGTCTAGTCTCCATCCTTTTTATTAAGGATTAAGGTGCCAACTTAACTTACAGAACTTTCAATATTTATTTAAAAATAGTTCCGGTACTAAAAAAATCTGAAAAAAATCACAGTATCATAATTTGGTGCCCCCTATTCATTTCTGTAACAAGATTTTTTCATGAAGGTTACCCATTGCAGAAAAAATACTTAAAATTTATAAATATGAATTTTATATTTTAAAAAAAATTAACTTATATAATATGTTTTTTTGTTTTATAATTGACCAAAATGCTTGCAAAATAAAATAGCAACCTTAAAATATGAGTTTTATTGATTTTTTAAAATTCAATAAAGCAACTAAAGCAAATTATCAGCAGAGTATTCATATGAAGCAAAATAAAATTAATTTTATATAAGATTTTTTTTTCAATAAATTAGAATGTGTGTATTAAATAAAGTTATTGAATCGACGCGACGAGTTTTTTTTATTGAAATTACACCATTCTATATTAATTGCTTTGTATTTTTACTATTACAAAACATATTAAATTGTAAACTAAATGTAATTTATCATATTTTTATTCATCATAGTTATATACATTATATATAGTTTTTAGGTAACATATTGAATTCTTTTAGGCCTCTATAAGCTTCAGCGCAGAGGGGGGTAATCAAATGTCATAGAAATAAATAATTACAATACATAAAGCTATATTGTAAAATTTAAATTGTAATAGGAAAATACATTTTCTAAACAACTATCAATAGTTTTATCAATATTTTAAAATTATCACCAACTTTATACTGTGCAGCCACATAAGGCCTTTCATCAAGCAATGTTTGATTTGTTTATTGGATCCAACACAGAAATGTAATTTTATGGATACATGATATATACAGTATAGTACATCTGATCTCAAACAAGGAAACTTATAATACCACTTTCACAAAAACACACTTAAAATAAATATAAAATATAATTAAATATACATAAACTAAGTTGTTTTGTTCATTAACGCATTAACATATTAAATTACTCAATAGACGAATAATTCAATATATTTTATAGTGCTTTAATACAACAAAAATAGGTTTAAAAATGTTGCAGTTTTCACTATCAATGTAATTTTCTAATGCAATGTGGATACATTTCAAGTGCGTCACCCCTATGCAATCCCCCAAATATGTATTCAGAGTAAAACCGTACACGGTATGATGAAATTATTATGATTTTCGAATCACTTAAAAAACATAGTAGTTTTATTTTTATATTACCGCGATGTTGAACAGATTTCATTGAACTTATCAAGCCGAATAATAACAAGCTGGTTTAGCAATCAGATCGATGATTGTCCGTTCACATCCGATGTTTCCCTCTCAGGGGCCAAATCCTCTCAATAAGTACCTATAGAGCTGCTCAATCGTTTCACTAGGGTCCCTGAACTCGAGGTTTCCTCAATAAAACAATGAAAATTGATGATTTGTTCTATCCTCTGGGATGGAGAACAGTATTGTAATCTTGATGGTGACAGTCATTCTATATAGTAACATAATTATTATGTGTGTCGGGAAGAGAGGAGGGGGAAATTATTAACAATTGTGTTCAATATTGTTGAAAGGTTATCTCAACTGTCTGTACTACAAGTAGAGACATATAAACCAATCAACCATGTATTTGATAATTATTATATTGTTATGATTCCACCCGTGTAATTCCAATCTGCTTTTTTATGGTCCCTGCGGTCTATAAATTGTTTTATTGAATTATACCTTTTTATTTGACCTTTCTTGATGCTTTTCTTATTTGCCATCTTAATTCAATTGTCACAGCTTTACAGTAGAAAATATTTTTCTTGTGTGTGTGATTCTCTCTCTCTCTCTCTCTCTCTCTCTCTCTCTCTCTCTCTCTCTCTCTCTCTCTCTCTCTCTCTCTCTCTCTCTCTCTCTCTCTCTCTCTCTCTCTCTCTCTCTCTCTCTCTCTCTCTCTCTTCCAAGTTTATGTTGGTTGGGCCGAAAGACGCCACTCAAGATAATCCACTTACGCGTACTTGTTCTCTGCTTTTCCTGTTTGTACTCCCTCCCTCCTCTTCACTTCTCTGCTCTTACCATTCCATCTCTCATCTCTCCAAATTTCGCATGTTCCAACATGCTGACTTTCCCGAGCTATCAGCGTCATCAGATTACTCCAAACTTATAATAACAATCCAAGACGACATCTCCGGGATCTTCAAGAAGAAATAATAATAATAAAAATATCCTCTCACTTTTTACAATTGCTACTACTTCAATGAAAATTCTTGAAATAAGTAAAATAAATTAAACCCATTTCCTGAAACGTGATGTGGAATGCTTTTAATAATGGAATTGACAAATTCTTTACTGTAACAAAAGTGGAAAAGAGAAAATCACTGAAGAATTAATTAATTTCTTTTTAACGTATACTAACACGAAAAAACATAATCTATTCTATCTGTTTTATTTCATATTTTTTTGTATTTATTAACATTATTTTCACACTTTTCTTAGATAATAAATAAAATTTATTAAAATATATTTTATTATAATTTAAAATTTATAATTTAATAATGCAACAAAAATAAAGCAATTTTTATTTTACAAATAAAATTTACAAGTATAGACAAAATAAATATTCATTTTCTTTTAAACATAACTGGTAGTAAAATTTGCAATAAAAAAATCTTGATACCTTTATGTAAGAAATACATGTGTGCTATTGCAAAGAAAATCCAACAAAGATCTTTAAAATAAGACATAAAAAACTTCTTTTATTAGAAATAAAATTGTTCCTCAAATGTTCCTGACCTGGTATAAAATAGCTATAAGATTTGTGCGATCGAATACTTACAACGACAAAACTGACAAGACTCGTATAGCAGAAGAAAAAAACATTTTATGAGAAATATGCTATATTTATGGTTATTGTCGCAAGATGTAATCGAGCATTACATTCCATTTGACATGAAGCAAGACTAATATTTTTCACAAAAAGACACTGTAAGTACCATAATATATATTATATAACAATAAAATATTATATACAATAAAAATATTAAAAAATCTAATAAAAAAATCTAGATTCTAATTGTTCATTTTTTAAAAATATAATAAAATACTATTATGCAATTAAATATTTTTAATTAAATTATTTTTAATGCATGCTTTATTGTTGACTTATTATAATATTATATTGTACCTTAACCCTGTAACTATTGCTAAATAAATAATAATCTGAATTTGAACTAACATTTATAATATTAACAGATTTTTTAATTATAAAAATTGGCTTTAAATTTTTTGTTTATTCCGGGAAAGCAACCAAAGTTAGCAAGCACCACAACTTCGATTAATAATATTATCCTTTGGACGTGAAAATTGTGGATGGGGGAGGAGGGATGATAAACAGGAGGAGGGAGGGGGAAAGTAACGTATTTGTTTTCATTGTGTGCCGTTGAAGAGTTTGCATCAACTTGGATGCCATAGTAATGAAATGAAAACAACAGAAGAAGTAAGCGTTATATTATATCACTTGATGGAAAATTTCTTACTTTGAATATTTCAAGAAAACAATAATACTGACAATGCTTTTATATACAGAAATTTTAAAACTTTTATAAGATTAAATTTTTTACTCCCTATAAAAAATATATAATTATATAGAAAAAAAAATCATTTCTTGAAATTTTTTAAATTAAACCTTCTATTTTAAAAATATTTTCTTTTTAATTATGCATACTAATTGAAACGTAAAACTTTTTTAGTAAGTTTACAAAAAAAATGAAATGTTTTTTTTTTTTAATTCATTAAATCAGAGATTTAATTATCCACAACAAAAATTGAGCTGTGAAGCGTGTTAGTTTTTGTTTCTGTGTCACCCATCAGACAAGGGTTTTAATTAATTTCCTTACCGTGTAGTGAGAGTTGTTTGTATCATATTGCAGGAGATTTCTGCGAGTTCTCGAGTTTCTCTCGAGAGGTCTAGTGATTATACACTCCAAGTATCAGACAGGCTAGCTAAATAGGATTTAATTTCAACGTTTAATTGTGAAATAAATTGTGTCGTGATGCAATGATGTTGCTCAAAACATTGTGAGAAATAATGCAATATATGTAGTGTATAAACCAAAGTCTTCTACTCGCAATGGTTGTAACAAACCATTGTTTATAATGTCTGTCGCATGATGCCTTTTTCATTGTTGAACATGGGACGACGTAGTGCCTGATTTCGCCCACCAGAGCAGAGAACGTAATGGCATTGTTAGCGCTAGCAGGGCTATGCTCCATTGGGATGGGGGTATACGCAGTTCGAGAAAAGTGGACCTTTTAGGCCACGCCCCCTGTAACCTTATGGGAAAACCACCTACTTTGATGCCACTTTCCAGAGCTCCTGAGGAATTATGGTGGAAGATAAGACAGTATGGGGGTAATTTGTGCTGAAAATTACGATTTTTGAATCGTTGAAGTCGACCACTTAACGATAACACCTACTTTTTGGAGTTGAAAACTTCCTTTCATTTGATTGGTCAGTTCCATTTAATGGACTTAAATGCCCATTCGAAAAGTGGACATTTTTCTGGCCTGTGATTGGCTCTTCACATTGCTTAGCAACCAATGAAGAGCCGCAAAAAAATCAACAAGCTCTTTGGGGCCAATCAGAAATTAGGAAAGTGATCTCGTATACCAGAACGGAGCGCGTATACCCGATTCTTATAAGTATAACCCTGAGCGCTAGAAGACACATTTTTGGCGCTAGTAGACACAACAATTTTCATAATTAACGGTCATTTTCCATAAGTTAACATGTAAATCAACCAACTGTCCCATGTTTTTCCTTTCACGTGACAGACATTACACAACAATACTTTGTTTACTAACAACGAGCAGAAGACTTTGGTATAAACATATTAATTACTTAATTAATGTATTTTTGTTGACACTATAATCAACAATCCATAATTAATGTTATATATATATATTTATACTTTTTAATTTTTGTCTGAATTAAATTTAATGTACAATACAATGCATATAAAATGTATTTTAAACATGTTATCTCATGGTCTCTTCATCAGATTTTTGTTTCTCCAAGAAATTTCATGTTAATCTTTTTGTGTAATTAATATTTTAAAACCTCATAAATATAAACTGCTTATACACTGCACTTTTTCACATTTGCATACTAAATTATATTTAATTTCTTAATTAAATTTAAATTAAAATTTGCATTGTTTTAATTAAAAATAAAATTTATATATAATATGTAATAGTTCCATGTAATAATCTAGTCAAATTGTCATTCAAAGTAAATTTTATAATATTCTTAACAGAACCGTTGTGATCATACTTTGCAACTGCAGTTATTTTAGCTTTCAACAACAATGCAGACAGATTTTTACATAACTATTTAAAATATAAATCACAAAAAAGTCTTGTGCATGAAAATACTTTCCGAGTTTTCTACCGTACACAAATACAATACTACAAGGAAAACTAAACTCGAAATACAATCTATATATACAATCATGAATAAAAAATAGAGAAATGGAAAAATACAAAAAAAACTTTATTGTAAATCAGATTATAATAAGAAATTTAAAAAAATAAATAAAATATATTCTTATACATCTCAAAATTTAATTTTATTTTATTATTGTAAATAATAATAAAATAAAGTTTTACTTGTTAAAATGTGTTTTGCTGCGAGTAGATCGTTTTGCTTCTATATACCTTTTTATTTTATTTTTTTAAACCCTCTCTGTTATTTTTTTTCCCATTGTGATGTTTATTCTTCAAAGTCTCATACACTCTCGACCTGGCGTGCCTCGCTGATTCTTTTTGCTATTTATTTTCCACTTTCCTCTGCGTACACCTTATCCTCTCAGACTCGCTTGCTTCTGCTGCCTGGCTGGCTTGGCTTAGCAGCATGCTCCTCCTTGCGATCCACAAACTTGCCTGCTCTGCTTGCTGACTTCTCCCCACCGAACGTTGCAGCAAGCTCACCGACAACCTTGCAAATCCCAACACCACAGTACGCATGAGAGAGAGAGAGAGAGAGAGAGAGAGAGAGAGAGAGAGAGAGAGAGAGAGAGAGAGAGAGAGAGACCCAGAGCTTTATCCCATATACTATACTATGAATAAAATCTGTGAAAACGTTTACAAGACTACTTATCACATTTTTTATATTTATTTTTACACAAACTTTTGTACTTATACACATACAAAATTTAAATTAAAAGTTTTTTATAAAAACAAAAACAGAATACATAGCTAAATTTAAATTACTTATAAATTTATATATATGTTTTTAATTGTATTATTATATGCTTTTAATAAAAACAAACAATTTTAATATAATCATTACATAGAAAATTAGAAACAACCTTAAAAAATAATAAAATATGTTGTTGAAACTACAATATTAATAATAATAAAAATGTTAAGTTTAATATTTTATAAATATCTGAGAGTAAATATATACATAAGTTACATAACATAAACGTATCGAACATAAAAATTTATAGCATTAAAGTTTGTGTAAATATGAGTATGAATGAAAATTCTGATTTTATGATATTTTTGTTTTGTTTTAATATTTCTTATAAATTTTCTTTAGCTTTGTGTTTATACTTGAGTTGTGCGTGACAATATACACCTTAGATTACGTCATATACAGTTTATTGATCGAAAGAATAGAGGGGGGGGGGATATCCATGTGTCTCCAAGTGTGCACGGAAAGAGGGGGAGGGGGGGGGGGGAGTTCAGCCGCTGCCGCAGTCACTTCTCGATCTCAATAATGTGATCCGCAGTCGACTGCAAGGTTGGGTGGGGGGGGGGGGACTTATCACCTGGAATCTCCCCTCCTCAGAGGTGTGCACGTCTGGTGCCAACACCGCAGCGGTAACTGATACACCTAGCTTACATTTCATCTTTCTGAGGCTTCCACTTGGGTTCACCTCAAGAGTAAGATAATTTCTGGCAAAATGTGTATATTAAAAATCTATTCAAAGTCTATATCTATGTATAGCAAATGAATGAAATCAACATGAAATGGAAAGTGGTATGAGTTATCTCTACATTTAGATTAAATCATGAAAAGAAACATTTTTTTAATAATAAAATTCTTTTTAATGAAGACACCATGTTAATTAATTTGTATACTGTATTTTTAAAATATTGATATTTCTTTAGAAACATTTTTACTTTTATATTATTATATAACATACGTTTTCTTTCCATAAAAAATAAATAACTGAACGCTATAATACTGATGAATATTTTTATTTTTCTCTCATACAAAGGGAAAAAAAATCGTCTTCCTTGATTGGTTAACAATGTTAGCCAGATTCAGCCAGTGTGTTACACATGCTCTGTAGCTGTGGTTGCTTTGACAAAACTTTTTAATCAGTATACGAAAAGAATTTTGCAAGTGAATTTAGATTACATATATCTAGAATCGTAATGAAAATAAAGTGTGTGTGTGTGTGTGTGTGTGTGTGTGTGTGTGTGTGTGTGTGTGTTTTTTTTTTTTTTTGGTCACAAAAGAACTGCATGGTTTCTTAATCCGATTAAATATAGAATGTCATTGCTTCATTCTGATGCAAAGTATATGATTATAAGTAACAAAACAAGGAAACGAATGATCAGCTGTTTTTCAATCATAGTAATATTTATTTAATCTATAAGAAACCTTCCAGCTGCTATTCAAATCTTTTCTTCAATATGCTGCTACAAAATGTATAGTCTTCTTATTTCCTTTCATTATTTTTTGTCAATTCCTTCTTTTTTCTTTATATATAAAAAATCATTTCTTACTTTATTCTGTTTATATTGTTATATAAATCCAAGAACTTTAGTTTTTGTGATCATTCGTTAGACACGCGTTGCTTCAAAAGTCACGCACTTTGAAGCGAACAAGCAAAGAATATAGAGAAGGAATGAATGGAATCAGAGAGATATATATATGGCATGAGAGAAAGAGAGAGAGAGAGAACATAGCACAAAACTGTCAAGAGGTTAAAGATCATTTGAACTTGGAGAACTAGTTTTGCTCGTAGTTACTTTACCATCCATTGAATATATATAATATATATATATATATATATATATATATATATATATATATATATATATATATATATATATATATATATATATATATATATATATATATGTATATATATATATATATATAAAATGCCTTAAGGCAAGTGTACCGTAATACCTATCGTATGCTGCCATAACTCTGCTGTACCCACCTAGGGCAAATTAATTTCCCATTAGAGACTCTACCATCACTACCAGCATCATCCTTGTCAGGCGGTCTAGAGGGTGGGGCCACCACCATAGCAGTAAGCAAGCACAAGGCATATCTTGGTGGTTATATATCTGCGTATATAACGTTAGGATCATGGTAACGTTAGACTCTCTCTCTCTCTCTCCTTCCATCTGAGTCTCCAATGAATAAATCGAGTTAATTTTCGTCACATGCTTCAGACACATGGATATGTATAACCAACATGCAGGGTAGTTTGTACCATACATACAGTATTATATTATATACATTTTCAGCTTCTTAGTATATATACTTGATATATTATTCTCTATGGGTAAACTTAGAAATATGTCAACTAACCAAAGCACTCCCTTAACTCTTGATTGATGGTTATACATTTAAGATGAGAAATTTTATCAAACAAAACTTTTACTAAGTTATTGACACTATTAAAAATGAATAATGAAACTATTTCATGAAGATATTATTAAAAGCAATTTAATCATCAAAGAAGTTTTGAAATTCCATATTTGCTGCACTTGAGAGTCTTTTAGACACTTATATTATAAACTTTACGAAACTAAACATTTTAACAGTTTTCAATAATTGTTTTTCATTGTTTTTTTTATATTATTTTATTTTTAATAAAAATCCCATATTAAATTAAAGATAAGTATAAATTTATATTAATTTTTGTTATTATCTTACCGAAACCGCAATTCCTTCTCACATTCTGATCCATAATCAATTCTTACCGCGAATTTCCATGAAATTCCTGAAAGGATACAAAATATGATATTAATTAAAATTTATCATAAAACTTTAGATGAGCCAATGGCACTACTGTATTTTACATCGCCAATCTCTCTCCCCTAACACCGCTCGTGTGTTAAACAGCATTAATTTCCGCCAACATATTGTCTACTTTGCAGTCGCACCGAAATTAGTCATTTTAAACCAAGGAAACTATGAAACTTAAGTTAGGAAGGTCGCTGTCAGAATGCAGTCTTCATTAATTTACCAACTTGTCGGAGGATTATATATAAGATAAAATATCACCACGGGCATTTTGAGGATATTGAAAGTGAATTTTGACCAAAAGAAGTTCTGTTATACATTTAATTAGAAAGAAAATGAGCAGAGATTTAATCACATTAACACTAAAAAGAAAACAATAATGTATAAATAACTTGTTTGCTTTCCATAAATTTCCTATGAACACAAAAATCATGATATTTAAATCATGGTTATTATATTGCCAATAATAATTATTATATATTCAGGCAGGCAGGACTTTCTCAGATATTTTATTGCTCTCGAATGCTTTAATGGAATATACATATATATTTTTTTCAAATTTACACCTTTTTTAATTTAGTTCAAAAGAGTTTACAATTTTCTATCTCCTTCAGACAAATAAAATTGGTAAAAACTGAAAAGAATTGGGTACAAGGAACAGTTAAAAAAAATAATTATGATGCTTTTCAGTAACAACATTGGATTTTTCCCTATATATTGTTTTTTCTTAAATATTACACTTTAACGAAAGATTTGTCATGTTTTTATGTAAGCTATATATATATTGATCACTGAAAGATATCATATAACAAATGAATACAATACATTATAAAAATAGTTAACATAGTATAAAGACAGTTACACAAAGCAAAATAATGTATCAAAATTATCATTTTAGGGTTTCACTTTTAATTTGCGAAGTAGTTTTACAAAAATAATCCCTTTGATATTATAAAATATACATCGAAATAAAATTTGTAATTACTTTACCTGTCACTATTATTTTTAAGCCTTCCCACGTAAATTAAGTTTCGAATCCTTTCAATTTAACTTTAATTATTTTAAAACTAATATAAATTAAATTTTGTTGTATATTATAAACATTTTTAAAATAATAAATTAATGTTGGTATTATAAATTGTTTATTTTAATATAGAGTATATAAGCAAATTTACCAAGCAAGGTAATTTTTGGAGTTAGCTCGAGGCGTCCCCAGACAGTGAAAATCTCTCATCTGTTGGTTTGAAGTCGTGAACTTGAACTGTTGAACAAGGAGAGAGAGAGAGAGAGAGAGAGAGAGAGAGAGAGAGAGAGAGAGAGAGAGAGAGAGAGAGAGAGAGAGAGAGAGAGAGAGAGAGAGAGAGATGTATAGCAGCTAGCTATCTTCTGCTGGCTGGCTGTATGTAAGTACGTAATGAAGCTTGCGTGTCTAATACAGGGAGTGAGAGAGAGAGAGAGAGAGAGAGAGAGAGAGAGAGAGAGAGAGAGAGAGAGAGAGAGAGAGAGAGAGAGAGAGAGAGAGACGTACCCTCCTTTGTTCACCAATTCTAAGTAATCTGATAGCATCTGTGTGCACAGATACAAGATACAAAAGCAGCCATCCAGAACAAACTCTCTACTACTAGTATACACCTACGTTATTTCTGCGTATCAGTATACAAACAGTCTCACATTACGCACTCAACATTAATAGAAGCATACAAATTATAAAGTCTTCCTTATAATAGTTATAATAAATAGAAGAAAATTTTGTTTATTTTAATATTCATTAAAAATTTCATTTCTTTATAAAATTAAGTAATGAAATAAACAGATCTGTGATAACATTGAAATGATATCTCACAGTCAGTTTACTGAAATAATAAGTTAACTACCAACCCAAATTTTGAAGATAAATTTGATTTTATGAGTGGAAACTGGTGGAAACCATAAGTATAGTGGATCAGTAAAAGTTTTTTTTTTATAAAGTTGGCGTCCCGATCAGAGCGAAGGTTGTAGACTGGGCCAGTACATAATTATTGTTCTCAGGTCACTGATCAATCCCTATCTCAATCTCTCTCTCTCTCGCTCTCTCTCTCTCTCTCTCTCTCTCTCTCTCTCTCTCTCTCTCTCTCTCTCTCTCTCTCTCTCTCTCTCTCTCTCTCTCTCTCTGTTCTTTTAATATTTTATTAATTGTTTCGTAAATGTTTGCATACAGAGTTAGTCAGAAATAATTCAATTAATCAAATTAATGTAAAGACTTTTTGGTTTCAAATTCAACGCCCAAATAATTTAATTATAATGGTTATTATGTCATGATTTTCATTTATTCAAATTTAAATAATTTTAATTTGACATTCATTGCATAATGCTATTAATTTAAATATAAACCAATTTATAATACAATAATTTAAATATAAAGTAATATAATATAATTATTATACCTTAATTTATTCAAATATTCCAAGTATTTTAAAATGAATTAATTAAATGTATTATTAAATAAATTCTTATCTAGATAATTCTCATACCTCAATGTCAAACTAAATCCTTCCTTACTGCTTTATGTGTTAAGTATATTGAGATTCAGATTTACAGTAGCGCCTAGGCAAGTATGTGATTTGCCTCTCTGTAGTGCAGCAAGGGTTGCCTACCAGCCACGGGGTTCTACACTCTCTGGATGCGACAGGAACCACAACAAAAGCCGAGCCAAGCAATAAGGCTTAGTCTGACAACACAGGAGATGTCGCAACAAGTGCAGTACAACCAGCCTGCGTTATCAAGCAAGCAAATTCTAACTAACTAAAACAGTCCTTTAACCCCTTTAGCAACATAAGTGACAGTTTAAAAAGCTGAATAAAATATTTTTTAGTTTCAATTTAATTTACATCTAAAATAAAATATTTGAAATTCTTCTAAGAATTTCATTTTAGTTTTCATTGTATATTATTATAAAGTTTTGTATTATAACTTTATTCAAATATATATACCCAAAACTTTGATTGTTGTCTTAAGCGTTTAATTACATAGTTATCTTAATTAATTGCTTAAAATATAATATAATTTTCTTGTTTTAATTTAATTTATGTGTAAAGAAACTAAAGTAAAACAATGTTATAATATCTAGGTTTAAATTATTCTCCCTTTTTAATAAAATATCATGTTTAAAATCAACACTAAAATAAAGTTGTTATTTTATAGACGTTTATATTGTAGTTTGATCTTCCTATCAAGTTATATAATGTATTATTTTATATATTTTATAAATCACATCTAAAATATAGAGAAAAATAATGATATTTTGTTCCATTAAAGAATGGAAGAATGAACAAGATTATCTAGATGGTTTAGACACATAAAGAATAAAAGAAATTCCATTTTTACCTGGTAGCATAAAATGGGCAGCTCCAACAAAATGGCTTGGATTCGACAACGATTGTAGAAATAGGGAGAGGAGGTTATATTGAGAAGAGAGGGGGTGAGATGACGATAGAAACATAGGAGGGGTGGTGGGAGGGAGACAGAACTGTAGAGAGGGCTCACTCGCTCATGCCACGCTCATAGCTAGCAAACGTTTGTTCGTTTCTTTTTTTGTATCCTCTTAGCTTTTCTCTTTTTTTTTCTACTCGCTTTGATATTCAGATGCCTGGAAAATGATTGTTTTATATACATATACATATCTATGTTCCAACCAAGCAACAATACACCAGGTGAATTCAACAGTTTTCTACTTTAACTTAATATATATATATATTTTTTTTTACAGAGGTATGTTGCAAATCCTAATATAAAATGCTAGTTGCACAAAGAGTAATATACATGCAACGATGGTACTGCAAATGACTTTCGTGCACCAGTCACATCATTCTACATCCAATCTCTACAGATATGTCTATTAATATTATATTACATATTACCAAGAATCGTTCGATCAATTGCAATTTTAGATCAAAGACGATTGAACATGTAACCTAGATTTTCTCTCGGTCTCCTTGTCTCTTTTTGTTCTCACTCTGCTCATGATTTTATACAAAATATAGTATTTTCAACGTAAATTAAATGTCATTACTTACAGTTCTTGATTAATGTGACTTGATTATTTATACTAGCAGTGTGATAATATTCAAGAAAGTAAAATAAATTGTTATAGTAAAACAAATTTAAGCCATGAAGAGTATGAAGTGTTGAGTATTTTTTGTTCTCATGCAACTAATTAATAGGAATAAATAAAAATGTTACGCATACACATTTAGTTCCCTTGAAATGCAACTGTAGTATGAAAAAAATCTAAATTACCAAAATAACAAAATTATTGTGATGTTCAGAATGAAAATTTCAGTGAAAATTTCAATAATTTTTCTGCTGTATTGTAAATTTATTGACATTTTCATTTTATCAAAAACAATACTTACAATTTTATTGTACAATAAGTCGTATTTCTAAAACAAACAATTAAATGTCAAGTGCTTTTTTGTTTGTAAATTAGTTTTATATTATGCCACAAATTTTTCTAGCATTTCGAAAATTCGAATGTGGAGAATAATTAATTATTTCTAGTTTAAATACCAAACTTTATAAAAAGGAAATTGATTCTACATCATTACCACATTTTATTACATTGTATAGCTAGTTATTTATGTACATTATTTACTGATAAATTTTATTATTATGCTATGTAATTTAGTTTTATTTAATCCAAATAATTAAAAAATGTTATACAACTCTGTATATAATAGCAGTAAAATTACTACTGTAATGAGTAGCCAGCAAATTGATCAGAGTATATTATATTAAGTTTTTGAATGGGAAACATTTGCCTTTTTATAATTTTAACATAAATTTTCTATGTATTTTAAATTTCTATACTGCAGTATAGTAATATTTTATAATTGAAGTTCTTTTTCATTGTATTCTCGTTACCAAACTGATTAAAAAACACATCATAAATAATATTTGAAGTACGAAAAAATTCATTTTAATGATGTTTTTCATTTTTTATTGAATATAAAATAATTATTATGACACATCCAATTTGAAAAAAAAATATATGACGATTTTAATCAATATATTTATATCAACGATGTAAATAACGTTGTAAATTTAAATTGTATTTAGTTTGTATTCGAGTGTAGAACTGCATACAGAATTACCGTGGCACTAAACTACTGTAGATAGTAGCTAGCTTGTATATTTCTTTACTAGTGTATTGAATGAAAATAAAGCTGCACTCAATCTAACCAATACACACTCGTTTTTACCAATACTTTTACACAGTAAAAAAACACCCCTTCATTCCAGTTCTTTTATACCATTCTCTTTTTATGACCAACAGTATTTGAGTCAGCTTTAAAAGAAAAAAAAAATCTACAACAACAAAGTACATTCACACACAAAATAAAAGTAATCATTACAATAACAGAATGTAGATTTATTACAGAATGAAACAGTGAAGCTAAAAATAAAATCTCATTATATAATCCAATAATTTAATGACGTATGTTTTGATTTAGTACCAAATACAGTATGAAATAACATTGAAATAGAGACATAGGATTTCTTATTACTTTGGTAAGAGAATTTTATGTGAGAATAGTACCCCATCGTTACGAGAAAGAGAAGTATTCACACAGCTGTTACGCCAATTTTATTTTTTTTTTTTAGGAACACTTTACTTCTTTTTTTAACTTGTTTCATTTACTTTACATACATGTTGTACAAGTAAGCATCAACTAAATATTATAAGAGATCAATACTATAAGATACAACTTTTTTTTATGAAATTAAATTTTATTATTTAAAATAATATTGTTCACATAAACTGACAATAAAAAACAACACAAATTGCAGCAAATATAATTAAATGCAGTGAAATGAAATTATGCAATGTATTTACAATAATATATAACAATGTATATTATTTTTAGCAGTAATAACAAGGTTAATTTAATTATAATGTTATCATTCGTAAATTTAATTAAACATCATGTACCAATATGACAGAGCAATAATTATTATCTAAAGCGTTATAACAAGTATCAGATATCTAATTTTCACTTCTATATATGGTACTAAAAATGCAGATATCATTAAAAAAAAATAATGCTTCAAAAATCTACATTTTCAATTAATTTCTGCACATTTCTGATTTTTTTTTTTATAATGGAAACTAAGCAAAGGCAGTTTTTATGTTAAATATGTGTTTAGTATGTTCATAATATTTTGTTGTTCTATAATGAATACTTTTCTCTCCCTAAACATAGTAAAAGTTTAAAAAATAATTTAAGAACAACACTTTTTTAACACTCAACGGGATAAAATTTTATATTATAAACATTTTATATTCTTATGGGATTATTCCCTAACCTTTTAAGGTTTTAAAAAGTAAAAAAGGGTTTAAGCAAAGGAAAAAAAAAAGTGATTATCACAATTTTATACAAACAAAAAAATTTAAATTTAAATAAATTTATTTTTACTACAATAGTTAAAAAATACATTCGATATAAAATATAAAAATAATATAATAATTTTTAATTAATTCAACATTATAGTCTTTTAAAATTTTCATCCATGTGATACGATCTTGATTGAATGAATTCATTCATCTTACTGCTGGACATTCTAGTACCTGATGTTGTCACCGTAATTTGAGGTGTTCAGATTCCATGTGAGTAAGTTTACATGTCACACCTCACCTACTCGCCTGAGGGGTTCTGTTTCAGTCAGTGTGGACTCTACTACCAAGTGGGGGGAGGAGGAAGGACCCCAGGTGCCACGAACAGTTGGGGGGATGCAGACGATCCACGTGCTTTATCGTTCCCCAGCCAACCTAACAAACAACATAGAGAAATAAAAAAAAATCGCCATTTGGACAAAGCGTGCTACCTAAAATAGAAAACTCACTCGCATATAATGTATATATACACAAAATAAGAACAACAACAAAAGGGAGAGAGGAAAATGTGTCTTACACATAAAACAAGACATTTCTAGTGGTTTTTATTGCTTAAATGTTAGTATAATACATTAAAGTCATCAAATATTTCTTATGGTTGTCATCCTAGTAACAATCAAATATTAATATAAATTCTTATATGCTACGTACTTATGTTACATGTAATCTATTTAAATGACTTGTTGTCATAAAAACAAAAAAAACGCAAAAGTTTAAGAAGCATTAAAGAGGGGTAACTTAAAATATAAAAAGTGGATGTCAAAATTTACTATTCAGTTGTGTTTTATCTTAATGAAAGAAAATTAGCATAATTTATTTTCATAAATTTGCTTTTGTGACAAAAAAAAATGAAATTTTTGTATCAACTTCATTATGTCATTTGACATAAAAAAATCAAATTTATAAATTCAGAAAACTTAATTAACAACAATTTTTTAAATACACTGCAGGAAGCCTTTTTTTATCAAACCACAATTCGGTATACTTCTACTAACTAATTTAATTACTCATGGCACTATTGCTGCGACTGAGAGACACGCGGAAACCTCAGTCAGGATGAACGCTGCAACTTTTGTCAATGAAACGGATGTGCAGTGTTCCTAAAACCAGAAGGGGGGGGGGGGACCCACATAATGAAAAAGTGCAACAATTTATATCCCTGGTGAAAAAATCATAATTTTTGTTCAAAGTGGTCACACATCCAAGTACTAACTACGCTTGACATTGCTTGACTTCAATGATCGGTCGAGAACTGTTCAATGCACTGTGCTCGCTCCCCACAACAAGAAACCCACAAGTAATTTGCAATAAACAAGTTTTCTTATTATTATTGTATATTTTCAATATCTTACAACTAATTAATTACAGTGATTTTTTTTAATAACATCAAACTGCACCTTTTGAACGTCAAGTAAATATTTGTATATAATTACATTTCTTGGTAAAATTGTATATAATTACATTTCCATATTCAAAGTAAAGAAAGCATGACCTACATTAGCTATTAATATTACACAAGAAGATGCAAAGGTAATGAAATTGGTAAACGTGCTTCAATCAGAAACTTCCTTGCACTGAAACGTTAATTAATAGTATGGTTTTGAATTATTCCACAGCTTCTAAATAATAATTGTGCAACACCTTTAATTGCTGTATTTGTTTCATATATCTTTGTTACAATCTATATTAATGGGGGAGGGTATTTACAATGGATTTTATATCACTTTTTATCCTAGATTTTTATCAAATTTAAGTAAGTTCTGTACCTACGCAAGCTCAGATTTTGTCCACATTTTTTTTTCACTTGATTTTTTAGTAGTACCATGCTAGCCTGTGTTTAGTACTTAATTTAACTCGGTATAAAAATATTTTACGTGAGATAAATTGGAGCTTAAGTCGCTTTAGCCATTATTATCTACCTTGTTTATGTTAGTGCCCCATGGTTAAGCATTATTGAAGAGATATAAAATTCTTCACTTTGAATTTTAATCAGTTTGGGGGGGGTAAAAATATATATTTAAAACATATTTCTATTTTTACTTTTAATGTTGAATTAGTGGAAAATATGAGCACTACGAGGCTCAATGCAATAGGTATGTTCGTAAACCCTGCTCGGTGTACATTTCTGCACCTAATCGACCTTATGCACCTGGACATAAGGTCGATTGTGTGCAGAAAGTGTACACCGGTTAAGTTTACGAACATACCAAATATGGATTTTACTACCCTACTTTTTTTTTCATGTTTTGAAGCAATATCAAAGATTTTTTTTTCTTAAGTGAAATTATTAATGACCTGCATAACTTTCATAATTTTATGTAAAACTCAAAAAAGAAAAAGAAGAAAAGGGAAAAACTTGAAAAGTTGCTCTGTAAAGCATTCAGCACACTTGAGGGCTGCGAGCTTGTAAATTACCTAAGAAAGAGCTTGATAATTCAATTTCCTCTTCTTTGAGTTGAAACTGCATCTCAAAGGAATGCAGAAGATAATTTGCTTCTTACAATTTGTAACAAGTAGCAAAGTAACTTAAATTGCTACAAAAAAAAAATAAAAAATAAATTCATAATATATTAAACAGTAGCTAGCATCGCAGAGACAAATTAATTATTATAAAATGAGAAAATTAATCAAAGCAGAACAACTTTTGTCATGCTTACATGATTGCTGTATATTTAAAACAAAAACTAATTTAACTTAATGCAAATTGTAACTTGTTATTCTTTGAAAAATATATTAGCACATTAAACATAATTTTAATTAATAAATAATTATAAAATGTATTTGTATTGAAATATGAATCATAATTATATTTTAAATAAAAATGCTATAAATATATTGTTTATTCATATTTTTAATAACTCACATAAAAGAAGCTTTTATAATATTTTTATTACCTTGGTACGGATAAAAATTTTCAAATAAAGAGTTTTACTTACTTTTTTATATTGTTAATTCATACAGGAACAAAATTGAGGTTGCTTGCTACTTGCTACATACTTTAAAATATTAAAATTGTTACAATATTATAAAAAAACATATATTTATGGAAAAGCTATTTCAGCGTTTAGATTTTTTTTAATTAGAGCTCTAAATAAATGCGTGCTCTTGCTTATTTGCTTTTATTTTTCAGACATGCAAATGTGAAGTGCTGTATTAAACTTCAGCATTTTTTTTTAACTATTTTAATGTATTGAAAGTCAAGAAATTCCTATACACAAGACATTTGAGAAATACGATTGATCGAAAATGTAATATTTGCTGGAGGCATTTTATTCGTCATAAAATTCGGATACAAAATAAATAAGAGCATGGTTGATAATTCAAACAAAGATTATAACTATGAGAACATATTATAGATAGCTGCAACTCTTGTCCAGAAAAATTATTTTCTATTATATATTTCATCCGAGATACACGTACCTGTAGGTCTAATTTTTATGACACAATTTTCAACATTTGGCATAACTGCAATGATTTTTTCTGTCAATGAATGCTGAGTGCCGTATATCAACACATTGTAGTCAGTATACGTAAACAAACATCATTGTCTTACCTCTGAGAATATGATAATACTCTCACTGTGATCTGAATTTGGAGTTATTATTTACAATAATTTCCGTGTATATTTAAAGTCCAATAACCCATGATATTGAGTGATGAAGAGGTGGTTATTTAATGTTAAATAATAATTCTCATAAATATCAGTATGCGTAAAGAAGAATCAGATTCTTGCTGAAAATAATTAATTTTAGCTGATTATTGCAACAAAAGCAGAATTTCCGAACAGAGTTGATTCTACTTTAAACAAGCAACTTTGTTCAGGAATTAGATCCAATATGGCGACTGCCACTCACCTGACTAGGCTCCCTATTTCCCCCATCCTCATGACATATATCTGATAGGTAGGGGTTATCTAAAGATGCTATCCACCTTATAAAATCATGATCTTTCTATTTTTCAAGTCCAAAATAAAAGTCCGTAACACGTCATTTGAAATATTAGAAATTTTCCCTCAAAGTTTGCTATTTCAACAACTTTCAGCAGCGTAGGAGCTGCTGAAAGTTTTTTAATAATAAATTATGTAATCAAAAAAAAAAAAAACGAACAAGATAATCAAGAGAATCAAATAATTGCTTTTTTTAATTGATTATAGTATTTACGACACAACTCGTGTAAAATTGGATACTTGCGGAGTTAATATTATAGCATATAAAAACAAGTTGCTTCCATTAACACAGTATTTATAACATCAAAACATAAAACAAAAATTGATAAAGATGATTAACTTGCAGAATGAAGCTATATTTTTGTTTTATTTTTTAAGTTATTTCACTTTTATTTTCATTTTTAAAATGCAATTTTATACAAAATATATTTAAATAAATTTACATAATTTTCAAAATAATTATGCTAAAAAAATACAAATCAGCATTTAAAAAAAAAATGTGATAAGATTCAGAAGAATAAATAATATTGTATTCATAAATGTTTTCATATTAATGATAAAGTTTACACCGTTTATACAACATATTATAATTTTTCCTAAAGTAGGTTTTTGTTAAAAAGAAGAAAAAAATTACAGTGTAGAAAGGAACAGGCCTATTATCCCAGATAATCCCCACTTCCTGAAAATGTTACGCCTCTCTCAGTTTGCACGTATAAAGTATCACGATACAGCTAGAATGCAGGCGGCAGTAGAAGCAGCACTACTATAATACTGTTGGGTAGATGGGGGGAGGGTCGCGTGGCAGCTTATGCAAAACGGAAACAAGCCTGGACGAAGCGAGCTTGAAAGTAATATTCAACACAATATAACATCTTAAATATTTACCATTTTTTTATCATTATAAACCATACTAAAATGAGTCTTATGTACTTTAATAGTACGATTATATTTAAAATAGTTCAGGATTTGACTAAAGCTCAATGCTCCCTTTTGCCTGTGTCTTCACTTACCGCGTCAATGGTATAATATACTTGCAGCACACCATGCATAGGATAAATATCAACTAATGTACTCATGTGGTTCTAAATAAATATTGTGTATAATATGTATATTATCTATGAATAGGATTCCATGACCTAGTTCAATAAATAAATATATGTAAATAGAAAATAAATATATATTTATAACTTTATATATAATATATGGTAATATTAATGTTGGGTTTATGTACAGTTTAAAGCAAAAGTTTTTAAACTTTATTTCAATTTTAATGTAACTTTTTTCAACAGCTATTCAGTTTAAATTGAGTCTCATATTATAGTATAAATAGAGTTTTATTTCATTAAAAGCTTATGCATGTAGAGTTTGAAGCAGAAGAAATATAATATTGAGCAGAGAGAGAGAGAAAAACTAACTGAAACTAAACTTTAAAAAAAAATATCTAAGTGCAGTGGTGAGAGAAATTTGTATGCTGATAGGAAAACTATTCATTTTTATTATAAGAAGTATCCTTGTTTTACTGAGTGATTGTATTTAAACAAATCTACCTCAATAGTCTCACATTTGACTTAATATCATCTACTTAATTGAAATTATACTTCCTGCAATGCAATAACGTAATGTACTTTTCATTCTTTATTTTAAATAATTAAAGTAATTAATTTCTCTAGAGTATTATTATATAATATTTTAATATCATAGCTGTTAAAATAATTTCTTGCATGTTCACTATATAGTAACTTTTACTATGATTATATTCTCCTATTAACTTTATAAGAAAGTAAATATTTAAAGTTTCATCCTGTAAAGTATGCAACTTCTTCAGCTCTAGTTTAAATCACAACTTTGTTCTCTCTTTGCTATAAAAACTAAAAATTCTTTACCATTAAAGATATAATTATTTACTCTAAGATTAATTAATGAGAGACAAATAGTTCCACAAGTAAAATAAATAGCTCAAAATATGCTTAAATAATTGCAAGTTGAAATTTTATTTATATTAGAAATATATTTGAAATGCAGCATTGTCCAGTAAATCCTCCTTCAGCAATTAACAGATGTATGTAGTAGCATAGATGTATTTTTTAAATTTTTTAATAATAAATTAATTAATATACTCTACACAAAAACAAGGGACAAAGGTCGTTTACCACGGAGACAACTATACATGATGTACATTTCAAGTCACGCTAATAAATTTATTAAATATTTAAATTTTGTTTTCTCATTTACTACATACCTAGAAACACGTACTCATGCATATAGTATTAAGACCCTTGCATGTGACGTCAAATCCAGAGTTTCAACCGCTGACGGTATCTTTGTTGGTGGAGCTATAACCATGTCTAAGTATGGGACAAAACTTTAAAAATTTAAAAATATATATAAAGAGGAAATTCAGAATTCTCATGAAGTGAATATAAAGTTTGAAAATTTAAAACTTAAGTTTGCACTCATCCTCTATTAATTACGTTGGTAATTACCTTATACAAATACGGAATTGCAATAAAATAGCTGCAAAAAAATTTCAACGTAATGCATCGTAAGTTGTATATTGACCAATGATGATAAATAAGCAAGGTAAACTGACCTAATATAGACTATACCATATTAGTATTGATCCAATGATATTTATTTCTCATAAAAAAAATATGTAAACTATTTACATGGAGCTAGTAGACGTGATATCAGCTGCACTATAGGAATTAGCCAGAAGGGTAAATTTTCTGCATGGTCTACTTGTGAAGTGTGGTGATGAAAAATAGCATTACAGTCTTATCTTTCAACAATGAAGTTTCATTATTCAAATTCCTTAATAAAATTAAATAAAAATGTTAATAAAAATATAACTTTTACTTCCGGTAATAAATCAAATTGATTTAACATTAAGATGGTTGTAACAAACCATTGTTTATAATGTCTGTCGCATGAAGCCTTTTTCATTGTTAAACATGGGACGACGTAATGCCTAATTTTGCCACCAGAGCAGAAAACGTAATGGCATTGTTGGCGCTAGTTAACCGTTTCAACTTCATAATTAGCGGTCATTTTCCATAAGTTAATATGTAAATTAACAACCGTCCCATGTTTTTACTTTCACGCGACAGACGTGACTTTGGTTTTTAGTAATATTAGATAATATATATTTTCCATCAGCAATCTTCGAATAAAGTATTGTACTATGTTATTTATTATATAACGTAAACGTACCGCTTTAGTCAAAGATAACGTTGCGATCTAATAACATTCAAGCTAGGCATACTATAAGTTAATAAAAAATTGAAAATGCGCAAAAAGTTTTTGAATAAAATTTTAATTACAACAAACCACATTTTTTTTTTATATAAATTTCATTATAAAGACTTGATTGCCAGTGATGCTCAAATATTGTGTTTTTGTATTATAAATCTTTAAAGTCTCTGCACAGTAAATTAATGTTCGTGGTGTGTTCTGAATATTAAATGTGTTTTTTTCTAAGTCTAGACTGTCTACTTGCTCTTCTTTAATATAGTACGCAAATACTAAACAGGTGGATTTTTTTTTTGTTTTTTTAGCAAATTTCTTTACTAGAAAAATAACTCGTTGATTTTATATTTAATCCTATATAGATTGTATATAGTTTTATTCATTCGTGTGTTTTCTCTTATGACTGACATATTACTAAAAAGAATAAGCATGATATTTACAAATTCCCGTAATTACATTTTAGACATAAAAAAAATCAATGATAAAAATATTCCATGTTGTGTTAGTTTTTTTTTACATCAAAAGGAAAAAAAATCTACCGAATTGAAAATATGTCAATGTGATTGATGATGGGTATATCAGAACTATCAACCTTAATATAAAAAAATAAATCAAAATTAAAATTACTTTTTTATATAACATATATATACATATATATTAAAATATTTCCAATTCAATAAAAATTTCAATTTATAACCAAATCTTTACATTTAAATTCATTAACTTTAAAACAATTTAATCAAACGTTAAGAATAATAATATTAATAGAAAAAACTTTTGATCATATTTGAACTGTGTATTAATTTTTATATCATAAAAAAAATACATTTTATTAAAAAAAAAGTATATAAAAGTTATTTTTTTGAAGCGCTGCTCTCACGTCAGGTCATGCGTATTATTATTTCTCTTTTTTTGGAAAAGAAAAAAATTCACTTACGCTCAGGCAGCAGCATATTCTACCCGTACGTTCTGTTGAATCAAGTTTAGCACCTTGGGCTGATCTGCCAGAAAGAAGGCATGGCAGGCCAGTGCTGCTGAAATATATTATCAATACTTCACTTCCGGGCCGACGGGCGTCTCGCGGGACAACTTGCGCGAATACATCTGCGGAGAAACTTTTCACATTTCTCCACCATCCTTCTATAAGGCAGAAATAAAGAAAAAGACCTTCTCTATAACTACTAATCATTCTCGTCTTATCTTTTTATAATAAGAATACTAATGAATCAAGTAAGTTTTCAATGCATTAAAATTTAATTAAAAGGTTTCACAAAATTTGTAGAGAGTATTTAAAAATTATGCAAATTATACGTTCCTCTTTGTGGTTTCTTATACGTTGTATAGTCTGTCAACTTGGCGAAGAAGGTACACTTTTCTAAGAGTCCTCCTATTGTTCAAATCATTCATTGTTTATAAAGCATTATAAAATTTATTATTTTAATTTTAATGCTGTAAAAAAACATTACATTATTTAAATATAAAGAAAATATAAAGCATGAATTCCATATTTAGAACAAAAAAAAAATCTTATGAGACTTTTAAAGTAGTATTTTTGTTATCTTATAAAAATACACTAGTTATTATTTTAGACACATAAAATATGCTAATTTATTTTTTCGTTTTCGTTTTTACAGCAGATAAAAATATTTATTTAAAAAAATTGAAGTACTGGGCATTTTTATAGAACTTAAGCAAAGCAATTTTTTTTTTGTGGGAGGGATGAAAAAAACAAAGTTGTAAAAAATATAAAATACTTATATCAGAGGATTACATCTATAAACAATGAGATATTAGAATGTGAAAATTTTAGTAGCTTAATCGAAAGAAGGGGTAAAAATATGGTACTGTGAATTTTTTCAGATTTTTCTGAAACCGGGAACTATTTTTAAAAAATTATTGAAAGTCTGTTTTGATGACGTCACGGGCGGCACTCCTTAAGTAAAAGGATAGGGCAGTGCCGCACGTGATGTCATAAAATAGACTTTTAATAATTTTTTAAAAATAGTTCCCGGTCTCAGAAAAATCTGAAAAATTTCACAGTACCATATTTTTACCCCTTCTTTCGATTAAGCCACTAAAATTTTTACATTCTAGTATCTCATTATCGTCCGGAATAATGAGCTATCTGCTTACCACGATTTCAGGTGAGCGCAATTATGAGCTGTAAGTTGTATAAAATAAAGCTCATAATTGCGCTCACCTGAAATAGCAGACAGCTCATTATTGCAATAACATTATGGTAGGCAGATAGCTCATTATTCCGTACGAGGGACGATATAACAAAGTGTATGAAATATTTGGAAGTGAACATACCGTGACAACATCACCATCGGAGCTTAGGAGAAGTGACATCTTTTTCACCTCCTTTGAGTCTACCTGGTTACAACAAATTACAACAATGCACAGCATTGCCACTCAGTTCGGACGGTGAGTGACCTATTGGTGGCTACCTACTCTCATTAACACCAAGTGTCCCAGTCTTATTTACATTAAGCTATTTAGAAGCACGGTAAAACGAACCACTATCAATATAATCCAACATAATTATCAAACACTTCATTCACACTATTATACACTATGTTAGAGAGAGTACTGCTACAGAGCAAGCCATAAAATATTGTATTTGACTCTATATAACTAAAAACAGTATCCATTTGTATCATAATTTTTACATTACAAAGACCAAATTTTGATTTTTTAAAGTACCTGTGACAGTAAGAGATAATAACATTAGTAATTAAAAAATCTTGTCTGAAATCATTAACTCTAATTCAAGGTTAAAGCAAGTTTCTATAGTAACGATAAATTTGTTGAACCCTTTTTGGAAAATTGCAAACAAAAATATCCCTAAACTTTTAAAATTATTTTCTTTTTCTTACAATTAGTAATATTAAAACTACACCGAAATAACCTTGCATCAAAGTTGAGTACCCTTGAGTTCAATTTCGTCCGTAAATGAGTTTTGACTAAATTATTAAAAAAATAAAATAAAAATCAAATATTTTATAATATTGAACTAAGATTTTTGTTCTTAATGATACATTAAATTTATAATATAAAATGGAAAAACATTAAATTCAATTACGTCAACAATGCATCTCAGGAAATTTCCATTAGCAGTAAAACAACAGAAGTAAAGTGTTATTAATAAACAGTATGGAGAGATAGCAATTTGAGTCTCCTTTGTTACATTACGAGAGTCCATACAGTCAAGCAATTGACTAAATTGACTTCACCGTACATAAACCTTTACCAACATAAATTTCCTTATGTATGCAACAAAGCAAGTAAATTTATTTATCATATAAATAACCGTAAAATGTACCTTTCTTTGTCCAATTTCTCTTCATTTATTTTAATACATGTCAACAGATCAAAATACATCAAATAGAAAAGTATAGATAACTGAATTACTTCGAAATATATTTTTTATTTTGCATGTGATTGTATATACTATAAATATATATAGACAACGTATAAAAGTCAAACTTTTTTGTTGTCCCTTTTTTTTCTCATATATATAAACTTGCATTTTGCCTTTAGGGTTGTAGTGCGTGAGTGGAGCCTAAATCTCGCGGTGTTTCTTTTTTTTATATATATATATCTTTTTCTTATACCATCGTCTTTGCGACGTCTGGCTTTGGCGAGCAAGGAGGGTGGTTGTGAGGAGACTCGTTGTCGCGCGTGTGGAAGGGAAAAAAAAAAGGCTTCAGTGGACGTCATGCTGGGCTCCTCCGGCCGGATCAAATGGTTATAGTCGCTACTATTGCTGCTCCTCCTTGTCGCTAGCCCCGGCTGTCCAAGCGGCGGCCTTGATGGTTCGCCTCAACACACATCACTGTGTAAGCAGCCGCGTGGCGGTGGTGCAAGCGAGCGGTGGTCTTCCTACTACAGCCCCGGACTCGTACAGAGGCTGTCGATCGATCGCCGCAAGATGCCTCCTCCATCGCCTCGCGCTCTATAGCCACCTTACAACACTGTAAAAAAAAATTTAAAAAAAATTGTAGAGTATGTATGAAAAAATATTATTGAATTGCCTTATAAAAAATTACAATATTATAATATACTATCAAAAAATTGTATACAACATAATATAAGGTATATAATTTTGATCGAGTTGAAAATAAATATTATTTATAAAATTTATAATGTTATTTTTTTTAATGCCACCAATCTATCTTAATCGATCAAAATTTTATGATGTTATATATAATGTTCGATCTATATGATGTAATATATTGCTTACTAAATTTCCATATTAATGATGAAATAAATACTATAAATGCAGAACTTTGTATAAAATAATAATATCAATAATTCATATTATTTTATAACATTAATCTTTTAGTTTCAAAGTATTTGATGTAAGCATTTGATGATTAACTATGACATTTTATCTAGTGATATGAATTATAATGATGCCAGGTTTTAGATAAATATAATACTAAAAAAAAAATCCAATTAATTTGATCAAATTTTATCCCAGGTCGCAGCCACCACATTGGTACAAAAGTTTAGAAAAATAATAGTCCATTAACATCGTATTTATTTGTTTATTGAAATAACAAAAATTAAAACAATATTACAACAGAAACCAGCGAAATTATTGTAATTTAAAACAAATAAACACATAACATAAAGTATGAACAAAAACATAGAAATTCATAGAAAAATAATTAAAACAATGAATAAATTTCAATTTTACAAACAATATATTATTTTTTATAAGTTGATTACTTTTTTAGTGTGTGTTAATTATTGTAAGATGCTCTTATACTTACGAGCTACCGATGGCCTAGTTTGGTATATTAAAGAGACAAAATCCCCCGGCGAGAGAGCTACTATAGAGAATATCAGGGATATATGAAGAGAGGGAGCTGCAAACGTCGTCAGGGACATGCGCGTTGTGGCGCCGGTTGGTAGCGCCAGGTCCCAGTAGTCAGCCGACCAGCTAGCGGGTAGCACCGCGTAAATATGACGCCGGCTTTCGCGGGAACGTCTTTGCCGACTAAATCGTGAATCACATCTTTATTGAATTTACTCAATATTTAAAGATAAATTGAAATCAGTGTTGTGAAAAAAAAAATCATAATATATAATATATACGAGTGTTATACAGTGAAGTGTAAATAAATATAATATATAATAACAAAATTCCTGGAATACTTTTGTTGGATTACAGGTAGATGATGATTATATATTTCATAAAGGAGAACGTTTATTAAAAAAGTAGAACTTATATAAAAAAAATATTTGGATGTAAAAAAATTTTAATGAAAAGTTATCGGGCAAGAATTTAAGTGTCGTTGTGTGTGGAATGTTAGAACGAATAACTTGAATCATAAAAACTATTGAATTATTTTAACTTGACTTTTATAAATGTATTTTAAACAAAAGAGCGTAAACAAATTTCAGTATTTTAACAATATTAACAAAAAATTGAATGATTATTGATATCATTATGAATTGTTTATTTATTTATTTCTCTTTAATTATTATTTGATTAAAAATATTATGACATTATACTTGAATAAATCATATTCATATAGTATTAAGTTGATATACATACAAAAACAATATATTACTTAATATATAATGTGATCATGAATAACATTATTATTATTATATTATGTTAAGTATATTTTTTTTTGTAGAAAAAAAATATAAATATAACGTCATAATGATTCATCAACGTGTGTTGTTTACCATACTGGTGCTCGTGGTGCTCAATGTGGTACGACCTGTGAGGACGGAGGCGGAGGCTGGACCAGCATCTCCCGCTAAACCTGCACCTGAATCCTCCGCAGTTTTAAGTTCACGCACCGTTCATACAAAGTACGGTGACCTGAGAGGTGTCATATGGGAACTAGATGGACGTCACCTGGGCTCAGTTGAGGTGTTCCGAGGAGTACCTTATGCCTCTCCACCTGTGGGAAATCTAAGATTTATGCCTCCAGTAACAGGAGCATTATGGAGGGGAGTTAAAATGGCAGATAGATTTAGTCCTGTTTGCCCTCAACGTTTTCCAAATATATCTGATGAACAAGCAGCTCTAAAGAAAATGCCAAAAGAAAGATTAGCATATTTAAAAAGACTACAACCATATTTACAAAATCAAAGTGAAGATTGTTTATATTTAAATATATATACACCAACTCAAGGTAAGTTAATTTAATTTTTGTTTTGTTTCTTAGAATTATATAATGCCAACATTTCTCTTCTTTGTTATCTACATTATTAATTAAAAAAAAAGAAGTGTATAAGAGAAGCTTGAAAACACACTTTTTTAATAATAATAATAAAGCTTCTTAAAATTTTAAACTCTCAGTCACCATGTATACTTATAAATTTAGAATTGTACAGAAGAATTTTTACACGGTACAAAAAAAATTCAGGTAAATTAAAAAAAAAAGTATATTTTTCTCTACATTATTAAAAAAGTTTGTATATACTGTTTATTTAGTCTTTTATTGGATATTCTTCATTATATGAATGCCTATATCAATATACAAAACAAAAATAACGATAAAAAAGTTATTGACTTTTGTACAAGAATTTTTTCCGCATCAATAAACAATAATACACAGTGAGTAAAAAAAAATTAAGAAAATAACGAATAACACACTTTTTTCCATGTAATAAAAAAAAGAAGACTAAGATGGTATTTCTATATTTGTCCTGAAGCTATATAAATTGGTAGATCGGAAATGTAACTTTTCATAAAATATATAGATTTACATTCATTTTTCATCAGTTTGCGAGTGAGCTCTTGAGAGTTGGAGGAGCTGCTTGCTTGTTCCTATCATCGAATGCCAACTCCCAACTCCCAACTGAGAGAGCTTATGACTATGTTATTGATTAGAAATGACATCAATCCCTTTTTGATAGGATTATACGTTAATCTTAAAATATTCATATTTAAAATTGTATATAATAAGTATAATCATATTATTTTGTTATATACATTAAAATAGAATCTACCTGAATATTTAAAATCAATTAGCTTGACTAATAATTTTGATTATATAAATATACAACTTTATTCAAGTTATGAATTATTGAAAAAGGTAAGTTATATTAAACTTTATCCCATTCTCTTCAGCCTTAGGCCATAAGTGCAATAATGTTAAGTGCTGTTTTCATCTTAAATAACAATCTAAATGCTGTAGTATAACGTTTGAACATCTCTCATGGATGCTATAGGATAGTCTGATGATATGAAACAATATTTGCAACTTATAAATAATATTAATAATTGTTTATTGGGTTAAGTAATACAATAATTGCAGGGGGAATTTGCATAACAAAAATAAATAAAACAAAAACAGTATGGGTAAAAAAAAATATATATATACTGTATATTGGGACATTGGAATTGGTATTTGCTTAAATTGACAAAAAAAAAAATATTTATAGTTTTTTATAACATTACACACCCACACTATACATATAATATACAAAAAATGTTGAATATCTCATAACAAAATTTTTAGCAACAGAATAATGATACTGTGAGGATTTTTTTAAAAATAAACTTTAGCCTTAACGAAACGAACCACATATAATAAATCTTTTTAACGCATTTTTTTTTTAATACAAAATATATCACATTATGAAAAGGTTTTGACGCAGTTATGTGAGGTAATATTTTCGTACTTGAAAATTGTTATGATACACTTCATTCCACAGGAAAACGCACATTACACATTGAAATGGCTATGTTTAAGACTATTTATTTGGTTAAAAGTTTACAAACAGAAACCTTCTTTTTACTTTAAAATGAAACACATTTCAAATCGTTAAATTGCACTTTATTTCTTCCATAAAAAAATATTGACAAATCATAAATGTCATAATTTAAAAGTCAGAAATCAAAAACATACTTTAAAAAAATTTTTTTTTTTTTTTTTTTTTTTTTTTGAAAAGAAAGATGAATTGCTGTTACGTGCTCGCTTTTCACGATGATTCATCTTGTAATCATAAAAAAAAATTGTTAGGTAGGAAAAACGAATAAAAAGTTATTCCATCTCTCCCCTCCTCCATCACCGCTTAT
Organism: Siphlonurus alternatus; assembly: GCA_949825025.1. Lineage (NCBI taxonomy): Eukaryota > Metazoa > Arthropoda > Insecta > Ephemeroptera > Siphlonuridae > Siphlonurus > Siphlonurus alternatus. The sequence goes on along the minus strand of OX463778.1, from coordinate 40,748,409 downwards.
ACGAATCAATCTCAGCAGTGAGCAATTTCATCATTTTCCGTCCTCTTGGTGATAACTTGACCTGTCTGCGTGGAAAATTTGCCTCCAGTTTCCTCCTACCCCATCCTCCTTCCATATTTCCATCCTGCAGAGCTAGCTCGAGCGGCGCATGCAATGGCCTTCTCTCCCTTCTTCCTAAACCGTGTTATTCCCTCAACAAGCAGCGCAATCTAGCAGCAAATATGAAATAGGAAATTGTGTGTGTATGCGCCATCATCACCGTTGAGCCCTTCTCTATTTACGTTGTAGTAGTAGCAGTTAAAAAAAATATATCAAGCTCAATCTTCTCAACTATATGATGTTACTGTATAAACCATTATTTTTTAGTATTAAGAGAGAGAGAGAGAGAGAGAGAGAGAGAGAGAGAGAGAGAGAGAGAGAGAGAGAGAGAGAGAGAGAGAGAGAGAGAGAGAGAGAAGGAGAAGGAAACAAATTCTCTGTATATGCACTAATATTTTATACCACCCTAGCTATTTATATGTCCTCTTAATGAATGACATATTTTTATTGCCATAAAATATTATACTTTTATATAACATTAAGCAACATAAAATATTGTTATATTATTTTTGTTAACAACACATTAATTTGTTTGAGTGTTTTTTTTTAATAATTAATTATAGCTTTAAGTTAACATGGATATATTTTTCCTTCATTAATAATGATTAAAAATTCCATTTCATTTATTATAAATTAAAAATATTCTATATGAGAGCTTATAACTTACAATTATATAGTATTACTGTTTACAATTTGAATTATTTACTAATATAGAAAATAATATTGATTAGTTTATTTAATATACTGTATATTAAATCAATTTAGCAATCATTTTTTTTTAATCAGCATTATTCATTAATAATAATTATACGTCACATAAAATTGTGAAATAAAAAAAAATCTTTGGAAATCTCTCTCTCTCTCTCTCTCTCTCTCTCTCTCTCTCTCTCTCTCTCTCTCTCTCTCTCTCTCTCATTGAACAGGCAGCAGCAGGCTGGAGATGTAGGAGCATACAGCAAAGATAACGTCTCAGTGCGCAGCGAAGCAAGCAGATTGCTGCTGACAGGGGTATGCCTGTAAAAACGCAACTTGCAGCACAGATATGTCATCAGTCATCACTTCTAGTCTTTTTTTTTTATGCATTTTGATTTTGAAATAAGATCTTAAAATTCTCCTTGACCCCCATGACTTCATGTACAAAATTATATATTGTTCCAATTTCAATTTCATATTGTCATTTGAGTTCCAATATATTCATAATAAACCAGAAAGAGAGAAAAAAAAACACGCTTGTTTTAAAGTTTTATATATACATTATATATATGTGTGTATATATTATATATATTACATTATAATATACAATATATTAATATAAAAATTATACTTACAAATAGTAAACTCTTTATTATTTAAAGATATTAATATATTCTATTTTATGTAAACTCTCATAAGAGATAAAAGTGAATATAGAAAGAGGACTATACAAAGAGATTGGACGTTCTTACAAAGAAGACGTTAATAGAAAACGCGGTGGTAGTTACTGTGGTAGGTTCTTGTGTGTGATTTGCGGACATGGACACATGGTTTCATGAATTGGAGGAGGGTATTTGTGTGCATGGAGTAGTTGACATTAACCGGAGACATCAGACACTTTTCACCTGTCATTCTTCAGAGAGAGAGGGGGGTCACATTTAACTGATGTTTCACGTAGAGAAAGTTTACATGGAAATGACCACCATGTACCGGTACTACTTGCAACATTATATAGATAGAGAAAATTCTGCAGAGAGACGATAAATGATGTGAGGTAGAGAGGGCTTTCAGTAGAATTAATGTGAGATTCTAGATAAGAATATTCCTCCACTTACACGCAAATTGTGTGAAACATAATATTTATATCCACACCTTCTTTAACAAGATTTTAACTTTTTTATATTTTAACACTTTTTAAACAAAATAAAAATTTACTTTTACTATAAAATTGCAGTATTATTTTTAATTTAACTTGTATCAGAATATAGGAAATATTTGTAATTTACATAATATTTAATTTTTTTCTTAAATTTTTTTAATTAAATGAGATTTAACTCAATATAAATTTATTACATCCAAAACTAAAACTGTCAAAATATGAAAGCTCTTTTGATTTACAATTATATTACATTATTACTAATATAATTATATTATATATGACTAGTTATATTGTTCAGTTTTGTGTTTGATTTTATAGCCATTAAATAAATGATTTTTTACAACATTAAAAGGTATATAACTGCAATATAAAGTGTATACATTTTACTAAAACCTTTCAAAAATTCCCTCGAGTTTTAGGGTTTAATGCAAAGGAAGTGATGTAAAGATCAATTTCCTGTAGTTTCCACTTTTTTCCCACTTTCACTCTCTGACTAAATAATCTCTCGGTAGCGTACACAGTTGGGGTGCAGGGGTCTCGAGGGGTGTGTGTAGCGTGTGTGCATGCACATTGAGACGAGGTGCTGTGTGTGTGTGCACAGTAAACACAGAGAACGTAGCGCAGACTTACGTTAGATCGATCTCACGAAAAACTTAACTAAAGTTTTACGAAAGTTAAGCTTTCCGCGAACAAAATTGGTTAAAAAATATATCTTGTTAGCAAAACCGTCTGATAGAGCTTAAAGTACTAGTAAGATTGAAAAATATATATTTTTTTAGGGCTATTCTTATTTTTACTTTAATTAAAAAAACTATACTTAATCATATTTCATGGATATCTCAGTTGATAAACATACCTACGTTTTATATAATTATATGTTTGAGAGTAAATAGCGACAGAAAAGTTGAAAAGTAAATGTTAAAGTAATTCTTGAAAGGAATAAAATCTTAACAGCTATATAAATTTACTTATACCTTTATTTTTGATTAAATTTAATATACAAACTACTTCTTGTAATATTTTTGTTTAGTTTATGCTGAATTAGAAAATTTAATTTCTTATTCTTAAGATTTAGAGCAAAAATAAAAATCTGTAGTAATGACTTACCATGTTGCAATTAAAACTTGTTTTATAATTCTAGAATACTTCATAATTACAATTTACACTTTTGTTGAAAACGTAATTACTGAATTCGTATTACACCTCGAGTAAAATGCACTAGCATTGCAGTACTGATTAACATAGCGTATATAAATATTTATATATATTTTGTTACTACTTGGAAAAACTAAAGAATTTTATTCTCATTTAATATTCCTTACAATTTTATTCATGAATTATTTTGTAAAGAAACTACACACAATTATACATTTTTAATTAAACAAAAACAAATAAAATACTAACATTTATGTATTATATAATATACCTTAAAGGCATGTAATATATTTTGTACAGTTATACATTACATGTATACGTATACATTTTTCATAAGCAAGCAGTAGGATCGTCGCATGATTACCAGATACACTCGCTTAGCCCAGTTGAATGCGTATATAAGCCAGAAGGCAGGCAGAAAACCCCCCTCCAGCTTGCTTGATATTTTTGTATAAGAAATGTTCCAATGTTGGCTGTCTACTGCTGCTACTGTTTGGTGCAATCTCAGGGGACTTAAGAGCACGTGTAAAATAGAAATGAGGTGAATAAAAGCAGGTCGAGAGAAGGGTAGAATATAAGGGGATGAGAGAAATAAGGGTTGTACAAGGAAAGGGTGTTCACAAAAGACGAGTTTAGATAAGAGGACTTGTATCATGTTGAAAAATTTGCAGATGTGAACTATCAGACGTAAAAAATAAAATTTATTTAACATTATTTTAAAATAAATATTTAAAAATTAGTGTTTATATGGGAGTTTATGAACATAATTTTACTATTTTGCATACTAGTTTTCACCTGCTACTATTTTGACACGTTTTGACATTTTTTTATCTCTTACTCCCAAGGGTTTTGTAATGCTGTTCACATTTTGTCTGCTTTTTTATAGACTTTATAGACACGAGCTTTTCATTTTAAAATTTAAGTATTGTAATTTTCTTTTCTTACTTTCTCACATTTGAATGTTACTTTGCTATAGGAAAAAAAATGTTTTTTATTCTAATTATTCTATGCATGATTTTGTTTTAGGCATCAACTTTTTGCTTTGATCTTAGCATTTTGAGAGCTGCTGACTGCAATATAAAATCAGATAAAAGAAATAATTATAACGTAATTTAATGCTTATTAATTATTATGAACGCGCTGACAGATGTCCAATTTCTGTATGTTTGGGAGTTTCATTAAAAAAATACTTTTGATCTCTCTAAATAAAATAATTTTACTGTCTGCAAAATTAGGATTAATTAATATAGTACCTTAATAATTGAACCAATATACTTTATGCAAATTTTAATTTAAAAAATTATGCAATATGTCTCTATCTGAAAAGCACTGTATTTCATAAACAGAAAACTTACGCAATGGGAACCAAGATTGGAGATATTTCCTCTTGCATGTTTTCATAGAGTTTATAGTGTTTATACAATACATAGCTACGAAAATTTTGATTTTGGAGGGGGGGGAAGGGGAGGGGGGATTTTTTTTCATAAGAAGAAGTGAACGTATCCCATGTATTTTCTGTGTCCTGGGAGGTTTTACTTTCACATACTTCACATACGTAAATCTAGATAAGAAGTTGCATGATAGAATGCTAATTTTATTGTGTACTTTAATTATTTGAGACGATTAAAAATAAAATTAAATAATATCATTTATCAATGTGTCTTTATTTTTATCAATCTTTATTTGAAAAAAAAAGTTGAAGCAATTTAGAAGGAATAAAAAAGAAAGAGTAAGCTTGAACTCAAATTTTCACGTGCCACTGACGCAGTCAATCAAAACAACAGAGAGATTTTCTTTTCTAAAGTAAGCAATACAACGCCGTCTTATACAGCAATTTTGCTACTCTTCGAAAGACACAGCAAGAAATGATAAAGAAGACAAAAAATATACCGTCAAAATTTATTATTATTATTATTATTATTTTTAAGGGTGAAAAAGATTTTGACATAGAGTGATGAGAAATGTACAACATACAATCTGTGTCTGAGATAAAAATGTCAAACGAAGAAGGAAGGAAAAGTGTAAAAAGTGGGATGGACTATGATTTGAAAGCATTTTATTGTTGTGTGAGTTGAGTTGTTGTTTCTGTTTCAATTAAAGGAAAAGGAATCAGACAGAAAAGCAGACAGAGACAACATGTTGATATCAACTCCACAACTTATCATTTTCATTTCAAAATAATGTCCATTGTATTATAAAGAAAAATAAAAATAATGTAAAAAAAATGTAAACATTTATATAGATTTTCTGCATTATTATTATTGATGGTATAAATTCGAAATTAAAAGGAAAGAAAAACACTTTTGTAGTTGTGTCAAAAACATATTTGATTCGAAAAATATAATATACTACGTTTATGTATTTGTCAGATATCAAATTTTCTTTACGACTCTCTCATCAATTGAAATATTTCTTGAATGGTGACGACTTTCTTCTTAGATCTTTACAATTGGTCTCAATTCTGAGTTGGGCTATAACTCAAAGACGTTCATCACATCAGAAGCGTGACGAAAAGCATCGCTCCATTTATAGAGAGGGAGAGAGAAGCAAGGAGGGGACATGATCGCAAAATAGCTAACAAAAATGTAATCGCCACAAACATAGCAAAAAAGTTATTTGAATCACAATCTACTAAAATCACTCTCAATAATATGAAAATAAAAGAAATGAAAATAAAATGTTACATTTATTTTATTTTGAGTTATGTTCAATTTAGTTGAGTCAATAATATTTAATATAAATAAAAAAATATATTAAAATCATGCAAGATTTGTATAAAAAATTCATAAATCAATAAAATTATTTTATTGTATCATCGGAAGCTTTAAATGTGTCCGTTCAGAACTTACCTAAAACAGATTGATTCGATACTAGCAACAACGTTTTTTACTGTCCATCACGCTTACTGCTGATAACAATATTAAAGTGTATCATTGTTGCAACATCTCTGAATCCCAGGCAAAGGCATATCTAGAAATCCCATTTATGTACACTCCAAGTAACTATAAATAAACGTCTGACGGTCAATTCGTCTTGAGATTAGGCAACTTGTCTAGCATCACTTACATAATAATGTTTTACTTCACTTTACGGACTTTTACCTTTGCCGGTGCTCAATGTAATCCTTCTGTATGTAGTATTTTACGATCATCATTTAGTGTTCGTGCACTCTATAACACTAGTATGTACTACACTTATCATCGAACACCGGCAAAGGTAAAAGTCCGGAAAGTGAAATACCCATACCTTTGCACGAAAGAGCTATTTACTATAATAATTAAAAGTAGTAAAGGCAAGTGGCATTTAACCTATGCTGCATATAATAATTATTATGCCCTGTTTTTAGGCTTTACAAGAAACCTCAAGGCAGAGTATATATTCTGGCAAGTTAAAGTTTCTTATTCCGTTACATTTTTGTAATCAATTTTAAATTAAAATTATACGCTGCTATCTATAATTGTTAAATATTTTAATATAAAAAGTAAAATACTAATTGTGTTGAGAATTGAAATTCTCATAATGTAATGTTAAAATGGATTAACTGACATGCATTTTAATACCTGGAGCTTTAATTAACATTATTATAAATTAAAACCCTCTGTAAAATATATAAACTGAGTTTATATATACAACATTTCTGCTCCATATATATAGTAATTCACACAATATTAATAATTTTAATATTAATATTTATTTACTCAGCATAAAATTTGATGCAAAACAAATTAAATTAATTTATAAGTGCATTCATGGAGAAATATGTAGATACATAAATTGTATACTCATCAGCATGGCTTATGCAGATATAACCGACGGTTGCATATATCTATGGGATTATTGGTACATGGTTTGCTATAATATTATCACATCCATATACTATAAGCTACAATATTCACTATGTATTGATTATGGAATAAACACTATATAGACCAAATATTAATGTTAGAGATGCTTATTTAAATTCAGTAAGGCATGCAAGTGTAGCAGTTATGTTATCTTACAATTATTATCAGTAATGTTTGATTGAATTTTATTTATTAAAAAATGTTATAACTATTATTTATTAACTACTGAATATGAATACAAATCCACAACAAAAGCAAATTTACGTGATCACAATGAAATGAATTTTCCAACAATTATGATTGTTGCAAGTGTATTTGTGTTCCTCTAGTTGATCACCTTGCTGAATTGGAAATAGTCTATATACAGATATAAATGAAACCTTTGTTGCAAGAAAATTTAAAAAATAATACAAAAATATACAGATTTGAGCATGTGTAGAGTACTTAAAATAATGAGACATAAACATGCAGAGATTCAAATTGTTGTGTTTAAATCTCGATGAAGCTGATGATGGGTTTAAATTAGTGTAATTATACAAGTCAAGTACAGTATTAAAACAGAATGGTAGTGCGGCAAGACAATGAAATTGAGCTAGGGGTCTTCTCTCTTTGTCTCTCTCTTGTAGAGAGAGTGTGTCTCTACGGACGAACCATATATTTATACATTGCCTGCTTGCGTATTCTCGCTACTGTGGCCAGCCACGACCACATTACGAATTCCAATGGGCTCTTATTTTCTTGTCTCCAGTAAGCAAGAAAATTTATATATAGAAGAAGAAGAGAAATTCAGTAGCTGTCTGTCCGTCAGTACTGCTTGTACTGCTGCACAGATCCTCTCACTAGTTTCTTCCCGCAGTGCTCATGTCACCGCGACGTTCTGATATCCCATGAGAAATCAAGCTGGAGTTCTCTCTCTCTCTTACTTTTCATGGTACATGACGTCATACTAACGTTCGTAAACAATACGTCAGAGTGACAACAATTGATCTCTCTAGTGATCAACGCAAATATTTATTGATATATAAAGTACCTAGAGAGAATAGAATACAATGAAACAATAATGGAAATACAATCAAGCTAGAGTGCATTTTAAAGTTTATATATTTTTACCCCTTTTTTTTAACATTGTACTTTTTTATATAACATATATTGACAGTTTATTCTTACGTATTGTATTATATTTTTATATTCTCTTCATGTTTTCAATCAAAATTAGGTTGTCAATAATATAACATGACTGAAAACAATTTTTTGCTGTTTTTTTTTTTAAACCTTTTTTTGTGTGCATGGTTTATTACAATGAAACCAACTATAGACATTGTTATTATGTTTTCTAATGTAAAGTAACAAAAAATAATAAAATAATATGAATGCTTCCAATACACTAGGTAAACTTTATTATTAATAAATTATATTCAATTTTTATTTATTCATTATGTATCTCAAATATTAAAAATATTTAAAATCACTCATGAATGTTTATTTTTTATTGCCTGTACTAAAATAAATAACACCATAATATTTTCATTTTATTATATAAATTTCATTTTATTCTTTTTTAACTTTATGGATATCATTGTATTAAATGGTCATATTATATAAATAAAATGCTCTTGATAAAGGACTGGAAAGTAGAATTAAATGCAGTAAGAGGTTCGATATGTGCAACCAGACTGAAGATGCATGGAAGAGGGAAAAAAATAGGAATATTTCAATATATATATATTGAAGGTTGGAGGGATCAGGGATGGTGTTATGATTGAGAAATGATGTATTGGAAGTATAGGAAGGGGCAGAAGGGTGTGCTACCACCACCAGCACCGTTGGTTGCCGTGAGCACAAAATATACAGGCGAGGGACATAACAGGCGAGATGGAACTCATATTCACGGCCTCTGAGGAAAAAAATACAAAAAATAGTATAGGGAAAAAAAAAATGAACCAAATATATCTACGGATGCATTTCAAGAAAATAAATATCTTAGAAATGTTACACGAATGAAAGTTTTTTTTTCCAATTTACGTTTTATCAGGACATATTCAAAGGTTTCTTTTTGCCTCTTTGTCAAGACAAAAAAAAAAAAAAAAAAAAAGTATGAAGACAGAAAGAAGAAAAAAATATAAAAAGAGGGAAGATTCGTGACGAGATTTTATAAAATGGAATACAAACTTTTATTTTACGCATTTATAAATATATATACATATAGCATATAGTATAATACACAGAATATAATATAATCACCATCACAAAAGTCGTAAAGTATATAATATTTTTTATATGCGGATGAATATAATGTAAAAAAAAAAAAAAAAAAGTTTTCTCTTGATCAAAAAAATAAATAAATCTAATATTGAAGTTCGTAGAATTCTCTTAGATAAAATCAAAATATTGCCGTATCCCATAATATATTGAGCTCTAATAAATTATATGAATCAACAGTTGAAACATTTTAATGGTGTCCTCTGTAAGTTTTTACATGGTCTTAATGTACGTACTACAGTATACTGTATATATATATATATATATATATATATATATATATATATATAGGTCAAGCAAGTTTTAATGATTACTTGAAGTTCAAATACCAAGCTGAAAATTACAATTGTAATTAATTTGAAGTTGAAGATAAATATCATTACTTTTTGTTGAGCTAAAATTTTTAGCGCATGAAGGTATAACAGTAGTTACGTTTTACATTATTCCATAACAAATTTAATAAATATAAATTATTTAACTTTTAAATTGTCTTTTTTTTTGTCATTTAAAAAAAATCTTTAATTGTATCATTATTCTTTTTAATGAGATTTTTGTTTTAATTAAAGCAATCGTTGCTGCTTGTGCGGAAAGAAGCGTGTTAGCCACTAAGAACAGACAGATCTGCTGGCTGCAAATTAGAGGAGACAGACGATTTTGATCATTATTGCGAGCAGCGTGGCATCGTTGTATCGCGCATATGGTGCGTCATCGGTCCTGAAAAAAAAAAAAAAAAAAGAAAAAAAAGAGAGAAAAGTATAAAAAAAAACGATACACCTGGTTACCACGGCAACAGTGTGAACTTAACTATAGACAGGTAGACTTCAAAAAAATGATATTTAAATAGAAGAGTCCATTTGAATAACAAAATTTTGGCCGCATTGATTCTACTCAAAGATTTACCAAGAAGCAAACCCTAACTTGTAAGACTATTATAGAAAAGTTATTTCAAAACATAAACACTCAAAACTTCAAAGTACGGATAGATTTTACTTTTTTTTTTTTTAAAATCTTTAAAGAAAAAAACAAGTTTTTATGAATTATTTGGAAAAAAAAAAGAGCGCAACGTAAAAAACGTTACACTTACATTGTAAATATATACAATACAATCATGGAATTGTTCTTATACTGATCAAATAACTTGGAATTACTTTGAGACAGATAATATTTTAATGCTAATGTTTAATTTTTAATATTCAACTTTCCTTAATCATTTACATGAAAACTGTAAAAAGATTCCAACGCTGTCAGCCAAACTCTTTTCTTTTTTTTTTTTTATTTATAACTTTGCCTTACTTCACAGCCATACAAATGTAAGCAACAACAAAGTAGGGTCAGTATTTATAGCACTAAATGGTTTTCCTTGTAGCTGAATAATGTATAAATCAAAATATTTAAATTTATCACAAAAAATAACGTAACTGGCACTAAACAAAACTTACTGGATGTTATTCATGCAAGATTAAACGATACATGATTTCTCAGTTAACCATGGCTAACATCACCGTGGTTAGTGACAAACCTGGTTATCTTTCTAGGTATTTCCTTCGTGAATCAGTTTATAGGTTAAATAAATATTAGTTTTCTTTTTTCAACAGATTGAGAAAACATTTTAATGAATGAATTAATAAGCACTTTTCCATTGTATGCATCTCTAACATTCTCTCTCTTCTCTGTGTGACCCAGTCTCAGTCTTTCTCACACACACACGCAGGCTCATAACACTGCTGAGCTTGAGTTGCTCGCTGTTCTCGCGACGTCCTCCATAGCCGCCTCCGCAGTGAAGTGACAAGTTGAGCTCTTGTGCGTACTCAAGCAAAAACAATTATTATCATGCAAGCCCAAGCTACGTAGTAATGAAAATTATGTCATTTTGTTACAAAATGCTGTTCAAATGTCTCTAATTGCGTGAAGACAGTAAAAGTTTATAACAAAAGACGTTTTAAATAAATTTATAAATATCATAATTTACATTTTAAGACTTAATGTAACGTTTTGTTAAGTACAATTATTACTGATGAAGATAAATTAAATTAGTTCTTACATTTTCACATTTGTTTTTAAATTTAACTTTATTATGTCAAGAATAAAGTTGCCAAAAAGAGTATATTATATATTTTTTTAATATCATTTGATATTAAAACATTTCATACATGATTTTCAACGATTTCTTTGAAACGCGTAAATAAATTAACTAAAGTTAATACAAAAAAGTTAAGCAGCTAAAAAATGTACGTTAAAACAATTTTAAATTTGTATGCTTACATTTTGTGTGCTCATGGAAAAAAAAATGGAATACATCATGAGATTTTCCACAATTTTGTAATATTCCATTTTACTTTTTGGTATTCTCGATTCAGTAATATTACATATCTACGTCTTCCTTCATCAAATATTAGCTGGGTTTTTGTTTCATTTTGGTCTCACATGTAAAGTTGGTACAACCGTCATCGCCCTTTGTCCTACACATGGCTGCAGGATGGTCGGGATAATAATCTCCTCCCACCTGCAGCTCCGCAACTGCTGCGAGGTACACACGCTTCTTTGCCAAGGAGATTAAGACAAGGTACGAGGTAGCAGCATTAAGTAGGCAAGTTCATCCTCCTTTCTCATTATTAACACTAAAATATTTTATAACATCGTAAATTAGCATGGTCTCAGTAATAAATATATTATAAAGTTATATATATCAAAATTGAGTTTTTAATTATAAAAGTAAAAAGAGAGGCACTTTTATTTTGTGAAAGAAGCCATGATAAATCGTTCGTACACAATTTTTTCACAGTAACATTTTTAATTAAAACTGTACTTAAACTAGCATTTTAAAGAAAATTTCTTACTTATTAAGAATATATATACAGTATATACTGTATTTAAATCTAAAATCTGTTTTTAGTTATTTTGCTTAAAATTTTGTGGTAGGCAATCCGCTATGCATCTTTGCACAAAAAGTTGCGTTGCATTATTTTTACGAAGTTTTTGTTAATTGCTTCTGTTATTTTATCGAGGTCTTGTATATTGTGTACCTGTAAACATTCTGTATATATAAGTATTAATAATAACGTTATTTTCATATTAAATTAATCAAAATGCAATAAAGTTTGTATAGTAATTAAAAACATATTGTTACAGATACTTTGATTAAATTAGAATCATTATTTAAATATATTTCAAAAAACCGCAACTTAATCAAGCCATGTGGAAGATTAAGGGAAATATTTAACGAACCGAGGATGGTTAATATCAAAGGTTTATTAAAATCTTTACCACAAAATATGCAACATAATAGAAAATTAAAAATATTTGGTGGTAAATAAAAATTAATTGACCAAAACCATGTTATTATAATTATGAAATACAAATTTTTAAATTGATAAATTTTAACAATAATTGGAACAGTATATTATTTAAATTATTCAGATATCATGTAAACAAATAATATATGTTTAAAAGTAGGTTCCATTACTTTTATATCCATAAAAACATAACCTAAAACTGCACACATTAAAAAAAAAGAAATTACGATACCCATCCATGCAAGGATGGAGATAAATCGATTTTTTGTAATAAATAAAAAATTCTCATGCTGTTATATTTACAACTGGCTTGAGAACTCCCGTGTTGGAGATGCATGAACTTTGGTATTCGTGATGTGACGTCATACCATTTTATTGACAACTCTTCTGTGTTGGTTTTTCGTCTCTTTGCTCTAAATTGGTACGATATAACTAAGACGACTATAATAAAAAAACAATGTTCCTAAAATGGTACACAATCGTTGCAATCATCTAACAACTATTTATAGGATAGTAAAGACAAATTTAATTGGTTTCTTCTGTAATTGAACAGAAAACAAAAACTTAATTTGGCTGAACCTATATAGTGCAAACTAGACAGTTCATCTCCTCTATGACAATACTACAAGACAAAATGTTTTAACACAATCTCGTGATGAAAGGGAAATCCTTAACAGTTTAAGTCTTGTTAAGAAGTCCATCCCGCATGAAAACCAGACCTTCTTCTTCTTCTTCTTACCCTATTGATTATATAATCTTTCGCTATAAAAATTTTATTTGTAATACCAGAGATCTTATAGTGAACAATGTAAGCTCTTTGGTGATACTAAAACTATGGTAGGATGCACTATATAAAACCTGAAAGGTTGGCTATATATATGTATAATTAAAATATAATGGCTCAGGAATAAGAATTGTCATTATATTACAAAAAAAAATAATAAATATTGTGATCAAAGTGATATAATTAGGTATACTAGTATTATTCTTGTACTGTAAAATATATAATTACCACCAAGCTAGAATATATTTTCAATACAAAATATATTGATTATAACTACAAAAGTTTACACAGAATCACTGAATTGCTGCTGCTGAACTCTTTTAAATGTTTGAAATCTTTCTTCCCCTCTCTATTTCTATTCAAATATAATCTATTCTTAGTTTTTACATGGTACATAATAACAGTCGACCATGCAGGAGATATTATTGGTCATGTAAATATAATAATTTTAATTTAACTTCTCCTGAGAAATTTTCTATCTTATGATATTAAATAATGGTAAAATAAACCTTATGAACTAGTTGATGGTACACTAAAAATTTTGAGTCAAGACACCTGGTGGTACCACATGAGAAGTCGGCAGGTAAACCAAACGGCAGAGCGGAAACATCGATTGTGGTCAATAGGTAATCGATAGTAAAAACATTTATTTTTTTCCTTCCTTCTTGTCATATTACTTTTACCTAAAAATTGCTATCAGCTATATTAAAGTTTGGAAAAAAAAATATATATTCTTTTTTGGTATATTTCCATTTCATTTCTATAAATCTTTATATATTATATGCTATTTATTTTTATAGATGGTTGGAATATGAATGTTATCTATTCAAATTTCGAAGAGTAGAAGAAAAAAATCCATAGGTATAATAAAGGTATTTTTTTTATATAATATGTATAAAAAAGTAATTGTTTTAACTACATAGTTCCATACTGAAAAGAAAGTATAAGATATAATAAAAGGTTTAATCTCTTAGCATAAATTTTGAAAATATTTCACAGTCGTGAGACAAATAAAATATTTCTAGGAATCTAAAAGATTAATTTTCTCTTTGCAAGAACAGTGAAAACTTAAAAACAATTTTCTATCATTATTGTTGCTATTTACATTGTTATTCAGCTCAGATAATATTATTTGCTTTGAAATTGAAGACAAAATTTTCTTTTTGAGTAACAAGAGCATCTAAAATATTAATATACAATTTTAATTCAATTTGTAAATCTAGCTTATGATGATTCGTCAATATTAATTTTATTTGCTGTGTTCACACAAAAGTGAAGCTTGTAAAATTTATTTTTAGAATAAAGTATAAGAATTTTTTAATAACATTGTCATTTTTTTATATAATATATTCAGAATTCCAATCTCACTTTTTTGTTAAGGAATTTTTAAAGGTTTTTGACAAACTTGTCAACACGCGAGGATGCACGCTAAGAATTTCTAAACCCATGGAGGTCAATGCTCGGATAACCAAGAATATATACCAATATATCGGGAATTCTAAGATATTTTGTCACACAAAAAATTGAAAATACGCAGAGAAAAAAATATATATCTATATTGTTGAGTCAAACATGTCCACTTAAAAATGAAGATATGAAAGTAAAATATGTAAACACTACTATAGTGAATTTTATTATAACATGCACATTTTGAATCAGAATATTTTTACTTTAACTCAAATATATGAGATTCTTTGAGAGCTTGTAACAAAATAATAACCATGTTTTCATTACTTAGCTTTTATTATTATAGGAGTTTTGATACCATTCTCACTATCTGTATGTTAACTATATGACTATGGTTACTATAGTCTGGATAATAATAGCAGATTACTTTTTTTTTATTGTATCACCATTTTCAAACGTGTGATAATAATAAAAAAATGTATATAATATATCATAAGATAAATGTAACACTTTATATATTTTATATATATTTTTTTTTATTAAAGTAAGTTTTATATTAAAAACTTAAGTCCTGGCAAATAATGTTATAGCTGCTGGCTGGTTCTCAATTTGCCTACTTATAACTTACTTTGCTCTCACGTCTTTTAGGGTTATTTATCAAATATGTAAAGATAAATTTTCCTCGTATTATCTGTCTCCATTTTTAAACCAACTTGGCCTCAGTATTTTTTTTTAACAAACATTGAAAACAAAAATATTTTCATTCATTCATAATAAATAATCTTTTTTCTTTCAAGAAGTTATGATGGAATACATGCATTTATTCAAGCAGTGAAATTAAAAGATCTTTATAGAAATATCATCTTATATAACATCTGGAGACAGCAGGTTAAGCGATAGAGTTTAGAAGAAGAAAGTGAATGCATGGGTCATTAAGTAAAAGATTATCAAATTATATAACGCTTCAATAAGTTTTCATTATTAATTTATATTCTTTCCACAAGAGAAACATTAGAGTTGAAAAAAAAATATTAAAATTTTAATTATATCTTAATCATAAATATTAATTTATAAAATTAAGCTAAAATAATTTCATAACTTTTTAACAACTATAGAAATAATAAATAATTTATTGATAAATATAATAATATAAATATTCACAAAACATACATGTTATTTTCTAAGAAGTTACATCTCACCTTAAGATTACTTTCGTCTTTTATCTTCATTATTGCAACATCTTGATATATTAATTTTTTTTTAAGAGACTTATATAAAATGTCGGTGATAAGGTATAGAAAACAAAAGAGCTGTGATGATTAGAAACTCAAGAGAAGCAGTAGAGCAAGTTATAATAATAAGAGGGTTGGTTGCGAGAGGGTGTGTGGCTAGAGAGAGAGAGAGAGAGAGAGAGAGGGAGAGAGAGAGAGAGAGAGAGAGTGGAAGAGGAGGAAAGGAGAGCATTGTTGTAGTGAATTATTGGCTCCGCTGTTTTTTCTCAATTTTCTCGACGTTTTTGTTCTCATTCGCTCTTTCTCTTTCCCTACGCTATGCCTGCCTGCCCTGCTCAAGTAATGGCACATCGCCATAGAGTAGAAAAATTCTTTGGGAAATATGATCTCAGTGCTGTGCCAATTCTCTGTTTTGGCGGGTTTCAACGATGAGGAAAAAAATAGGGGGGTGGGAAGAAGAAGGAAAGGGGTTTAGGGGAAAAAGAGTCTGTCCAAACACTAGAAACTGAGACGAGGTGGAATCTCCCTTCTCTGGACGTCATCAGGCCAAGTAACTCGATACTTATAGCTTGTATTAACACTCGCTTTGATTGAATTTCATGAAGAGAGAAAATCTCTGTCTGCAGCGATACTTGAGATCCCACCCTCTATTACCAAAGAGAGATGAATCTTAAATAAAATAATTCTTTAATTTTATAAAGTACAGTTCAACAATTGGGAGATAAATTTCTGAGGATTGAGGTTTTTTGGTTTGTGATAAATCTAGAAACTTTGTAGATAATATCTTACCAGCAGTGTGCAACAAATTTTATTTTATTTATTTTTTTAATTTTTACAGTAAGGCTGGAATCTATTTAATTCCAGCTGTTTTAATACGACGTCTTATAATTTTTTAAACTGTTTCTTTTTTCATTTTTATCTTTAGTAAAATATCTAATTAATAACTTGTTTATAAAGAAAATATAGGTTAACAAGTAGTCACCTTAGGCATAAAATAAACTGACATTATTAGTTAACTAAATTTTTTGCATAATTTATTTTTTCAATTTGACAAATAACAATAATTAAAAAAAAAACGAACCTCTTTTTGTATCTTTTATAATATATGCAGATTTGAAATAATAATGTAGCACTCAAAACCTTCCCTGTCATGTAATAATGAATTAATTATATTATTAATCCATTAACCGTGCATTGCATTATAATTAATGTTTGATTGCTGCATTACCATTTTAATTTAAATGCAGTAATCGTGTTTAGGAACAAAAAGTAAATGAGGAGTCATAAAGTTATCAATGCTACAATAAAACTTTCTTTTTTTAAAACTGAAAATGCATATAAAATAAATTTTCATAATTAATTATTTGAACAATATGTTTTATAAAAATAAAATATGTTTTATATATATATATATATATATATATATATATGGAGCAAAAACAATAAAATACATTAATAAAATTATTTATAGCAATGCTCAATAGTTGACTAAAAATATATCCCATTCACTAACGTTCACTAACATTCAGTCTCCCAAAAATGGAATTAAATTTATTATATATTTTAAATAGAATTTATATTATAAACTGTATTTTTCAAACAGTATATAATTTTATTTATCTTTATACCGTATAAATATTAGTTATAAAATTTTGCTTTTTAAAAATTAGAATTACAATAATAATACCATTAATCTTTTTACTATAATCTATTAATTTTTTTAGATATACAAGTGAGGCTTCAGATTCAGAAAATATCTAATAAAGTTTGAGATATTTCACTTGCAAGGTTTACGTCATTGATATCCAATAAAATGGATTTATCATATTTCCGTAAAATGTGAAACCTAAGTCCAACTCAATGTATATACGTATACGTATATAAAAAATTATGAAATTCGTTTCCAAATAAATGAAAAAGTGAATTATAAATCAATTTAAAATTTAATTTGGTAATTATACACTTACAATATTTGTCAATGAAAATTGTAATATTCATTGTACGTATAATATTTTCTCTTAAATATTCAGATAACTTCTTCTGTTGTATAATATTATGCTAAATGAAATAAAACATATGGCTGGTTGCATCCATGCTGGGGTCATACGATTAGTATGCACATCTCACACTGTCCATAGATATCCCATGAACTTACTGTACTTGTACTCACAATTTATGTGTCCCAAAGGGATGTCACAACCCATATATTCTTTTTTTTATTATTTTTAGTAAGAAACTTGAAGTTTAAAACGTATTGTGCAGTAACAATGGCCAAGTCTATATAAATGTGTTTCTCTCTCTCTCTCTCTATTTCTCCTTTCCTCTCGATATTCTTGCTACTAGCTTCAGTGTGGTGAAGTAACTTCTAAGACTATTTGTGATACCAGTGTGAGAGAGAAACGACGTACGTGTTTTCAAAGTTTCTTTACTTGTGTCGGAGCAGAAACTCGAGTTAGATTCAAAGTCACAACGATAAATAAATTTGGTAAAAGCTGTCTAGGCAGAAATCATTCTTAAGAGAAGTACGAGCTAGTGGTAAGAAGAGGAGGGGGAAGGTGCGTGAAGTTTATGTGGGTGGAGAAGAAGAAGAAGAGAGTAAACAAGCGGCCAGTAAGTCGTTCTAATAGGCCTCAGTCACGGAGGCATCTGCGCCCACTCACCCACTGCACGAAAGCTCTCTGTTCTGATATGTAGCCAGTCTCTCACGACGATATTTACCACAGAAACAGCAGCTGAGCCAAAGTTAGTAAACCTATGCGTGAAGCCGTCATTTTTTTCTTTTTTTTTTCCTTTTTTTTTAATAAAACAAAAGGAAAAAATTCATTATGTAAAAGCATGTTATGAATATTTTAAGGGGAAAAATTTATTATTCAAATATCATCTACCTAATTTAATTTTTTGTTCCTAGTTAATAACATATAATATATAAAACTGTTATTTTAAAAATATATATGTAATTAATATTTCTAGGAGCTGTAAAACAAAGCATAAAGAGAAAAATTGTGTAACATTAGCTTCATTATGTATTTTTTTCTTGAATGAGAAATTGCTGTTTCTCTTCAAAGCGCTTTTCTTTTCTTTTTATTTAAATAGAAGTATATAATGATAAAAATAAATAATGTTGCAAATAAAATATTTTATTTTTTTAAAATATATAAACTTGTTAAGTTTTTACCGGATGCTGTAGGTCCTTCAGATATAAGTAGGCAAAAAATATATATTATAAATGTTAAAAAAAAATGTTTCCTTTTCTTTTTTGGAAAAAGCATTTTCCTTAATAGTAAGTCTTGCAAAAAAGAAAATGGTAGTGAAAAGCTCATAAGACGTTATTATCTACATATATCAAAGAAAAGAGGCCAAAGATTTTTTTTGCGTGCAGGGCGGCGTAGCGCATGTAGCAGAAAGAGGAAAGAGAAAGAGGAATGGTAAAACAAATAATGGATGACAGAACACACGCAAAATGAGAGAGGCAGAAGGGAAAATTAGTTAGACAAAGAGAAACATGATACAAAGAAGAAATGAAAGATAAATAAAGTGAGAATGGTAGTGTAGCTTTCTGTAAAACTGTAAAACCCCTTTCCTGGCTCCTCCTTTCCCTTCGAGCGTTGCACACAACAAAAATTTCAACAACGTTGGTCAGAGTAGCAAGAAGATAAATAAACAATTTTAAATAATTTATATGCTTTTGCTTAATTTTAGTACCTGATTCGAAGCTTCTTTAACAAAAGCACTTTCATGCCTCATCAACACCCTTATGTATTAAGCAGCAGTATGATTAGATCAAGCATATTTAGCAGAAATTTTCATCTGCATGTTTGATTTTTTTTTTTTTTTGTAATTTTTTCATCTGCATGTTTGATTTTTTTTTTTTTGTAATTTTTGCTTGCCTTTCTTACGTTTTAATTACTAACTTTGCTATATCTGACGTATATATAACAGGAAAATACTAATGTAACGGTTCATTTCTAAAACAAAATGTAGTACTTTTTTATAATTGTTTATATAATTTATTGTATATTTATATATTCAAAACATAGATTATAGTGTTTATTAATATCACATTTTCAAAAAGCCAAAAGAATCAAATGATGCAAAAAATATTGCTAAAAAATGCTAACTTAATATAATGCTTCTTTGCACTCAAATGGCTGAAATTATACAAAGTGTTGCTAATCCACTCATTTTGCTGGTATCATTTCATTAGCTTTAGCTTTTGCCATCTGTTTGTGTATCATGCAAATTACCCTTTGTATTATACGTTTCATTAGTTTGTTTCATAATTTTATCATTATCATCAACACAAAAGAAATTTTGTCCCTCCGTAATATAATTTTATATTTTGTTATATCATTACATTATTAGTTGGCTAGATTGAAGTAAACCAATTTTCTTCTTAAAGGTTATAATAATGTAGTATCACCCACGAAATTTTTTATTGCAGAAAAAGATAGAGGGTGCAAAGTTATGCTACTCTGATTTTTTTCAGATTTTTTACAGCCCGAGAACTATTTTTAAAAAAAATAATTAGTGTTTTCCTGTGACGTCACAAAAGAAAAAGATAGGACTTGCCGCCTCGTGACGTCACAAAAAGGACTTTCAATAATTTTTTAAAAATAGTTCCCGGGCTGTAAAAAATCTGGAAAAAATCATGGTAGCATAACTTTGCGCGCTCTATTCATTTCTACAATAAACAAACTTGAGGTCAATACTCCATAAAAATAATAAATTTTATCAACACTATTAATATAAATAAAATATGAATGAATATAATAAGACATGTCGTATTTTTTTGTGCCTAGTATAAAAAAGATAGTGCTGAACTGCTGAAGGTGAATTTAGAGCTGAGCGGGTAATTCAATTGCCGGGATGGTAACTTGGTAATCTCGAGTTGAAGTTGAAATTAAGATTAGTGCAGAGCAGGCTGCTAGCTTGGAGGAAGAACGCCTCGATGTGGAGAGGGACGGAGGGGCAATGATCATTAGTAAAGGCGTCGGGAGAAGAAGCACTTTTTGTTGGTCTTTCGTTTCAGTGCAAGTTTCTCTTAACTAAAACTGTCTTCGCAAAACTCTCACAGCAAACACAAAATAAAATAATTTACAAGGAAACGACAAAGTATACTAAATTACATAAATAAAAATAATAATATAAAAAAAAACGTTTATATTTACTACATTTTTATCTCATTATTATTTTTACAATATTTTTATGTAATGAATTCATTCTCAAGCATTCGTTATTGCTGTTATTTTTTTACTCCTTGGTACGAGATAAACAAACGGTGCTAGTTAGTTTGTATATAATAATGTATTCAAATCAGTTTTAGTTTAGTAGACTTATAATTTTCAAAAAAGCATAAAACTCCCTAAAAAAGACGTATATAGTTATAATTATTTCTCTTTCACCTGATATTATTATCATATTTGACGTGTGCTAACTATTTATCTTTTTCGATATATCGAAATAAATATTGTAAACTGACTTTGTGACGTCACAATGACGTCACCGATTCAAATTTCGTCCGTTTGTCTAATGACTAAATTTCATCCTGACATCAAAGAGTCAAAATCTATTTATATAAAAACAGGAATAAATAATTAGTTACGTAGAAATTGGTAGTCTTAGGTGAAAGGAAATGTTTCTATTTTTACATCGTTTGTGGGCAGTTTTATGTCCTACGCAAGCCGTAAGTCACAAAAAAAAAAAACTTTTTTTTTTCAGTGAGTTTTATGCAATGTGATGCAAAATATTACATTTTTCACGCTTTTGAGAAGAAGCAACGAGCGTGTAGGAGTCATAAGGTACGGAACAAAGCCTAAAAGATAAAGTGAGGAATTAGGAGAAGGTAATAATGAGCATTACGAAACGTACTTATGTTAAGAGAGGCTGGAATTAAAAGGAGAAAAAAGTAGCAAGTGAACACAAAGAGTGCAGACAAACAAGCAATAAGAGAATTAATTATCGTTGCATGTTTTTATTATATGAATTTAAATATTATTTAAATGAATTTGCAATAATTATGAACTTTTTTGTGATCCATGGTAAGTAGGGAGGCGAAAGTAAATTTTTTAGGTTCATATTATGTAATGTTTTTCAATATAAGCTTTAATTTAAAGTAATTTATTTTATGTTGCTCTTACAATTAGTACACAATCATGATAGAGTATTAGATAGAGATTGTTTCTCTATTCATTTTCCTATCAAAATAAATCTCAAAACTATCAAAACTGTTTTGACGAAATAAATCATCAATGTTGTAAATAATTAAAGAATATAATTAATTAGTAATTTTTGTTTAGTTTCTAATGCTATTTCATTATTATATAATAATCCTATATTTATAATTAATTCTAAAAAAAAATAAATATACGTTTAAAATAGCATATTATATTATACATAGAATATAAATTATTATAAATTAATTTTGATATAACCATATATAATTGTAAATATAATTCAATAATTTTGTTCTTTGCACTGTATTTCTGAACAAAGTTATTATAAATCAATGTTTTAAAGTTTATACAAATAACTGTTTTTTGTATCTGATAGTGAGCTAACATAACAATCTACACTAAAATAATTAATAGAGTTAGCTCATTTGAGTCAAAGTTGTGAGCGGCGTTCATTAATGAGGATTGCGTGACTCGAAATCAGATATATATTTTTTTTATTTCAGCTGAGATTGAAGATATTACATAATTAGTGTTCTATCTTTGATTTAAAATACATTTTTACTCTTCCACAAGGAAAGTTCATGTTTTCCTCGTTCAAACAGAAAGTCTGACAGATTGGTTGTCAGCTATTTTAATTTCAATGAATGATTTTTCTCTGTAGCACAAAATTTTGGTCTTTATTAATTTTTTATCAATAAAGCGTTAATTAAAGAAAAATACACTCTCTCTAGTAAAAATAAAATAGAGCACTGATCAATTCATTACAAAAATAATTTAAAATAAAACTGTTTCAATATATTTTTAATATTGTCATATATATATATATACATATTTTTCAATTGAAAGAAACAAAATATATTGTACAAATAAAGAAAATAAATCAAAATTTTACATGACAGTACTATACAAAAAAGTAAAATTTATGACTTTTCATATTTTTAACAATAAATATTATTTATTTTTCATGACAAATTTAACACTAGATTAATTTTTCATTGGGTACAATATCCATTGTTGAAAGAAATTTTCTTTTGTTCTCAAATCAAAATGAAAAAAAAAAATTTTTAAAACAATATTTTTTTATTTTAAATATACTTTTGTTTATAATGTTGAGTTGACACAATTATAAATGGAACAAAAGACAAACGTGTGAGCGAGCGAGTTGACTGCTGGTTAGAAAGGGTGTTACTTACCATATTACCCCTGACACCTAGCCAACAAAACAAAACAATGACGCTACTGCTGACTTTCTGTGACGTCACAGTATATGTATAATTGTTGATAAATAAATTAGTTTACTTCAAAGTAATAATATAGTAATAGTTAATAAACTTTAGAGAGAATCTTAAAATTTAATTATAGTAGTTTGCCTGTAACGTAAAGTTACTAATAGACAAAGTCAAAACCACAATAAGGTAACTTAAGTTACATTAATACTTTATTACTTATAAATGTAACTTTAAACTGTTTTAAGATTGTTACAAAACTTGTTGATTGTAATCCAATTGGATATACATATATACTTTAAAACTTTTAATTGCTGGGTAATTATTTTTACTGTACCTAGATAAGGAGAATATTCTATTTTAATGCATTCAAATCACAGCGTAATTGGTTAAAAAAAATTAAACTTCCTTTTGTTTAACGTTACTTTAATTAAAAAATTCAAGTTTCTTTTTTTTTTTAATATAAAAAAACTAAGCATTTAATTCAGCTTTTAAAATAAAAAGAAGTTAAAAAAAATGTAAAATTAGAGTTAACTAAACTCTACCGTGCATTTTTTTTATACTGTATAATATACATTCATATTATGAATGAATATCCAACATGAATGCATTGCGTATAAGTTTTTAATGAACTTACTACAGTTTAACAAGTTTAATTTACCCCTGGAAGTACCGGAAATGCAATGTTTCTCTCCTTCATTAAGATACCACTGGAAGTACCGGAAGTTTATCACCTTCATTAAGTTACCCCTAAAAGTACCGGAAGTAGTAATGTTTCTCACCTTCATTATGTTTCGCATTAGGAACCTTGAAGGTGGTTTTACGTCAAGAGCTTTAAACTCTCTGAAGTGTTTTAGAAATTAAATATTCAATTTCTGGTTACATACAGAAGTTATCTTGCGTTTGTTAAACTAATAAAATTGATACTTTTTTTTTTTTTTTTTTAAGAGCAAAAGTGTTACATATAAAATTTGTAATTATTGAGTCTAGAACATACGTGCACAAAAATTGAAAAATTTTGCAAATTTAAAAATGATAATACAAACTAAATGTATTTGAAAAAAAAAAAAAAAAATTAATAAAATTGTTTGTGTGATAAAAACATTTTATATTCTATCTATAATTAATTATTCATAAATATAACAGGAAAATACAGACAGTTTATTTGTTGGAGATACTATTTAATTTTATGTGTTTATTTTTTTTATTCCATGAATCAGTAAGCAATAAAAAAAATGGGAGCTCAACAATGCATTTTATTATACATTAATGCTACATATATAAAGGTTTAAATTTTATTCAGCTATTTTTTTATTATTATATTCATGTGGTATACATGTTCACCACCATTTCCTGTATATTTTTGCTCTCATGTATATATATTTTTTCGTTGTTATTTTGATCGTGAGGACTTTTCTGATCTGATAAAAGCACGTCCTAGCCACACACTGTCTCCACAAGTAACCCAAATACTCAGTACCACGTGACCACAAAATTCCACGGTGCAGGCAATTTTTTTTCAACTATTTTTTTTACTTACTAGTGTACAAACTATATAACACAGAAGTATAGCGGCCATAACGGGAAATGGAGTGGAAACAGTTCGTACCATGCTATATACATATATGAGAAAGCCAGCTTGTGTAAAGCCTCATATATATATATATATATATACACCAGACTGTATAGAACTGCTTTGGGTCTCTCTCTCTATTCACCCATCATGACGCGTTCATATAAAATGTTTTCAGGTAGGTATAAAACATATGGAATCGTTGGTGCAGAAAAATATGTTATCGTTTTCAAACAAGCAAAAAATTTGGGTTATCTCTATATAATAGTTTAACAGAGTGAAAAATTTTTATATAATATTAAATAAATAACTACACACAAAAAATATATATATTAAAAATATATATCAAAGTGTTAACAGTATATATTCAGTTCATAAAATATAAGTTTATCGTTACGATGATTAATCATCCATGCAAGTTGGTTGTTCCTTGTGCTGTGAGCTAGTGTGGATTACTGTGAAATATGGGAGTACGTGAGAAAAAGAATAAAGGAAACAAAGATGTAGTCTATGTGAAAAATATTATATTATAATTCATAATATTAAATTATTTATAGAATTTATTATACTTATTATATTGCATGATTGTACTTAGTAATTTTTCTACCTTATTATTTTTGTATAATTTTAAGATTTTAATAAATGAATAAAGTTTCATTACAAAATAAATTGGGTTTCTTTTTTTTTATACTTTATATTTCTATTCGTGAGGTGATATGCTAATTTTAAAAATTCTTGTAAAGTTGGTAAAAAAAAAAAAAGAAAGGTTGAAATAAAATATTCAAGAATTTGGACTACATAATATATATAATTTGGCTGAAATACAAATGATTTGTTTAAAATTAATGTTAAAAGTTTTAACAAATTTTTGGTTGTTTCATGCATATATAGTACATAAAAAGGAATTAACTCCTGTTATGTGTTATGAAAATATCTGAATCTATCTTGTTTGATGAAAATTTATCTTAAGAAGTAAAATGTTTATGTTTAGTTCTGTTATAAATTTCATTTACTTGATTTAAAAAAAAAACATTTACATGTCTCATTAACATAAAATATGAGCATTACTGTATAATTTAAATATGAATTACTTTAAAATTACATATCTTTATGTAAATTATTAGCTTCAATATGTTCATAATTTACATTATTTTTTATTCTAATAAATTTCTATGCATATTAAAAGTATTATAATATAGTTAATGATTTAAATAAATTTATTAATAATATTTTTGGACAGTAATTTCTTAAAAAAACTAAATGTTTATGCATATAGCACGTGACTTTTTTTATGTCGCCTTTGTGCTCGAGTATTTTGCAATTCAGATTGTCCAGTTGCGGTTACAACGGCTGCAGTGACAGCTACCAAACTAACAGACAAGCGATGGGAAGGGGAAAAGCGTGAAGTCTACGTCTGGTTTTTAGCGCTTCGTTGTCCCTTGTATCAAGTTTATGATAATTCACTTACACGCTTTATTCATTACTTGGTGGCCTACTCACTCCACACTCCAATAGCAACCACCACTAATATTGTGGAGAAGAAAAATATAAACATGTCAGTCTTTATTAATGTTAAAGAAATAATATCACACAAAAGTTAACAGTTTTTTAGTGATGATAAATTGATAAATTATACATGAAATAAAAAGTAAGATGAAAATATTAAAATTTTGTATGTTTATTAACTTGAAATAAAAAAATACTACTTTAAAATCATTAATTTATTCTAAAATATACAAGAGTAATTGTTTTGTTTTGTTATATTACGATAATCAGTCATTTTCACATTTTGTATATATTCGTATATTGCATTAATATAAACTATAAAAAGTAATTAAAAAAATTTCCAGGTCTAGACACACCTGTAAAGCAGGCAACCAGTTGGTGCAATATGCATGACAGGTTGCATATAAGCACGGCGCTTTTTTTAAAAAATGGTGGATGGTTTTCTTTAAGAAACTCTGTAAACTGAAACTGCATAAAATTCTTGTTTTTACCATATATTATTACACTCTTACTCTGTGTCTTTAGAAGTATAACATGAGATTTAAAAAGTTTCTCCACACAAACTGCAGTTTACATAAGAAAATAAAACTTAAGCACCTACTGCATACATTTTCACAAACATTCACATACCAATATTATTATTTTGAATGAGAAAAGTATAAAACTGAATATTCTTACTTTTCTTTATATTTTTCTCTCTTTCTCGTTTAAAATTTGTGTCTTTAGTATTTTTGCATTAACATACCGGTATGAAGAAGAAATATATATTTTTTTATTCAAAAAAGTAAAAAGAAATAAAAGCAGCAGCAAGTGATACAAAAAAGTTTGTGAGCTCTCGTGATGGTGCTGGTTGTGCTGATGGAGGCACTAGGAACGAGAAAAGAGGGGGGAGAGTCTGGAGTGCGTAATTTCCTGTGTTTAAGGCGACAGAAAGTATCGCTGGCTCGAACGCCCGTCCGGACCAGCCAGCTTCTACTACTTCTGCTCCTTGCATTTGCAAGTCAGATTCACCCTCCCTCTCCCCACTTCTCCCCCCCCCCGTGTTGACTTCAAGTGGACGTTTCAGCCCACCCTTTCTTTTTTTTTTTTAATTTGAGTTCCTCCTATTTTCTTAAGCATATTACAACATCTTAAATCAAACTTTTTCTCCTTTTTTTTTTTTTTTTCACTGCCATAAATTATAACTGAATGCATAAAATGTTGATGGTTTTAGTGGTATATCTGAATAAGTTACAAAATTACATGCTAATATAACGAATAATTTTTAGTGTATATTTTTTATATATCGTTTAATAAAAAAAAACTGTTAACAATTTGAATATTTTTATAAATGCTTTATAGTTGAGAATAATTCATATTTAATTTTATATTATTTTTTTTTATAATAACAATTTTCAAATATTGTAAGGTAAAAAACTGTTAAATGAATATTTGTTACATTGTATATAAATTAAAAAATAACTTAAAGACAATGAAGTAGGTTTTCAGTAGAGCTTTGGTTAACTCGTACTTAAGCTTCAAAAAGCATTAGAAGGGAGTGAGTATAAGGGTCCTTGATAAAGCTGCAAGCCCCTTCTAATCCTGTGACCTGAACAAAGTGTGCCACGAGCAGAACATCTTATCATAGTTCTCATGTAATAAATTGTCTCGCTACAAGTGACGTTATCGTCTTCCTGATAGTACGGACCAGCTGCTGATGGGGTGTTTTGATAAAGACAGCATGCAGCCTGGTTCGGTGTATTCAAGTGGTCAGATACTTGACAACTGCCACAAATATATTGACACTTTATACATTCTATGAAATCAAAACTAATTATTTATAATCCCTTTATTATTCCTTATATTGCAATGTATTGTGTACTTCAAATTCGAAAAATAAAATTAAATATATATTAAATCACTCAATTGCATAGATGAGGTCTGACTTTAACCCAGGCTTAACTTTGTTGATTTCGATTATTGCAACAATCAAAATAAACAAACTTAGGCCTTGCCTAGCATTAGACCTCATCAATTGGGTGGGTAATAATAGAAAAGATTAAATGCTTGAAATTAACTTGTGTAGTTCACAGTCAATCAAAGCCAAAGCTTTGTATATAATAATGTTCCTTTCATTAAGTTTGTATGAAAGCAATGTATTGTGGTGTGCAAATATTGTACTGTTTCTCTCTCTCTCTCTCTCTCTCTCTCTCTCTCTCTCTCTCTTGCTCTTGCTCTAACTTGTCTGCAGCAGTCACGCCCACTGGTTGCTGCATTAAGGGTATAAGGGTGATGAACCATTAATTATGCTGGTAACCCCTTTCCATGTAACAGACATTCTCTACCCACCCTCATTTCCCTTCCACTCTCTCCTTCACCCTCCCCTCCCCTCCTTCACTTCACCCTCCAAACAAGGAAGCACGTGCAATAGAGCTATAAAATATCCCTATATATTTATGAAAATGTAATAGTAAAAGTTATAAAAACAAATAAAAAATTATAGACCAAAAATAAGTTTCACCCTCCTTCATATCGTTTAAAACTTCAGATTGCAGTTGGTAAGATCGTTCAAATAAAACGTCATCTGGTAGTAAGAAAGGCTTGTTATAAGGTGTTAAATACTTAACCTCTACACCTTTAGTATATATACCTTTATTTTCTTTTTTTTTACCATTCTTTATGTAATATTGTGGCTGGTTTAAAGCACGCAAAATGCTACTCAATTCTGACTTTTTCTTCGCCATTTTAAGTTTTACAACTTGGTGTAAGAGAGCGATCACGCAATGCCAGATAGTTGGTGGAGATAGCACGGGAAAGGAGCGAAGGGGGGGGGGGGCTGTTTAGAGCTAAGAATATTATAAATTATATCATAACAAAACGACTTAAAATATAAAAATAAACAATGTACAAAATAATACATAAATAATTTCTTATGACAAAATACATAAAATATTTCAATATATTTATATTTGTGTTTTCTTCTCTATATCTGTAAATAATATTAAATTATATTTTCTAATACATCAATCAAAAGACCGTGAACTATTATTAAAATTATATACATAATGATCATTTAATTACACCATGTGTGTGTCAGACAATTCATCTGAAAATTAATCACCCTATAATATATTGTGAACAAAGTATGAATAATGGATACACATTTCTATTGTTATAACTAGTAACATATATTTCAACTAATTTAGAAAATTTATATTTTACATTTGTTAGTTACATTTAAAAATTTCAATTTAAAAATAATATCCAATTATTTTGTTAAAAATTTTACCTTTACACAATATATCTATCATTTAAGAGTTAGGTGATTTGAAATTAATAATTTAGTCTATGCAGATATGGTTGTTATTTGTGTAAAGAGAATAAAAAATTGAACTATATTATGCCGGTGTTACACGATACAATTTTTCTACTTATTCCTCAGTTCCATATGTTTATATGGAAATTACATTTTCTTATAAAAAAAAATGCAAAACTGTATATCGTGTGTGGCTTTAAGTGGAAAATACAAAATATCTTATTTATTTTAATTACTTATTATATTTATTAAAAAAACAGACTACAGGTTAGGTAATTAATCCGATTATAAAGAATACAATACAAATTTTTAGTTAAAATAACACACGTACAAAAATAATTATATAACTATCTTGCCATTTTGATTTGTTTATTTAATTCCAATATAGACAAGTCCTGGGTTGGATACATGTTCTAAACATAAATAAAATACGACATACAATATTAAACCCATTAATACACGGTCCAGTACAAATATCTATAAATAAATATTATTTTGCCCGTTTTTTACGAATTCAATGTGATTTTCGTTATGAATTAATAAATTATTAATATAAGAGTATAATATAAAATTATTACTTTGATTTTTCTTTCTTCTTTAAAATTTGTTTTAGTTGTGACGTCATCGGCCATGAAAGTCGTATCTTTTGTTTCAGAGCAATGGCAATGTACGTCATTCGATTTTTTTCCTTATTCTTTAAATAGTAATATTGAACTCGGGAAAAAAAATCGTTGTCAATGCATTCTTTATGTAGTATTCACTTTTGTCATAGTATATCATTTCGATTTTCCAAAATCACTCAAAGGTGGACACTAATTTGAATTATCAATTTAACAAGAAATATTAAAGCTATTACGCAGCAACAGAAAATTGTTTTAGTTAAAAGTCTACAATTTCTGTAACCAACTGAACTTGAATTAAAATTAAATAAAAAAAAAAGAAACCAACTTTTTTCATACATTTTTCAGTGGAATTTAATATTTTTGCTAAACTAAAATTTAGAATTAAATATATGAAAGAAACAGTCGCATATTTATACAAGAAGTATAAAATTATAAAGTTTTATTATTATAGTATACTTTTTATTTTTCTTTTAAAAAAAAATTGAATACAAAATATACTTTCAGACATGTTGTTTAAAAAAAAAAAATGCTGTCATGCTTATGTTTAAATTTAAAACAAGAAAATTTAGCCAAGTGAAAGAAAAAGAATAGCAAGAGAGGTGAAGGTTGAAAATGAAAGGAAGGAAGAAACTCATGACGAGACAAAATGGAAGTTGAAGCGAAAAAACAGCTTCAATCTTCGACCCCCAGCCCTCACTAACTTGATGATATTACCCTTATATGTTTGTAAAAATTACATATTATTTGTGTGTGTTTATTTATCAATGTTTCAGTATAGGAAAATGAACTTAAAGTACACTTGATGATATTCTACTCATAGTATAGGATAGCTTCACATCTTCTCTCCTATACACCAACAAGTAATGTGAAATAAAGGTTATTTTTGGTACTATCATATTCTACAATAGCTTTTTTCACAACATACAACTATATTGTTATTCTACGTTGTTTGCTTTTGCTTTCTATGTTATACAATTTAAAGAAAAAATATACGATTTTCAAACCAAAGTAGCCATATATGTGTGATGTTAGTAATGTTATGTATACTAATAATTTGTGTGTAACGTGTTGTATTTATGTTTTATATTACATGCAGCAAATATATTTATATAAAGAACAAAATTCAAAATGAAACCCTATACTATGCTGTAATATGATGCCTTAAAAGTAAATGTTAGCATGAAAAAGCAAGCTAAAAATAAAAAAATAGCATGAGAAAGTACAACAAAATGGTCATATTTTAAATAATATATTAAATTAAACTTGTTATTTATTGTAAAAAAAAATATTACTAAAAAAAATTATACAAGAAATTTTGTTCTTTACAAAAAAAAATAGACTTTGCTAGACATATAAGAAAGAATATTCTGTCAAATATTAGACAAAAACTTAAGTTAAAAAGTTCTTGAAAACAAAAAACTCGTTAATAATAAATAACCTTAACTGCCGCTTTGTTCCTTAAATTACTGCAAAGGTGTGAAGAATGAAGAGCGATTTTCATTTTTCATTCTTTTATATACCTGTAAGGCATAGCGTAAATAATGTTACAACGCATTTTAAATTTGAATTAGCTATTCTAAAACTTTTTTTTTATTATTATTTTTTATGTAAAAAATTGTATTATACAATGCTTTACTTTTTTGCGTTTGTCTTGGTTGTTTTTTTTAGGCGCACTTTTAAAAAAAAGATTCCCCTCTATCAACTCGTAGCCTCGCAAATCCATTAACTATGACGTCATACTTTTAGATTTTATTTTTTTGCATTCCTCAGTGTTATTTTATTCATCAGTAAATTTCTTTATTATAATCTTAATATTTTTATTACCAATGACTAAAAGCATGTAATTTCAAAATCTTTTATGTAAATTAATATTTTCATAACAAAAATAACACTTTTTTTTATCAAAATATGATTTACATTATAAAATATATAAAAATTATCTTTTTAAATATATTTTACTGTCAACCATGTTAACATTTTGTGAAAAAAGATAATGCCAGTTAGTTGTACACTATGTAGTTGCCTAATGGTTTTCCAGCTCTACTACAGCTTCCCCTAATTATTAGCATTTACCCCATACTATAGAACCCAGGTGAGAGCGAGATAAAGGCTGATGCTTTGTGCTCCTTCCCTAATGACCCAGGCCTGTGCGCTTGTCGTTACGAAACGCCACTGTACTGTAGCCGCCATGTATAGGAGCCATCAACGATGAAACAGCAGCAACTATAGCAAGCAAGGCCATAGGCAGTGAAGCAAAAGGCTAAAGAAACCCTTGTATAACACGATTCGTGTCTGCTGCTATGCATATCACTTGCTTTACTAATGTGGCATATACTTCGTAAAACACTTACGTTAACTTGTACGCTTAAAATAACAGTGGTGAATTTCTGAATTTCCCAAAACTTATCAATATCAAAATTGGCTATGGATCTTCAGAAAGTTACATCCATTAGAGACGTAAATCATTAAAATATTTCGATATGAATTGAAGTTTCAATATTAGTAGTTTTATTGAATTTTTTATCCTTAAAGGGACACGGGACAATAAAGTCATGTATACATAAAAAGTTTATGTAAGATATGTTAATGCGAGAAATGAGTAAATTTCCGTTTTCGGACCATCCCCCGAATTTATAAAAATTAAATAAATATAGACAGCCGCAGGGCAATTGCACAGGCAACATCGCACTGAGTACGACTGGGCGGGAAGAGGGGGAGTGAGTTCCATGGAAATGGAAAAGAGGTAGCTGCGTTGCCATTCGTGATTGCTGACGTCAGCAATCCACACTTTAGTTACTCGCTGGGCGTTTACCCTGAGGCACTCGCCACTGTGCGGCATGTATTCATACTCAGTTAGTGGGTAACTTTTAAATAAAAAAATACTTATTTTTATGGTCCCCTGTCCCTTTAAGATGAAAAGCACCATAATAACAGTAAAACACTTCTAAAGTTAATCATGAAACTTAATCTCAAATAGAAAAATATATTGCTAGCAAAATGTGACCTCAGACATTGTAGAGTCAACTTTTTCTTTACTAAGAGTTTTCTATTGCAGCACTGTTACCAACACGAAGTGTCTCGAGTGCACGTTATAAAAAAACTCAAGACGAGAAGCACTACATTCAATGCTATTCATGGAAAAATAATGAGGCTCTATTTAGTTGCTCATGTTTTCCTATATTTCCTGTTTTAAAATGAACGTTATAATTTCATATAAGCACATCTATGTGGGGGTAATATGTATAAAAATAAAACCATGCACTGACACAATGCAATGTATGTAGGTGTTTTCTTATTTCATATAATATTTACTGTGAGTTTTCCTCCTTTCTATTGCAGCACTATTCAACATGAAGTGTGTTTTAAGTGCACGTTATATTATATACCTCAAGAACAAAAGAAGCACTACTTTGAATGATATTCATGGAAAAATAATGAGGTTGTGTTTAATTGCTGTTGTTTTCTTTTTATAGTTCTTAAATTAATATAATTCAAACATGTAACTGCAACACTTCTATGTTATGAGATATTGTATAAAAATAGAAACATTGACGCAATGCAATAAATATTATATACGTAGGTATTTGCTGATGAGAAGGTGCAGGAGAGTTGTTGGAATGTTTGTACAGAGAAGTTAAATTATGAATAGTTTTTTTTTTCAGTAGGTCTCGAATTAATGAGCGAAGAGTTATTATTCAGAGCGGTGGAGAATAATGAGCAAGCCTGGGCACTCGTCAACAGCGCAACTTTCAACTAACTCCCCAACTCAGACAAATATAATTTAGTACAAAGCTGTTTTTTTAACATTTTTAACAACCCTATATATTGTGTACATATTTTTATACTTTTTGGATGCAGAAACACACACATATATATATATATATATATATATATATATATATATAAAAGTAAAATTAAAATGAATTCCCATTTGTGGAAAGTCTACAATAAAAATTTTAAAGAAACAAAAATATCTTTGAAAAATGTATTTAAGTTGCTGGCCAAATGTAAGTTGAATAATATAACTCATGAACTAAAATTAAACTTTCAACATATTTTCTCATCTTTCTGAGGATGAACCAATCATCCTGTTTAGTTCAGGTGGAAAAAAAATGAGTTTTCATATTATTGAAGGTGAGCTATCACAAATGATGTCTCTTATTTCATACTCAATATTAGTGAATTTATCGATTTTGCACTTACTTGTTAGTTAATTAAATATATATTATTCAAGTATAGCGTAAAAAAAACTATCCATAATTGTCGTACTGTACATTCAAACACCAATCATAAAACTTACGAAACATTTCTTTTCATATATGCACTAAACTTGTTAAATATACATATAATGACTATAATATACAGAATAAAATGTTTATTTTTCTTTTATTCTGTAGTAATTACTCATTAGCATGTATTAAGTCAAAGTGAGGTATAATACCATTAGTATAACAAGATTTAATTCTCAAAAGTCACGTTATATGATAATTAAGAGACCGTTTAAAATGAGATTTATTATACACCTGATATAATCATAAAACAAAGAATATGTTAACAATAATAACAAATTTATATTAATACAAAAAAATATACATTCTAATCAAAATCCATAAAAAAAATCAATTGTATATATTTTCTCACGGGCAAACATAAAAAAAAATCGTTGAATAACGTAACGTCAATCCGCTTGGCTGATGCTAGCGGTGTGGTGTGTTGCAATTCAGCATTGGAGTGAGGGAATATAAGCCGACGTGAGCTTTACATGAGAATCCACATAGGCAAGCTAGTGAGGAACGATTTGTGCTGCAGTAAGCATGGAGAAGCTGCTATATACAGCAAACGAGAAGGATAGAAAAAGAGAGGGGAAGGAGGATTGTGATTTCCAAGCTCAAGTATTGAAGGAGCTGCTAAACACCATTTCTATCTTTCCCTTTTGTCTCCTAGGAGATAAAGAAGCATAAGAGTGTGAGCTAGAGTGAAAGAAGTTTTTTTTTTTTTTTTTTTTTTTTTTTTTTTTTTGCACTGTTGGTTTGAACGAACGATGTGTGTGCTTTTTATTCTTGTCTTTACACGCTTTTTATCATTCATGCCATTCATGAAGCATTGAAGAGAGAGACAGAGAGAGAGAGAGAATAAGAAAGAAAATGTTACTGAATCGCTTGCTATATTTTTACATAGTGTGGTTGGCTGCATGGTAGCTGCCCTACGGCCATACCAAAAGGTTTCACTCAGCTCTTCTTCTCTTGTGACTATCTCTCTTCTTTCCTTTCTATGTCACATTTGCATGCCATCTCTACTGCTGGCCGATATCTCTTCGTCGCCTTTCTATCTAGTGCTTGCTTCTCTAGACCCCCACCAGCAGCCTGCTGCCTGCTAGAGTCCCTAGTCTCCTCTCAGTCCGGTCATGTCACGCGTCGCCAAGCGAAAAGGGGGTACCAACATTGTCCTTGTTGATGGCCATGCTGACGTGATGAGTGTTTCTATTTGCATAGAAATGTAGCAAAATAGGCACAAAATAGAACATTTCATCTTAAACTTATGTATTAAAATAAGATCTATTTTTTACTTCAAAAAAACACATAAATTAAGGGTACTGAGTCGATGTATTTATAGAGTTTTTTTCTTTTTTAGATTAATTTTTAATTTGTTATTTTTTAATTTAAAAATATTAAAACAAAGAAAATTTATTTCCTTACAAATATATTTAAAGAACTAGGAATTTTTAAGAAGAACAAAGAAACTTTCATAAAATAAAAATATTAAAAAAATTAGATGAAAATTCTTTTTATTAATAACGTCCTTCATATTTGTGCTTACATTCTTCTTTTTAATTTTCTCTCTCACTTTTTTTTATTTTATAAAAGTTATACACGCAGAATGCATTATAAACATTTTAAAATTTTAACAATTACAATGAATTTCAAAATGAGTAAATCTCTACTTTGTAAAAAAAAATGAAATATATTATATTTTCTGTGTAGCGGAAAGCAGTAGTATAGCAGCGGAGAGGAATCGTGTCATATCTCGTTCAACCTATCTCTTGCTAGCATTTTTTTATTATATTTTTATTCTCGCGTTCGCAAGGAACAGTGGCAGTAGGTGCATGCAGTAGCAGCAGCTCAGCCTTGTAGTGAAGGAGGGCGGACAAATTTTCCCCCCAGGTGACGTGGGAGTAGTTGCTGTTCACCCCTCTCCCCATAACCTCTTCCACTTCAACACCCCCCATTCCCCTCCCTTCTTACCCCCACGGCGTTTGCTCTATTCCCGGGGCCTCACTTGAAAATGAAATATAATGCTACGTCGGGCGCGAAACGGGCGCTGATTTACGCCATAAATTTTCCTCCAGTAATGCTACATCACATCTCTGCATGACACGACATGGCACTACCAAGTAGCACTAGCTGCTGCTACTGGAGCCACGCCTACTTTTATAAATGTTAACCTCGCTTGCAGCTCCTATTTTACCACCTTTTTCAATTCGTACCTCTAAAAAGCCCCCATTATATAACATGTATACCACAAGCTGGAAACAAACAATAGTTAGCAACCTCCTTTTCATGTCAAGATCAATTATAATTCCTTTCCATTCACATGCAATGTAATAATAGCTAAGAGGATATTTTCGTTCAATAAATTCATTAATATTTTATAATTATAAATTTGTTTTTGACGGTAATATGAACCTTGGATTTATTTCCATTGTGGTATTACATCTACTTGGAAATGTTAACAGCAAATTTTATTTAACAATGTTCCATTTGTTATTATAAAAATAATCGAAATGTGATATTTTCATAAAATAAAAAGAACTCGACCTACAAATCACTTAACATCACAAAAAGTTTGTTTTCCCAAAAGTAGTTAAAAAATCATGCGACACTTCTTTTACATACTAAAACATGTAATATTAAATTAAGGTTACACTCAGAGATCTCCATTCAATTTTGATTGGCAATAAATTAAACCAATCAGAAATCAATATTACCTGACTAACAATTAGATTATTTGAAAATTTGTTTACAATTTTCATTTATAAATTTTTTTCGTACTATAGAAATCACCTGTATATTTTTAATTTTTAGTAATATTTAAAATATGCTCTATATCTCCCTGATGATAAAAAATTATGCTTAATCAAGAGTGAAATCACATAGTGTGATACCAGCTTACCGTATTATAATAAAATCATTAAAATGAGCGACACACTTGGCGAACCGTGGCAGTATTGACCATCAGTCTGTTTACTATATAGATTGAAGTGAAGTAAAAGAAAAAAAAAAATGAATTCGAAAATTGACATTTTCCATTTTAAAAGGAAAAAAATAATAAAAATGTCATATCTGATATCTTTTATCGATGTAGTTACAGAAGTTCTTCTCAAATAATGATGATGCCTAGCATCTTTTTTCAATATATTTAAAACTTAACCAAAAGTTTGAGTGAATAATGAAAGAAGAAAGGAGAAAAATCTTTGACGCAAACTACAAATCTGTCTGATCTTCAAGTGTGATTGGTTGACGTCATCATTTGAACAAAAAAATATTTTTTTTTCAATCCAATTTAGTGATTTTTTATTGAGGCTATATTACAGAGGCGGATCGTTTAAAAACTTGATGGATCCAATGTCATAAAGTTGACTTACTTCATACGAAAAAATCCTGTTGAAAAATATATAATATATATAAAAAAGGGGGCAGTTTGGTAGCTTTTTGTGTGTTAGTCTTTGTGCGAAGATTGCTACCAAGTTCACCCCCTCCTACCCCCTTGTTCACATCGTCTCTCTCTGTGCTTGGAGTCCTGCCCAGAAACTAAATTTCCGGCTGCACACAGAGCACGAATAATAACTTAGCGGACGTGACGTCATAAGCACAAAAGGTCCAAGCTATAATATGGAGAAGCTGCACAGGGGTCATTGTTTTTATAACAAACCTTTGGTGAGGTCACATCAAACACGCATTAGGCGGTCACCATATTGCAACAACATAGAGTTTTTTTCTTTCCTTATGGGAAACTATTATTAAAAATTTACAAATTCAAAACACCAGTAAAACTTCAAATTAAATTATTTGGTTAGAAAAAAAAAAAGAAACTATTTAAGTTTTTGTTGAAAAAAAGAGCACGTTATAGTTACTTTTTAATAGCAGTAATTAAAATGCTGTATAAAAATAAAAAATAAACGTATTTTACAAGATAAATTTTTACTCTATTTATGCTTAAAAGACCATTAAACACATTATATATAATTAATTGAGTTGTAGTTTTTATAAGACTTTAAATGTAATTATAAATCATATACGTTTTTAAGTGGAACACTGATAATAAGATAAAGTGAGTTTCTTTATACATATAACATAGCAACGTTCAATGGTAAGAGCTTTAAAAAAAATATAAAGATTTCTTTATCATGTTTTGTTTTGTTTTTTTAAAGTTAGTAATATAAACATTGTGTTGCATGTTATATAGAATATTAATGTAAGGAAGCACCTTTGTATACATAAGTAAATTTATATTAATATAATTATTATACTATAAAGTTTATATACCTGTAACAGTTATGTCATCTCCTTTCTTTTCAAAGAGTTAAAAGTAACAATTTCCTTAACCATAGTCACATTTTCTCATATATATATATTATGCACCTACAAACAAGGTAAAGGATAAAGGATAAAGCTAGCAAGCAAGCACTTGTAGTATGTTATCAAGTATGGTCCAGCAGTGAGACCGAGAGAGAGAGAGAGAGAGAGAGAGAGAGAGAGAGAGAGAGAGAGAGAGAGAGAGAGAGAGAGAGAGAGCATCGTGCAGCTTATCTGTGTGAGCTTATAGCAAACTATAGCAACAGTATCCGCATATATACAGCAACAGTAGCAGGAGAAAAAGACATAAACTACCCTCACTGGACCTACCCTTGTCTCTTCTTCCTCAGTGTGCAGCTTGCTTGTATCTCTCTCTTGGGAAAAGCATGTTGGGTAAACTCTAGTCAGGCTAGTCTTATATGAGGGGAAGAGAGAGAGAGAGAGAGAGAGAGAGAGAGAGAGAGAGAGAGAGAGAGAGAGAGAGAGAGAGAGAGAGAGAGAGGTGGGGTAGGCGTAAAGCTTGAACGAGATATAACAGGTGAGGTGGAGGCAGGCGGCTTGTGATACCTCCTGTAGGTAGCTTGGATAAAATAATGTTATATCACACGGTCAAATGGTCGTCTGCTGATGCAATACCCGTGAGGTGAGGAAGGAGAAGTTTGATACCCTTCTTCTTTACTGTGTTAACTTGTTCCCTATATAGACCCTATATCCTTAGATCCCCCCCCCGTCCTCCCCCCCCCCCAAACAACCCTTTCCACCCGCATACCCCCTCTTTTCTAACCACTTGATGCTAACAGGTAGTGTGGCAAAAGCAGCAGCAACCAACATAGTATATACTAACCCCAATACCTGCCTTA
Source organism: Siphlonurus alternatus (assembly GCA_949825025.1). Classification (NCBI taxonomy): domain Eukaryota; kingdom Metazoa; phylum Arthropoda; class Insecta; order Ephemeroptera; family Siphlonuridae; genus Siphlonurus; species Siphlonurus alternatus. The sequence continues at coordinate 40,708,654 of OX463778.1, read as the reverse complement.
TCCCCCCTCTATATCCATATAGTCCTTAACCTAGTCGTATAATAGTCTATATATTACTAATATTAGTTACACACATAAATTCTAAACTTCTATGTAAAGTATGTATCGTTTTTCTACTCTACTTAAGTGTATCTAAAATAATTTATTTAACAATTTTTTTTACTACCCCTGTTTTTTATTTTAATATCTTGATTGTGTTTTTATGTCTCTTCTTTACAGTAAAAATGTATAAATATATACTAACAGCTATATTTTTGTACCTTTTTAGGCTTTATATTTTTGTTTACCATCCTAGTTTTGTTTATAACAATAACACCAAAAAATACCAACACTCATAATAATTGTACTTGTTATGATTTTTGTGTGAAATTTTAAACTTTTATTTATTTTTAACTTGTGTTATTTTAAACTTATATCGTCTTCACAAAAAAAAATCTGAAATGAAAACATCAGAAGTTAAAAAAATGACGTAAAATTGAAAAGATTTAGTTTGTAAATTTTCGTATTAGCAATTTCTAAATTTATCAATAAATTGTTTTCATTTTCCTCATGCCTTTATATCAAAGAGTACTCGTGCAATGGGATTACCTTTACCGATAAATACCGATACAAAATACTGAGCATCCTTGTGCTTTGTATTAACTAAGTTATTTTTATGTGTGCTCTTTGATCATATTAATTTTATTGGCATTGTTTTTTTTTTTTTTGTACTGTTTTATAATATACAGACGTATCTATATATATACAGAAAATTCAATGTAAATTTACAGAGGATACATAATTTTTTCCCCAGAGGCAATCGAAAAAGTATTTGATCTGAGATGTCACAAATATTTTGCCCGTATTGACCAAATAAAAACAAACTGTTCAAATAACAAGCGATTTATAAAATACAGTGAAATAAAAAAATACATTGAATGTTCCTCAAGGAATTGAACCCAAGACTTATTTATAAAAAAAATCTTGGAGTTTTCTTGTGATAATAATATATATTATAACTGTAACGCTCGCTAAAAACTTCCATAGAAAAATAAAACAAAATAATAATTTGATGGAGAATTTAAAGTAATAATTAATTATGCTTAACTGAAGACAAAACATGAAATTTAAAATTTGCATCATGAAAAAATAATAGGTTTGTTTTTATTAAATACACATTCAGGGATCGAATCAAGAATCAAATTAACTTAATTGTGTTCCACATGTATAGATGGTTTCTCTTTATCTTCATTCTACATTTACAAACAAACGTATATTGATAATAAAATATTATAATTTATTTATTAAAAAGTTTTCACAAGAATTTTTTTAAAAGAAAATTTTCTTATTAATAAGTTTTAAATTAAATACTGTTATATCTGTTGAATATTAAGTCAGTGCTATATATTATACGTATAGTCACGTTGGTAGAAACTAACGTTAGGGACGGCTGTGGTTTGGTAGGGTTGAGAGGGTGGGGTAGCTTGCAGATGTTGCCCGGAGACAACAAGGGCTGCCCAACACCACGGACACCCGGGAGGGGGGGGGGGGGGGGCGGAGATTCGTGACCATCTCTCTCGCCGCACCACCGCACTCTCCTCCTACCAGACTGCTATACGCCTCCACATGAAGTTCCCGCTGCTTTTCATGCTTCACTCTCCATTTATGAACTATATAATATATATATATACATATATATATAATATTATACAATAATATTCAAGTATAATATGCTAGCTTTTATTATATATCTATTATATATAGTGAGTAAATTTACGACACACTGATTTTCAATAGAATGCTTATATACATCAGTGAATATACTATATTGTGTATTGTATGTACTGTATATGCATAACATACAAGTAATTGAGAAATAATTAAATATTATGTTAATTTGACGAAGTCATAAAATAATATCTAAAATTGTAACTAAGACGTTTTATTTTCATTATTCTTTTCTTAAATGAAATAAATTAAGGCACTGAAGACTTGCATAAATATTTACTAAATAAGTGACTTTAAATCACTCTTTTGCTTCATTAATTCTCTGTGGGGGGCCCTTATTTACATGAATGGTCTATTATTCATGACGTGTTTACTTACGCACGTTTTTGTGACACGACGCTTGTTGTCATGACAACCAAGACGACGCCGAAGTTTCTGTTTGAGTCACGTGGTTCTGTCCCATCTCATTCTACACTCAATTTAATTATCGCTCTCTACCAGACTTGCAAGATTTCCTTGCACTCTAATTTAGAAACTTCATTACAAATACTGAAGTAATGTTACACAATGTTATTATCACATTTTATCGTTGGCCAGCAATATAAAAGTTATCGTCAGATTACTTGTAACTTTATGATTAAATTTATGTGTGTAATTTACTAATGAAACCAATATGTTATAGTACGTCCTAAATTACTGACATTGTATCGTACACTGCCAAAAATGGAGTTATTTCAGTAATGGAAATCAGCACTTCAAGTGCTCGATAAGTGTCTGATGAAAAAATAACGCAAGTTTTTGCAGCGTGTGTATTATGTGAGCTTGTGGTTAAACAGTGAGGTAGGAGTCCGTCATTGTCACACAATTCCTCAAAGTTCATGCTATTACCTAGCAAACATCATCAATATATATGGCTAATATATCAATTGTTTCAGTGATAATAATAGAATTAATAGAATAATGTATAATTTAATGCCTGATTTGCATGAAGGTATATATAGATATAACGTAAACTTTGGGACAATACGATATCTACCCCTGTTCTATTTATGGGCATTTTCACACAGTTTATTGAGGTTTGGTGAACTTAAAAGTTTCTTTAACAGCCTCTAAAACTGTAATAAAGGTACAAATAAAGTAACTATTAAACGCTTACGATGTCAGTCAGATCTATCCCATGTACTATATATAGTACTATAAGTATACCTAACTAACTCCTACCCTCCTACCTACCTAACATAAAGCTATATAATATATTATAATAACAATGTGCAGTGTTTCAGAATGGAGTACCGACCTCAAAATTTTTTATTGCAGAAATGGATAGAGGTTGCAAAAATATGCTACTCTGAATTTTTTCAGATTTTTCTGAGACCGGGAACTATTTTTAAAAAATTATTGAAAGTCCGTTTTATGACGTCACAGGCGTTAATGTCTTATCCTTTTCTTAAGAAGAGGCGCCTCGTGACATCATCAAAATGAACTTTCAATAATTTTTTAAAAATAGTTCTCGGTCTCAGAAAAATCTGAAAAAATTCAGAGTAGCATATTTTTGCACCTTCTATCCATTTCTGCAATAAAGAATGTTGAGGTCGGTACTCCATTACGTACTAATGGACATTAGTTATTGCATTAATTTTTCTTGTCGTTAGTTTTTAAATACACCTCTCATTTTTAAGCATATAGAAACCGTAGAAACGTGACGCAGATTTAAAAATCTAAAGGCTGTTAGGGGGCCTTATTATTCCCACTAAAATTAATTGAATTGTACCCCCATCAAAAAGACAATATAACGCAGAAAATTGGTGGATGAATGTAGCAATTTACGAGAGAGGGCTTGTACGTACTAATATATTCAGTAAAGAAACTTATCAAGTCAACAATGAGATCAAACAAATAGAAATTACTTTGGCCTTTACAACATTCCCATTATATATTGTTTATAACATTTTGGAACACAATAAAAGCCATATAGTACAAGAATTGAATTAAAATACACCCGATTTCATGGAAATCGAGTTGTGTTTGAAGCACTAATCTGGATTATATTGCTCAATAGATGAATGTTTACAACAAATTTCAATTACTTTCGACATTACAAATTCGGATTTATGTAAATAAAAATAATTTCAAAGGTAGAAATTTATTTATTATTATGTTATATTTAGTCATATAATGTTATTGAACGTATACTTAAGCTCAAAGCAATGTTTACTCAAGGGGTACATAGAAATAATCAAAATATAAATTGAGTAAAAAAACTATTTAAAGAACCGTGAAATGAAAACTTTATGTAAGTTTAATAAAATAATTCCTATCCCCAACTCAACACTTAGAAAGTCATCAGACCTTCATAATGAGGAAACTTATAGTTGCTGTTGTGTGTGTTAAATTTTTGGTTGATATTTCACCATAATAATTATAAAGGTAAACTTTTGAGACCCTTCAAAACAAAATCTAAAAGAAAATTTAGTTGAGTTAATTTGTTCAATTGCTTTCGTTTTACGAGCCAGAAAATAATTCCTTTTATGTACTTTATTTTTTAAAGCTAAGGTTTAACTTATAATCAACTGGATGACGTGAACTTTAATAACTTTTTTTTTATTAGGACTCGATAAAACTACTTGAAATATGTAGATGTATAATATTAACCAATTAATTAAGTAAAAATGTGCAATTTAAAAAAAAAAAAAAAAAAAAAAAGCATTGAAGAACACTACTTTAACACATAAAGTTAATTTTAATACAATTCATTATAACAGCTTTTTCCACATAACTTAAAGTAAATTGTTAAATTATGTTAATTAAATTAAACACTACTTATATTTTAAAGTAAACTACTACATTATTATATTAAAATACTAATTATAATAATAATATACTTTATAAATTCTATTTGTTAATGCAGTAAGTTAATTCTCTTAAGTAAATTTAACTCTTTAGATAATATTTGAACTTTTAGAGAAGAGAATGTGTATATAATAAAGTAAGGTATATTTATGTACACACGTGTTAAAGACATTATTCATGTGGGTAGGAAGTACAGTTGGTAGGCATGCATACAGGCAAAGCAATGTTCATTCGTTCGTTCATACTGTTAGAGTTGAGTTTAGATAGCTGCTACTGGTATATATAAGGGACGTGAGAGAAGAGAGGAAAAGGACGGTGGTAGTGGTATCAAGTACTCGCACGACCTCTTCGTTCACCGCCTGGTGCCTCCTCTCTTAACAAAATATATATTATACGAACACTGGTACTGCATGCACACTGGTACTCTATAGTAGTCTATCTCGAGAGCCATTATGCTCTGCCACATTCGTGCTACTACTACTGGTATACACTGATGCTGTTACTCCTCCCATCATGTTATATACAATATAGGCAAGCAAACATCGCAGACAAACCGCTATCAGCTGCTACTGTAATGAGATGCACCAGCAGTTACATAGCTAACGTCCTCTCTCTCTTTCTCTCTGTCTCTCTCTCTTTTTAACGTATCACCACACTAACACATATCACTATATACCACACATTTACTCCATAAAACTATTAAATTTCAATCAAGATCAAACTTAAAAATCATTACTTTAAAAAAAAATAGAAAGCGATAAAATAAATTGTATTTCATGGTATATAAGTAAAATGAAAATAAAGTTAGCGTTTTTTTATTGTTTTGTGTGAATTTTCCAATATGATATTATGAAAGAAAATTATTCATTTTAAATTGAAAAATACAAAAAAAGAAGACTTATTAAAAAAAGGTAAAAATAATATATTTAAAAAAAAAAATATTATAATCAATTATTTCTTTCAAAGTGCTCTCTGAATTCATATCAATGATTGAAAAAGCATTGGTGAGTACACTCTATATAGGAAAGAAAAAATATCATCTCATCTATGAAATTGAAAACTTCAAACGAACTATATTATTCATGAGTTTTCTTGAAACTTCAAAAAACACCAAAGCAATACGACTTCAAATACTTTTTACTATTTATTATCATTTCATGCATTTTTATAAAGATTGTGCATCATGGGTTAAACAATTTTATATAATTAACAAATATACATAATATAAAACAGCATTTTAATTTTTAGTCGAATATGAAGTATATAAATTTAAATATAGACTTACATATATTTTTTATTATAAACTATAAAGCTTATTTTTAATAACGTACACCATAATACATGAAAGTTGTAGATCAATGTTACATTTTAAGAGATATAATATATCATTTGACAGATAAATCATGTTGATCAGTTATTCTTAAATCATTATTGCCATTAATTGAGTGAATTTTATCACTTTTTTTTTTAGTTTATTTTGAATATGTTGTAATTGTATAGTCGCATCACAATGTATTGCTTTCATCAGCACTTGATGTAAATAAATTTTATTACTACTCTCGGGAATACAGTTCTATGGGAAAACTGAATTTAAGTCTACACAAACAAAAAAGATCATGCTAGCAGTTAAATTCTAGGTGTAATATAAAATAACCTACGAGACTATATTTTATTATTATTTACCATCTTCTATACGAAACTTTACCATATTGTCCTAAAAAATATAGAGTATATCAAAATAAAATATATAGCAATATGTACTTTTATTTGACTTGTATATAGTACAACTGAAATCCATAAAATTTTATATATAGCGAGTCTAGAAGTCACAAAATTTATATTATGATGTAAATATTTTATGTTGTTTTTTTCATAAAATTTTATTGTACAGCAAGTTTCACATAAAAATGAACTACTATCCAATTTAAGCTGGAACAATCTTTTATATTGCACGATTAATGTTGATTGATCTCACTGTGGAAACATTTTCATTTTTGTCACTGAATGTACCCGGAAGTATGTACAAGGTTTCCATCCTGATCAAATTTCCATTTCTTAGCATTTCATAAGCATGGCTTCCTTGCCTCGTATCGCATAACTTTTTTCAAAGTTTACGATTGAGATACAAACAGAAAATACGAAAATTTTCAGTAACTTCCGGGAGATACTCCAAATTTATTTGACTGTAAGAATGTCTATTGCGAGCTAAACGTTGCTGTTAAATTGAAGGAAATACTTTTTGGGAAGAGAGAGAGAAAAGATACATCATTATCGATCACGTGATAAAACATTTCCAAGCTGCTGCGAAGTTAATTCCAAACTTAATTGAAACAGATCATTTGATGCAGTCTCGTTTTGTTTCCCCACAAATAGCCTCAGTTCTCTTCTCATGTGGTTACATGAGAGATTAAACTTTGAAAACTATCTGGTTACATTACCTGCAAAGGCATTGGTGGGGGACGGGGAAAACTGTATAAGGAAAAACACACAATAGAGGTTTTCATCACCTTTACTTTCTCATTATACCCTTCTCATACCCTCCAGCCTCCACCATACAACGAAAAACCATCCTAATAGAGTATTGACCTCAACATTTTTTATTGCAGAAATGGATAGAGCGTGCAAAGTTATGCTACCCTGATTTTTTTCAGATTTTTTAGAGCCCGGGAACTATTTTTAAAAAATTATTGAAAGTTCTTTTTGTGACGTCACGCGGTGGCAAGTCCTAACTTTTTCTTAAGGAGTGGCGTCTCGTGACGTCACAAAAAGAACTTTCAATAATTTTTTAAAAATAGTTCCCGGGCTCTAAAAAATATGAAAAAAATCAGGGTAGCATAACTTTGCACGCTCTATCCATTTCTGCAATAAAAATTTTTGATGTCAATATTGTTTTTCTCTGTAATGCTGTTTTACCAATGTTTCCAGTTTACGTCAAAGCAAATGCAGCTTAAAAATTAAATGTTATTTACGCCAGTAAAAATTTCATTAATTTGTTTAAAGTTTGAATTAATGATTTCACTTAAGTTGCATTAAAAAAGTAACAAGTCAAACAGATGATACATAGAAGTCAAATTTGTATGTTTTAGAATTTCATGGCACACATATCCAATCCCTTAATAAACTTGGGTCCTTAAGTCTTCACTCATGAAGTTCATTTCATATACTTCACATGCAAAGTCCATAATTTTATAAAATGTAGACATTTTAATCAAATTTCATTTCCAATGAAACTCTGTGTACAAGTTTGTCCAGAGTACGAGAGCTATACACTTACAGTTAGACCCAGTGAGTCTACAACTCCCCAAGTGAATTATCTTTAAGAAAGAACTGACATAGCCCGGATTGTGAGTCAGGCTGCACGAGGGGCTAGCCGAGACTGAGTACTGCAAACAAGGCAGTTTGGGCACACTGGGGACCCTGCTTGGCTACAAAGCTGAGAAGGCACATTTTACTACGCCACTGATTGAAGTTGGCGCTAGGAAAATATTAAGTCAATTTCTAAATCTCCACTTCTATCGTGATTCGAATATTTATTATGTTTACTAAAATTTTATATACATTTTTTTAGACTGTTAATTTTGTCAAGTAGTTTCTATTTTATTTCATTCATACATCTTTATGTATAATATAAATTTCTAACTAAAAATAGTTGTTTTTTTACACCGTAAAAATACATAAATAAAGATTTTTATATACATATGTATATAACAAAATACATTTTTCACCTTATGAACAAAACATGTACGGCAGGTATAGCCTCATTAGCGCGGTCGACACTATCACACAGGAATATACACCATTCCCATTATATTGTATACAAGTTTATGTTCTGCATGGAAGCTTATTATATGCTCTGCTTATAATTTATACCAACCAGTTTTTTTCACATAAAAAATATATGTATTTATTTTTTTTTCCTGCACGACATAAACCATTAAAAATGTTTATATAAAACTTCTATGCCTCTTGCTTGACTGTGTTATATATTTTATATATTTTTGTGACTTTAACCCAACCACAGAGTGAGAAGGACAAAGAGAGAGAGAGAAAATATTATGGACGATGCTTGTTATCATAAATAATATTTTTTTTTTATGACTTAAGAATAACGAAATTATTCTTCAGTATAATATATTTTTATGTAAAAGAATTTAACTTTTTAACTTGAGGTAAAATATGATATTTCTGTATATTTATGAAACGCAGCTGTGATAATTTTAAATATAAAGTTTATAAAGCTAATATTCTATACTATATCTGTAAATGGGAAAATATACTCGTAGTTCAAATAATTTTAAGTGTAAAAACATCGCTTGCAAGTAAGCTAAAGTATGCTTGACGTGAAGTTTTAAAAGTTTGCCTACATACACAGGAGGATGAATATAATTAAAATGGTGATCTATTAACAGATCAAACTCAAGCAGATACGATTATTGAAGGAAACTAGTGAGGTAATAAAATGCCATCAGGTGATTTCTGCTTATCTCTCTTAATTGTTAACTTAAGATCATTAATAAGTTTATAATATAGTACCGTGAGCTTGTTACATATTTTATGCAACTATTTTTAAGAAAAACTACTAATTTGGAAACTTCTGCTATGAGTATGTTGTATGAAAATAGTTATTCTATTTTTTTTTTTTACAATTCCTCGTCCTTTTTTTTAAACTAAAAAATATGACCCTTTCAAAACATTATCATATAATATGTATTATTATAGGTTTATAAATTTAGTTAAAGATACAAATTTTATAACTATAAATGATTAATAATATTAAAATTTGACAGAGTTTTTAAAAAACTAACCTCTCTTTGTAATTAAGTATAGTAAAAAATAAAAAAAAAGGAATTATAAGATTAAATTCTTGACTGAGTAATATTTTTTTCAATGAGATTATATCGGAAGAAATGTTGTGATCCCCCAATTTAGAGTGTGGTTGTCTCCGGGTGATTGGTGATTCTGGTCGTGGGCCAGGGGGGCCAACTGCTGGATGGATTGCAGTGACCGAGGAGGAGGATTAGAGCCAAGCAGCGTCGGTGGCCAGCAGCCAGCAGTTCGGGAATTAGGTGCCGGGTGATTCGTCAACAATATCTGTTGATCACGTATAGCCAACAGGGATTTCCAAGCAAACTTATCTCCTTACGACACCGCATTCTTATTCACCTCACACCAAACTTAAGGAAAAATGTATTTATAAAAAGTTCATAACCCCTGAATGCTGCGGTGATTTGCTGCACTCATATGCTTGAAGGTTTGCCTAACAACTTTTTCTGCAGGCTGAATTCAAAATGGTGCTCAATTGAAAATGAAATTGGGTGTAATATAAAGGGGGGGGAAAACATAATGAAATACCGCAATATTACTGCAATTTTATTTCAAGTATATATTTTTTAAAAAAAAATACATTTTGATTGAAGCATTCTTTTGCTTTTTTAAATTGTGCACGGCAATTCTATTTTAATACATTATAATATTCTAATATTGAAGTATAAAAATGAGAGCATTTAAATTTTCTTTTGTTATATTAAGTACTTCATTAATAAAGTTTAAAACCAAACATTTGAAGTTTAAATTTATGTATGAAAGGTAAGGTATAATAAATTTAAAAAAAAAAAAGTCTTTTGGTGATTTAAGACAGTGCAAAGTAGTTTGAGTGAGTGGGGAGTTCCATCAATCAGCTGACGGTGCACCGCTACTCACGGGGGGTTGGAGACAGCAGGGGGGAATAAATGGTGGCGGTGCGATGCCATCAGACCAGGACAAAGGTTTGCAAGAGAGAGAGAGAGTTCCGCTCGCGCGTGGACTTGATGTTACTGCTGCCTGCTATATAGAGCCAATGAAGCGAATAGCCCAACCAGTCAGCCAAGAATCAAACGCCGATAGAATAGAGAAATGCTATCAAAAGCAAGCTTAGGGAATAAAATCCTACATGGTTGATACTATCTTAATAAAGTTTAACTTTCACTTTTTAATTGTAAAATGTCTTAAACACTAATTTTATACATTTATTTTTACCTAATTACTAATTCTCTTTAATTAAGATTAGACAAACTAGTTTTTAAGGTAATCATTAATGTGGAGGAAAACAAACTAATTAAACTCTTCTGAGCACTTTCTCAATGACGTCATCTATATAAATATATAAAGCATTAAGCAGTATAATACAAAAAACGTTAAAAAAATAAAAACGAAGATAACTTTTACAACAAAAAACAATAACACCTTCTTCGAGATTTTTATAATTTAAATTATTTAACAACAATCGAGTGAGTGAATAAGTGAATAATATTACAAGTTTTCGCATATCATTTGCATATATATATACATAAATAGTATATAATAATATGGCCGTAAGGTTTTATACCGTGTGTATGTATTTGAAATGAAGTCAAAAGGAACACAACCTTTCTTTAACCTTCCATCCATTGACTTCCGTTGGGAACCAACTGTTTACAGCTGTTGGTGAATTATAAATTTTTATATATAAAAGTTTTAATTCTACATTTTATGGTTTTTGTTTACAGATTAAATTAAAATTATAATAAATTAATATTAAAGAGAGATAAAATAACAACAAGAGTTTGTTACCTAAAAAGTAAAATAATAAAACAAAAGTAAAGTTTAAAATTTAGTGTATAGTGTTTCGTTCGTAAGCTTGCACGCGTACTAAAACATTGCTATTAATACTTGAACATGGGCGGCAATTCGATTTACCGCAGTGTGCTCTTCTCAAACCATAAAGTATTTATCAAGTATTTTCCTTAAAAATTTCTGTACCTCTTTCGGTATTTTCCTCGTCTTTTACAAAGTATGTTGTATTATCCATGAGTTGAGCATAACTCATATAGAAAAGCGCACATCAAAGAGTATTTTCATAAAACTTTTATATTCCTACTTTTCAGTATAGCTTTAACATCAGTTAATTGAAAAACTTTTATATTTTGCATAAGAAGTGAATTTCAATTTTTGTTAAAAAAAATAAAAAAATGCATATATTTAAAAGATGTATGTTTTTTAATCAAAGTTTAAAAAAACAGTTTAGAAAATAAAAAGAAGTATGTACTGTATTTTTATTTTGAGGTGTATTCATGTTTCTAATTTTTTTTTTTTTTTTATATATATAATAATAAATCGTAAAACTCCCATTTTGTAAGACTGTTTTCTAATAACTTAAATAACATGTCTGTTTAACCTTTAGAAATTTAATAATAATTATATTCTGTACCTAAAAACTTTTATTTAACTTTGATGATTATAATCTCGTTTGATACATTCACTTTCCCCAAGAAGTTTGGTGGTTGCGGTAGCATAAGTTGAATATTTTGTGTATATCTTTTATAAAAGTAAACATTGATACACCTGAGGTAAACATATATAATATGAAAAATCTTTCACTTGCTTGCTCACTCCGTAGTTGCTCTCCAACGATAAACACACAACAGTGACGGTGGCCTCTACCGCCATCACAAGTTATAGATCTATTGAAGGTATATATATATATTATATTTAAGATGTGTATGAAGCATTTGAGACCTCCAAAAGTGTTTGTTTAAGAAGAGATACACGCGGGAACCAGCATACATACCGTCTGGATTGTTTAGCACTAACAGAGACCAAGGGTGGGAGAGAAAGAGAAAAGGATGCTTGCAAGATGCCCACAGCATACCCACTACTAAGTTTATAGCAAAAAGATGGTAGGTTGGGAGGGGATGATGTTTTCAAGCTGAAAATCTCAGAAGCCTCTAAAACTTCTTGGCAGAAACTCATCACATCACCACTACCCAACTTGCCTGCTGCTGCGTTCTTGCAGCTTGTATGGTGTTTCACTCTTACTGTATACATAAATATACCAGCAGGCTATTTTTCTTGACTGATCCTTTTTCACTTTCATCATACTGGTTAGTTTCTCCTATATGTATTTTATATGTTTATACACATAAAAAAAAAAACATAAAAAAAAGAGAACCTTGATAGAGCTAAAGTAAACTGTTCAAGTCTTTGTGTATTAAACGGGTAGCGTTTTTCATAACAATGACGCGAGGTAGTCATGACTTCATATTGTTACGTTATAAACATTTTTTTTATGAATAGAAGTTTCAAAATATTTACACTTACAGTAGATTCTGCTTGTTTTTGTTTAAAATATTAAATTGTTTTCATTATATAATTATATATAATATATATATATATATATTATATACTATTTCATTTAATAAAGTAGAGTATTATTTTACTCTATGCTGCAATATAAAAGGTATGCAGTATATAAAGAAATAGAGGAATATCAAAGAACAAATGTAAAAAAAAAAAGAAAAAAATGCATCTCACATGCCTCCAGCTAGAGGCTATAATACAATCTTTTTTCTTCTTTATCCTTTTCATGTTAAAATCTGAGTATCTGAGTATTCTATATTATATGAACCTAAATATACAACCACATCTACACAATAACTATCATTAGTACATAATATATATATACGATTAACAATATATTAGTTGAATTTTTCAATTAAATGTTGTTTTTAAGCAACGAAAAAAATAATATTAAAAAATTACTATCTAACTTCTGATAGTTTACAAAACACCTCGGTATTTGACTTTAAGTTAAACAAAAACGATGTTTTATCGAATCATCTGCTATTCAGAAAAGGCATCAGTGTTGCCTAACCCTCACCATTAAGTAAAATAAATCAAAATATATATCATGTGAAGACGTGACTTAAAAAAAAAATATTATTATAATGTAGAATTAACCCCATAATTACTGTAGTTTATATTTTATGTTTAAGATTAAATAATATACTTATTGAAAGGCGTATAGATGGAGTTTTAAAGCTATTAGTTTTTCAATACGTAATCTTTTCTATAATCTTTTCCATTGATTCTTTTTCAATGAAGTTTAATTGCTTCGTGTGACTTTGATCCCCTCCTACAGCACATTCCTGTCTCCTCCTAGCGACGACCACACGTGTCACTTTAGATTGCTTGGACTTTGGGTCGCCAGGGGTGACCAGTGCGTGCCTGCTCGTCACGACGATATACGCCGCGAGGAGCGACACGCAACCGCAGTTCCCCCGTGTGTTCCTCCGTCACTTTCACTCTCTCTCTGGACGTCGTCATTTGACGTCTTCATGGTATCATTAAAGAACCATAGTTCAATTCCCAAGATAATAGCTTTTTCATTTTTATCAACCTTGCTTTTTTTTTTTTTGTAAACAAACAAAATATAACAAATGTGCATTTTTATACAGAATAAAAAATTACACAACTTACCTGTTTTTATGTATTCCAAAATGTTTTTTTTAGTAAAGTGAAATTAAATTTAAAAAAAAAAGTTACAGTAATATTAAAGATTGCAAAGTTGCAGGACAACATTATGTCAATAGCTCACTCTTTATTACTCTTGCAAAACTTCCTTTAGCAATAATGACAATAGCATCATAAATTGTCCAAAAATACACCTAGCTATGCTTTCATAGTCATCTCTTTGCGAAGAAAATTTTCTGATGTGACGTTTACTGTATAAAAAAAATTACATTGCATTCACAGCAATAAAATTTTATTTTGGTATAAAATTATGGATTTACAATTTTTACAAGAGATTTTTTTTATTCCGAGTTTTTATGTTTCTGTGATGTGTAAACCAAGTTATATACATGTAGTATTTATAAAGTAAAATTCGCGAGGCGCTGGAATTTAATATAAATTAATTTTTATGTCACATGAGTACTGTCCCCCTAACACATTAATTAAATACTCGTTAGATATCTTTTACCACAAAATTTGTTTGAGTTGCTCATTTGAAAAATACTTTCATTTACAAAAAAATGATTTATGAAAATGAAAATATCTTAAATTTATTTCTCTCCAAAATTATTTCAGTATTATTTTTTTAATGTAAAAACAGAGCAGTAAATTAAAGGACGCGTTCAATCAATGTCAACATTCATTACAAGTACTAAATGCATAGAAATTAAAAGGCTTTTATAAACGCATTAAAAATTTTGAAATAAATATTCTGTAGTGGTTTCTAATAACTTCAAATTACAAATATAATAAACAGTATTTATTAGTAAAAATATTATGCTGTATTAAGTATACTCAGCATAAGCATTATTAACTGTATAATTAAAAATAAAATATAATCCAATACAAATGATTCTGTTCCATTTATAGTTTTCCATTCCATATATAGGTATTGTTAGAGTAAATATCATATAAATAAATAAATTGTAATATTATGTATATAGGAAATATTGTATAGTAGTTTTGTTGATTTTAAATATTAATATATAAATAAATATCAATAAATTGTAAAGCACCATTATGCATTAAATTGCATGATCATTACCAACTGAGTATTGATAGCTTTACAACATGATGATGAAAAAAAAAGAAAGGTTATAGCGCACGTAATGAGGTAATAATGGCTGATAAGTGGGGTACTTGTTCAAGTGTTTGGTGAATCAAATACATAACAGCAGTAATGGAAGAGAAAAATAATATGTAGCAAACGATAAGAGCAGTAGGATAACGAATTTCAATTTATTACGCTTTATGCTCTGTTGAATATTACTTCTCTAATTTTCACGTCATCACTGAAAAAAATGTGATATAATTATAATTGGAAAAAAATATATATTTGACATTTCAATATTAAAAAATATCTCGTGTTATTATTTAAATCAAAGTAGAGGAAGGAAGAAATTTTGTTATCTTAAACATTAAATGATTTTTATTAAATGTATTTAACAGTGTATAATCATAAACTCAATTTTCTAAAAAAAAAAAAAACACGCCAGTAAAATGTTTCACCCCATTTTTTTTTTTTTTTATACGTCAATCATAAAATATTTTTCTCATTTAAGAAATACTGCCAATTTTATTTTGTATTGAAAATTTTGTATATATACAATCATAATATGGAAAAATAATAACTTCATACCATGGGTATCGCAACCTAATTTACTTTCAGTGTTTTAATCAATAGTCCTTTTAACGAGTAAGGGCATGTTGGTGAAAATTAGTAATTTACAATGGCTCAAAGCCTTGCCTGTACTTTAAAGGGAATATTACCTACAAAAAATTTCAAGCAAACACTGAATATTTTTTTAAAATAACTTTTCTCTAATACTATAATTTATTACGTAATATTAAAATATAATTTTGTCCTCTTTTTGTATATAATACATTTTCTAGATGATGCTCTTTTATTTCTTAATAAAAAAGCTAAAACAAAGACACTTCATTGTAGCTAATATTCTTGAAAGCTTTATAACTTATAGTAACATAAAGTAAAGTAAAAAAAAAAACTTAAGAAAAATGTCTCACAATGACTCTTTGCTGCAGAATTCCGAGTACTTTATTCATCTAAAATATAATCTACTATAAGAATGACTTGCACTGCAGTTAGGATTATTAGAAAATATATACTTGTATTAAGCAACACGGGAAATATCTTAAGAGAAGACTTTAAAATATTTTAACTGCTTGAACGAAGAGTTATTTTTGGATATTGCGTCAAAAAACGAGAAACTTTTTGACACTTTCTCAAACATTTTCACTCCGTTTTTTGAGAGAAATTCTTCGTCAAATTAAACTTATCTACCTCATTTATTATGCTTTTACCAAATATTAGCAACCACTTTAAACCTCTTGTAGAATCACCTTGCATAAGACTGCAAAGTAAAGCTTAATATTATACAAAAGAGATTGGTTTATAATATATTTATTTTCATTACAAATTTATAAATTAATTAAAAATCGTTTCCGTATAATGAATCTGTCAAAACTTAAATTTATTGTGTTATTTTCTTTGTATAAAGTACCATAAATTATTTTATTTTTGAATTCAAAACAACATATTGAATCTACTCATATTGTATAAATAAAAACTCCATACTTTATAGTATATATTAATTATATTTTTACAATATATATTTTAATTCCTATAATGCTATTGAATTATTATTCT
Organism: Siphlonurus alternatus; assembly: GCA_949825025.1. Lineage (NCBI taxonomy): Eukaryota > Metazoa > Arthropoda > Insecta > Ephemeroptera > Siphlonuridae > Siphlonurus > Siphlonurus alternatus. Next base: position 40,692,123 of record OX463778.1, on the reverse strand, counting down.
ATTCTAGAAATTTTACATTTTTTATGTTCAATATGTCATAATTAATTAGTAATTAATTATAAAGTAATATATAATGTGACATGATCCATGCTATTTCACGAATGATAGAGTAAATATTTTAATTTTAATTAAAGCCAAAGCTTGCATTATTTATCATTAATATTTTAGTATAAATATATTATATATAATACATAGGTACGTATTATCAACATTGTCTTAAATTAAATAAGAGATTCGTCATATATTATGACTTTCATGGCTTTAACCGACGTCATATACTCAAAATTTTAAGTACGGTATGAATAAATCAAATTGACTGTACTAACTAGGAACATGCAGGTATAATAATACACATGATGTTATACGTTTATATTAGTTATACATATTAGTCTAGTAGTAGAGATATCCTAGGAAGCAACACATCAGGGAAACGACGAGACTATAATATACACTATATACGTATATATAATTATATGTGTGTGAGTCTAGTGTAATTTACGTACGGCTTGTACCTAAGTCATTTAGATTTTACTACCATAGTATTAACAATGAGGGAATAGGGACATGTACAGGAAAGGATAATATAATGTTAAATTTACATTAATACCAATTGAGCTAACAAGTGTACACCTCTACTAGACAGCATGAACTTTACTCCTGCCTCACTTGCTGCAGCTCTAATAGACAGAGAGATACAGATTAGAAATTTTGGGAGATGTAAAAAGAGCACCTAGTCTACCCATTTAACAAAGAATTTTTTTCACCACGCATCTATAGACTGCATGGTAACGCCTACAAATAAAGCAGGAGTAAAGTTCATGTTGTCCGGAGATGTACACCTTGAGACACTACGAAATTTCTCCAGTTGTGAGCTTTGTCACGCATGTCTATGTATGGAGGCGTTCACGGTGGACTCAACAATTTTTGGTATGATATATAGCTTGAAAGGGTTATTAAATAAAAAAAAAAAATACAACTACGATATACTAATTAAATGTGTAGAAAAAGGTGTTATTATGACATAGAAGGATGAAAACTCCATGGAGACTTAGTTTAAAATAATTGACAAAAACATTTTGTCTTAATGTCTTCGTTTTATGCGAAAAAAACATCAAATAACATAGTAAACTTTCTTATCATTTTAACTTGTGAATTTAAAGTATAAACAAGTAAATAGAATTTTGTATATTAAAAACGAAAAAAAAAATAACTCTGGAATTTTTAAAGCACGCGAAACTACAGTATTATATGTTGCACGACATAACATTCTTAAATTTTAAATACATTGCACATATTATATATCATATAATATATATATTATATATAAAATATATACTTTCATCATATTAATAAGGACTATTATTATACATGCACATTATTTAATACATAATATGTAAACACATAGATTTTTATTTTCATTATATGCCAACAGATTAAAAAGTATTTATAGAAATATGGTAATATTAAAAAAAAATCTTAGTAAAGGTAATATTATATAAAGAATATAGATAGATTTTTATCTATTTTGTCCAATATAGATAGAAAAAATGACAAAGGATATATAAATATATCTTTAATCCCCCTGTTTATTGTGTAACTTTGGGTCCATCTACAAAGTTAAAACATACAACTTTGCAACAAACAACAACAAAAAGAAGTATAGAAAAAAACTTCACAGTAACATATCATTTCTGGAATAGCCTGAATACTAAATAAATGAAAAAAGTTTTGTAAATAGATTTTTTTTTTTTAAATTTTACATGAAATTTATATGGAAAAAAACTTATAAGAATCTCTCAATATTACCTAACATATAGATATCCTATACATGTACTGACGTAACACTGATATGAATTATGATAATGGTAATAATAAAGGTTTTCTGACGTCAAGTTAAAGCTTGCGTGGCCGTTGTATAGCTGGGCAAGCAGAGAGACAGGCAGGCAGGCACCCAACACTACTAGAGAGAGAGAGAGAGAGAGAGAGAGAGAGAGAGAGAGAGAGAGAGAGAGAGAGAGAGAGAGAGAGAGAGAGAGAGAGAGAGAGA